>KK112266.1:551627-653873 GCA_000611955.2 Stegodyphus mimosarum | reverse complement strand
CCTTAATTCCCTTAACAAGTATTCATGAAAATACCTTCTTGCATGCGATATAGCTTTTGTGTGTTTTGCGATAATCGAACAATTCAAATACATGTGTTCGCAGCAAACATCGTAAACACACACAAATATTTCATAAAGTTACAGATATTTACTTATATTTCAAAAGACCGAAAATATTTCGTGTAAATGCATTTCATTTTAATCAAATCTCTTTTATTTATTTATTGAAAGTACGTGTAGTATTTAACAACATTTTATATAATTATTAAATAATGCAGAAATTAAACTAGGTGATTCCAGATGGAGAATAGGGCCACTTAAGTCATAGGTGATTATTCCGGTGTATTACTTAATATCTTCAAATCTCAAATGACCACTCAGTTCAGATATGTTGAATTTTAACGAAATTTTATTTACTACGATTATTTAATTATTAAAATAAAATATTACAATTAAATTATATAATTTTAATTACATTTTAAATATAACTAGACTTTTAAACTTACTTTATATTTACAATCACAATGTAGTTGTAATTAGACTATACATTTACTTTGAAAGTACACTTGCAGACCAATTGCTATTACGTAACAATTAAAATTACAAATTAGTTGGAGAACCTGTTTTACAATTATAATTACACTGCATTTAAAATTGAAATTATATTTCGCCAACTATGTTGGGATAATTCTACTTCTGCATGTTTATTTGCCCATCTTTATATTTTATTCATAAATAAATTTAAGACAAATATTTTTGCTACCTATGGTAGCAAATGCTATTGTAGTGTCCGCATTTACATTTTTTTTGCTACCTGTTGAAGCTGAAAAATGTATTTTAGGACACTAGATGACTTTCAGGCCTTACCTGAAAGATTTAAAAATGGACGAATAACTTAATATGCTTACACTGCATATTAAATTCGACATTTGCTTCACTTCATTTAAACGTATTTTCACGAATTTCATTAGAGATATATTTCACATTCAATTAATTCAGTTCTCACTTCGCGGCAAGGCAAAAATAAATAAAACTTGTAAAACTTGTAAAATTCAGAAAAATCCGAAATACCAAATACAGTTAAAAACTGTTGAAAAATTCTTACAATTTTTGCAGAACGACAGATTTTTCGGTACACTTTTGTCCCACTCGGTAAAAGGACAATGAACTTAGTTTACGAGCTGACTTAATTTACTGTTCTGCTAAGTGCTTCAAATGCCGGCCTCTTTAGCCTTATTACCACTTCGTATTACCAAATTTTACCACCTTATTACCAAATTTTATATTGTTGATAATTACAAAATTACTGCATACAGATTAATTAAAGGCATAATTACCTTAACCCTTAACCAGAATATAATAATAACACAATTCAATCACTCTTAAAACACAAAATGCACAATTTACCAACATATAAAAATAAAACTTTAATAATAACTTTAACAATTAAACTTTAATTAATTTAATAAACTAATAACAATTTTTTACTTATGCGAGCTAACTGAGCTGGGTAACAGATTGGATATACATATATATGTAAAATATAAAAAATACGATGGCTTTGCTCTACGCGAAAAGGCAACCCCTAATTAACTTTTCGCAATTTCAGAACCTATCCCCTAGACCAGTACTTTCAAGAACACTCTGGCATGTGGTATGATCGCTCATATAAATACCAACTACGCGTCATTTTTTAGTCAGGCTGCTTTCCACATCGCTGCTATAAAAACCTCCGCTGTTCTTCTCCCCTTCTGTTAGATAAGTTATGACGTTAAATAAGTTCTTAAAGTTAATATTATTTAATTTACCTCATTATTGGATGTGTAAACAGGAGCTTTTCGTCTAAAAGAAAAAAATTGTCTGCCGTTTAAGTGAATAAAGATATGGAGATTTAAAAGATTCGGTGTCATCATTTGCTGCATTCCACTCAGTCCTGACAACACCCCGATTACTGATGTGACCTGATTGCCAAGCTTCATCATTCCTATGCCCATCTACTAAAATATGGCGCGCGCTCGCTCGCGCGCAGACACACACACATATACATATATGTATATATATATATGATGTGGCCGATTACAACCAAAAAGGAAGTTGCACAGCTACGTTGCGATTTCAACATTCTGAGGCTACTCATTTTTGAGTTATGCGAAACGACGTCACAAAAACCTCATTTCAATCCACTTTAAATCTATTTTACATTCCGTTTTGGAAATCAAACTATCCTTTATTCTGCCCCTACACACAGATGTCAAGCAAAAATATCGTTCAAATGGATTCGAGAGCGGTCAAAATGGATATAATATTTCAAATATGATAACCGAAATTTTTCGCGGATACAATACTTCCTTTACTAGAACAGGGAAGTAAAATGAAGAGAAATTGTTTTTAATCTCATAAAATTCTTTCATTTGTAATTAACTAACTGAAAATTAATTAAATCTTATCCTTTCTGCAGTTAAAGAGAGAAAAGTAAAATTATCGATGTCTTGAAAGGTTACTACTGACAAATGACATCTGAATTTGTTACATGTGTATGTGCAGTTTGAAGGCTCTTTGTACTTCTACGTCCTTTTATATTTTTGAATGACGGTAAAATGACAGCTAACCTATTAACTCTTGTTTTGAAAGGAGAAATATATTTAAGAACTTTCTCATTAGTGACATCTAAAATGTAATTTAAGTCCTACAATTGAAACTGCTAAGCCAAACAGGAAATGTTAATGTCACAAATGTATAACATTAACTTTCTTTTATTCATTTTGCGCTTGTTTAGCTTTTTTGCTCTGACAGGACTTTATAAGGAGATATCGATTACTGTTTTCATTAACAAAAGCAGCACATTTAAGGAAAATATTTAACAGAAGAGTGTATTATATACGAAGCGTCTATTGTATACGTAAAATATCTTCCAAATATAAAATAAGGTTCAAATTTAAAATTATTATTAAATGATATAACAGCCGAAAATTTAAAACGTAGGTCAACAATAAATGGCGACCAAATGCACGTGAAACAAAAATACCTGTTATATACGTTTATCATGATAAATTATTCGTAAATTGATTTTAATACTTTCAGAGTAGCTATTACACGCTGTGGTGCATAGTATAAAATGCATTTTTGGCTCATAAAATGCAAAACTGTGCAGTATAAAATGCAAGATTATGCATTTAATGGAAGATGCATAATCGTCCATTTTTAAGCCTTTCAGAATGATTAAAAATGAATGAAATCAGAAAAATTGCAGTTGTGCAAAATCTGTTGCCTGTTTTACAAATTTTATTCATTTTCCAAGCGAAAATTTTGAAAATATTATGGTAATATATTTCAGACAAGTTCCAGTCAATATGAAGGAAGTATAAACTTCGCTAGTTAATTGTTGGGAAGCAGAAATTTTGATAGAAACTAACATGATTGCGGCGTCGGAAGGAATGCATTTTATCGAGGTCTTGTATAAAATGATTGGTTAAATTTACGTTACTGAGAACAACAGAAATGAAAAAATAAGATAATCTAGATTTCTAAATTCTTCGTTGAACAAACAATTTGATATTCATTGGGTTTTAGTGACACTCCAGCATTACTTTTCTAATCGGTAATTTCTTTCAGGATATACTGAAAATGTTTGTCGTATTTTGTGGTACAAACTATAAACTTTTCTTTTAAAATACGGATTCATTAAGTTCTATATGTAAAATTTCCTATGATTTGATATTCATTTAAATGGACCACTGACGGGAGTCACATAAATTTACGAATATTTGAAACAGTTTGTATAAATATAAAACTACATGTTTATCAAAATATCAATTTTTGTGTATTATTTCCTAACGTTAGCTGAATCTTTGCATTTTCTGCAGACGGTATTCTTTGTTTGGATCTTGTTTATAAACCTACAGTGTCTCACAAAAGTGATGGGACACTTGTGCTTTACAAAAGGAAACCGTAATAAAATAAATTAAAAAAACATGTACAATTTTTTGTGGGTGTGTTTCATACTTAAATTTAGTAACAATTATTACATAACATACATTTTCTCAAAATATTAAAATATTAATTTAATAAAAATACAATTGTTTAGAACGGAGCAAAAAATGCCCCACATAAGTGATGGGACACCATCAGACTATGCAACAAAAATCGTCTAAAAATATTTTTTGGGGTTTTTATTTTTACTCTAAAGCAATTAGCAATAATTTATAAAATTGCCTGCATTATTTCTTTCCAGTTTGTTTTGGAAATTTTGTGTTTTTTAGCTCTGTGCAGCCATGAATGCTAAACGAAAAGAAACGTTGCCTGAAATTCGAAAATGAGTTATTAATTTGCAGATTGAACGTGGAAAATCTGTTAGAGAAACTGCTGAAACAGTTAACTTGAGTCATTCAACAGTTTTCAATATCATTAAACGATACAAAAAGAATCATATGATTCAGGATAAAAGAAGACCTGGCCGACCATGAAAGCTATCCAATGCATTAAAGCGAATTATCGTTCGAAATATTAAAAAAATCCAAGAATGAGTGCTCCTAAAGTTGCTGCTGATCTACAAGCCTTATATGGAGTAATTTTTAATCCTGAGACTATTAGAAGAGTAATTCGATCTACTGGATATCACGATAGAGCAGCCAGGAAAAAAATTCTTCGTAAGTGAGAGAAATAGAAAACTCAGACTGGCTTTCGCAAAATCCAACATAAATAAGAATTTTGATTATTGGAATGAAGTTATATTTGCTGATGAGAGTAAATTTAATATATTTGGTTCTGACGGTAGAATCGTGATGTGGAGAAAACCCAGAGAAAAATTTAGCAAACACAACTTGGTGCCAGCAGTAAAACATGGTGGAGGAGGAGTTATGGTATGGGGGTGCATGTCGTCCGCTGGAGTTGGTAATCTTGTTTTTATTGATAGTATAATGGATCATGGTATGGGGGTGTATGTCGTCCGCTGGAGTTGGTAATCCTGTTTTTATTGACAGTATAATGGATCGGAACAAGTATATTGGCATATTAAATCAAAATTTGAAATCTTCAGCACTAAAATTGAACTTTCATAACGATTTTAAATTCTACCAGGACAATGACCCCAAGCACACTGCTTTGAACGTTAGACTCTGGCTGCTGTATAACTGTCCTGAAATAATAAAAACACCACCACAATCTCCAGACTTAAATCCCATAGAGAATATTTGTCAAGAATTGGAATCAAGAATTCGGAAACACACCATTTCTTCAAAACAACAATTAAAATCGGCGCTTCAAGAAGAATGGGGTAAAATCACTCCAGAAATCACAAAAAAATTATTCGAATCCATACCAAGAAGATTAAATAATGTTTAAAAAGTAAAAGGAAATCCAATAAAATATTAAAACCTTTTGAAAAGTAAAATTTTTGGATAAATACTTGGTGGAAAAGTAAGTGTCGCATCACTTACGTGAGCCATTTTTTGCTCCGTTCTAAGCAATTGTATTTTTATTAAATTAATATTTTAATATTTTGAGAAAATGTTTGTTACGTAATAATTGTTACTAAATTTAAGTATGAAGCACACCCACAAAAATTTTTACATGTTTTTTTTTAAATTTATTTTACCACAGTTTCCTTTTGTAAAGCACAAGTGTCCCATCACTTTTGTGAGACACTGTATGAGTACATTCGTTTAAATTTATTCATTTATGCGAAAACGTTTAAAATTTTTAAAGAGCCAGTTAAATTTTGAATAATTCTTTAGTGTATTTTTGAAGATGCGCATATCCTAGACGACGCAAGCCAGGATACTAAAAGTGAAGCGTAAAATATTAAACAACGGGGAAAAAAGGCACACAAGAAAAGAATGTAAACCAAGAAACAATGTAGAAAATGATTGATTGAAGGGAAATAAATGGAAAAGAAAGGTGTTTTCGCTACTTAACATGAAAATAGGATTCTGTTCCATTGCTTTGTGGGTTTAATGAGTGATAGCGAATGCCTTTCCAAATTAAGAGCTTCACTCGTGAGGAATTTATTTACAATTACAACATAACATTTTCCGTTAATACAGATTTCATGAGTAACAAGGATTTGTATAGCAAAAATATAATTTATGGTTATGTTAGGGTTTTCAAATGAAATAATGTCACTAACAATTACCTCGGAACTTCTGCCCGAAAGCATTCAAATTCTAACGCAGATAGTTCTCATGTTTTTCTCCACAATTAATTAATACATCCACTTTTACATATAAATTTTTCAACTAGTAAATTTTTTATTGCATTATTGGCAGCCATTGCAGTATTTCACAGTTTAGGCGCTATTTACTCTTTTTACGATTAAGGTAAATTTAACACATATGATTTAAAACAATTTACAGGAATGTGCACTAGTTATTAAACTAAAAAGCTGGAAATGTTTCTCATTCAGTTGTGTACAAAACACTTCATATGTAACAAGAATTTTACTGATTTTTAAAGAAAGAATTTAATTAATGAGGATAAGTGAATGAATTTTCATTTAAAAGTGCACAAAACTTCGTATCTATGACGTTTTGGAATTTTCAGATTTGAATAAAAATTTTAATGATTTAAAGCATTTTGAAACTTCTTTATTGGTGCCTGAATAAGAAATCTATTTTGTTTTCTGCTTCTAAAATATTATCCTGGAGAAAGTTTCGGAAGAAATCTAGAATTCAACTTTATGCTCGTAAATGTCAGTATCGCTTGGCAACTCTCCCAACTTCTTCCCTGGGGTCTTTGGTTATCATCTGCTCTCAACATAAATGCTGCAATATTTATTTTCCGCTTTAAGTAAGCAGTTAAAGATTCCGCCATTAGATTTATATGTTTTTTTTTAATTTCATCGCTTCTAATTTCCCTGTTTTAAATCCTTTTTTACTTCCTATATTTTTATTTTAATTAATAATATCTAACCTTTTTGCATTAGGTTAATAACGTGTCTTGTATTGTACTGAGAAAATATCATTTTAATTTAAATATGAATCATTGGAATAATTTACTGCATAATTACTTGGATTCCTTATTTCCTTTTATGAAATCATACTATATTTTATTTTACTTATCTTCATGATATAAATAAAGTGATGATTCAGTGTATGTTTTTATATTCTTTGTGTATATGATAACAAAATATTTTGTTACTAACACGTTAATAATAGTTTTAATTCCTATTTCTTATTTACACCCAGGATTTATTATTTTATTTAAAATGTATGTTTTTCAGTCATAAGATTTTACGTGTTAGAATTCAATTTGGTGAATAAAATTGGAAAAGGGTGGATAACTTGAAGTTTTCTTAAAAAGAAAACGGAATTGGGAACTAAATATTAACGTACATACAGAAATCATTTTTTACAGAAATCATTTCAAGAAGTTTCACTTATGCAAATTTTTAAATATATAGCACCTTTTACATTCATTTCAATACCTGTATCAGTACTTTCGTATCGTATTATCCGGGCCACAGTGAAAGTTCGTTGTCGTTGAACCAAGAAAGTTGGCGTTCAAATTTGTGCCAGTAGTTACGAAATTCTCAACAAACACGCGTTATTTAATAAAGAAACAGTATTCGACTCGCTTTGTTTTTGAGCTTCATAAGAAGGCTTTCGTCGATTTCTAATATTTTGTTAGACCCTCCGAGTTTGCCGGAAGCTTAGTTTAGAACGCTATGAGCACAAATTTCTTGCAGGTAATTAATCCAATATATTATTGTTTTGTCGATCACCTTCAGGTGACCACATCTTGTTCGTTAATATGCAATTTTTAATGGTAGAATCCCGTAACTTTGAAAATAATCCACTGCTTCCTATTCTGTAGAAGACAAGTCCCATATTGTAAGAATTTTCTTGAAAATTCAAGCGAAATTAGTAACCATTCATTTATATCCATATAGCTAAACGCTGATAACCATAACTGTCTCTAAATCGCTCTATTTCGCGACAGATTCACGGTCTACAGGATAATACGTAAGTAAACATATATCAACTATTTCTCTTAATAAATCTTAAGAACTAAATTTACGTCTTTGGATCCCTAAAGGATTTTTAAATACTTTGTTCATTTACTAGTTAATTAAAACGTGTATACTGAAATGTTTAAAAGGCCGTAATAAAAAAATAATTTTTAGCTATTTATGAAATTTTGAATCACTATTTCTTTTTGTATACGTGTGTTGGTTTTAGAATAGCATTTTTAACTTGTTGTAAGAGCGCATCTTTTCGGGAACGTTCACCATAATGTTAAATAAAATTTCGAAACATATCACCGGTACAAAAGCGAGCTCATAGGATGTGCGTAGCACTCTTATAAACGTATTTCGATGCTAAATTCAATCAAAGAACAATGGGAGAGATTATGTTTCAGGAATTTCTAACACACGAAATTTTTTTTATTGCATTTTGAAAAGTTCTTGCCTGACTTCTTAAATTAACAAATTCATAATAGGAAAACGTTGATTTTTATTGAAGTTTTAAAAGGGTACATTCAAAATTATTAATGCGGAAATATCGAACAATTTCCCAATGCCTTATTTCACTAATCCTCATTAAGTCATTGATCGAACTGGCTAGATTTTATTGTCATTGGTAGCTATCGCCCGAAGTATATTTACCCAAAGCAAACTGATGTCGTAATATAACTAAAATACACCTAATCACAACATATTAATTAAAAAATAAGAAACGTGTGCTAAAATTACAATTTAATTTCTGTAACTTGCTTGTTGTAACTAGAAAACTTTGTACAACATAGGCTTCATATACTTGATATGTTTGAACTTAAATGGTTAGTTTAACATTAATTAAAATGTCTCCTTCTCTGCAAATAATATAAGTACAAACAGTTATTGCTGCACCAACGATTTAATTTTCAGTCTGCTACTAAGTCAAATTAATGACATTTGTACGTAGTCACATATCTTTATGTTACTGATTACTAGCTCTTATTTTCTGATTTCTGTCTAGTATTATTATTTATAAAGTATGTGTAGGCTCAAAGATGGGTTTAACGGTGAAACTAGGAGTAAATTATTAAGCCTGTTTAAATCTACTACGTATGCTCCTTAGACTTGACACAAAACCCATCACCGACACACTGCAATCTGAGTTTTTTCAGAGCATTCTTTTGAATTTAATGTTTATATAGCGCGTTATTGCAAAAGGGAAATATATTTACACATGAAGTGTGAAAGGTTAATTCCGTAATCAATGTACAAAAGATATTTGCTCTAAATATCGATTATAATGGATGAAACGTAAGTGATGGAGAATGGTTTCAAAGTCAATGGAGTATTTTTAAATACACCACTCAAGAAGAAATAAAAAAGAAATTTTTATTATTTCAGGCTATTTAGTCTTTCATTTCTTCTATTGTGTATGATTCAAAGCACAATAAGAAATGAAACAGTAAGAAACCATTTCTTTGAAATTTCAAAGGCCTTTGACAGACTACAAAAACAAATCACAAGATACACCATAGTATTATCTCATATATCAAAAAAAGGCTAGAAGAAAACCAGTTTTCTGTTTTGCTATATTGCCATTGAATGGATATCACTAAAATTTGTTACACAGCATCCTTCCGTAGAAAATGACAAATGCCCGTTTTCTCATTTCGTTCAACAGACATTGTATTACTTAAAAGATCTTGATCTGAAGTATTAGGCATTTATTTGAAAATATAGCATATATAATATATAAATAATAAAAGTATATGAATGGTAACATTTTATGTAAACTTATTATTTCAAAATGTACTCATATAAATTATTTTCATCAATATTTTTTGACAGAAGTCCTTCGTAACTGTGACTAAACTAACTTTTGTTAATAGTATATTATTACACTCAATATAACGAAAAGGTATTTTGAGCTTCAAGAAAGATTATGCAAGTTACGAAAAACCTTTCAGCATTCTGCAGCATGAATGAAATTCAGCACGATTTCATGCCTTTCAGCATAAATGAAAGAAGAAATGACTTAACAAATTCATCTTGTAAAAATAACTGCAATTATTTTCTTTGTACTGCAATTAACTTTCTCTCTTAACAACGCTTAAGTCTTATTTCTCATATTAACTTCTAAAAGCACTGCTAGAATGATGTTTGGGATACCGCCTAATAAGATGGCAGGGGTGCTTTCGGCTTAGTTTCGGATTCTGGAGAAGGCACGTAAGTATAAATTATCTTTGCCGCATGGAGCCATTTAAATTATGGTCAAGCCGAAGGTTTTCTTGAGAGTTCGGAGGTAGATCAAAATAGGTGATAGATTATTGGATTCCTCTCTCAGAGTATCCTAATAAAAGTTTTGACGCAACTTTCCCTTTCTAGCGGTATGAAATCGGACGCTTCCCTTCGCAATGTTCAGGCTCATGAGATAGGCTCGGAAGTAATTTCCAACGAATATTTAAAGGGAAATTGTCCAGACATTAGGGGAAAAACTTTAACTTCAATTACAGCTTTTCTAACTATTAAAAAATTGGTTTTTATATCTGTCCAAAGATCTACAGGAACAGGCTACATGTTGTCTATTGAAAGTTTCGTAGTACACCTAAATTTCACTAAACTTTGAGAAATTTCGGGTAAAAATAACAAGCTAAAGTTTCGAGCTATAAATATTTTAGTATTTAATATATAGAAACATGCGAATTATGCGTAACATGTACACAAATAAATGAAAATATATATAAAAAGTGGTAATTATGCAATGTCTTCTTTACTAATATATTATTGTGTGTTTATATTATGGTGTTTGAAGTAAATACTAAATGCTCTATAAAATGACAAAAACTTTAAATCATTTGAGTGATATATTGCTTTAAAGACGCACAAAAGGACACGTTTTTCAAAAACCAGTGGTAATATCACTTTTATTTGGGTTTGGTTGCCATTAACTAAGATAGAAATAAGCTCGAGAAATGATTATTAGAAATTAGTTTCTTTGTTTTGCAATATAGCCAATGTTACATTTTATTCATAGACAATGCTAAAGACTATACCTTAAAAATTTGATAGCCGAAATTATGGCAACAAATTTGCTAACAGAATGTTTGTACCCAAACTAATTTCCTAGGTCGTTCACATCCCCAAAAAAACTGTAAATTAAAATAAACGATGGATGAATAGGAAACACTTATATAAAACACCAATATTAATCGTAGCTATTTTGTCAAACAGTAACACATAAACTGCTTACGTATTCTTCAAATAAAAAAAATTAAATGTTACCTAAAATTTAAAACTTACGATTTTCTTGTGAATTTGGTGGTCGAGCAAAAGGGAAGTATCTTTTCTATAAATTACATAGTAAAGTAACTTTTTATCAAAATAACGCAAAGCTCGCAAACCTTTCCTGTTTGACTAAAATTGAATTTAGACACTTTTTACTGATTAATTCGCGAAACGCGTATATATACGTAATAAAGATAAGATGCCATAAAATTGTCACACATTACCCTTTTGATAGTCACCGAGAATGCTAATACGCAATTTTTAGTCTCACATTTTCTAGAAGATAAATAAAGCAATTCGAAATATATAAAATATTAGATAAACGGACTTCGAATAAATAGATTTATGCTACACTTTGCTCCTTTGTCATAAAACTACAATAAGACAATTCAAATTTTAAATACAACAAAACGCAATTGCATAAATGCATTGATAAAAACTGATAAAAGACTTTAGTTAAAACCAAACGCTATTAACATTTGGCATTTATTTAAGCACAAGACGTCTTATGCGGAAAGTCTGTTTTACCCACAGAGAAAAAATATATTGCATAATTTATATTTATGGAGGAGAGTCGGAACATTCAGCCTCAGTGACAGAAAGAAACTAGGGCAGAATTTAGTGCTTTCAACATGTAAAATGGCAACTTGTACTTTTGACAGTCTGTTCCCTTTTATTCCAACGGGATATATTCAGGTGAAATTTGAACAGTGTTAGAAAGGTGATTCTACAGATTCAAGGATTCTTTCGATCGGCATTATTGCTTTTTTGTGTTGGATGTAGTGCAGTCAGGTTGGCTTTATCTATCGATGCCAACAGGAAGTTTCGAATAATTCTTATTTCCCTATAAGGCTCAAATATTTCATTTTGACACAATTCAAGGAAAGAATTGCGCTTTAACTGCATATTTTCACCGATTATACCATTCACAAAATCGTATATGATTCAAAAGTATTTCAGAAATGCGTTTCTTTAAATTTTGTAAATATAATCTGGAGAGGAATATTTCCCATTTATCACTATACACTGGGTTAAACTTCGAGCAAAATTAAAATCGTCCATGCTTTTAGTTTTTAACTTTGTACTAGAATATTTTTGAAGCTTGAAAAGAAACATTAATCTTGCTCAAATCTAAAACCTAAAAGTGTTGTAAAATATTCGACATCACACGAGGAAAAAATGGACTAACTTTTGGCGCGAGAAAACTACTTTTATAAAGAATCGGGCGTTTCGACTTCCCATTAGTACCCATACTTTTTTTATCTGCGAAGTCTCATATTTTTGTCATTAGATAGATACAATGGTTTCGTCAGATGTAGGTGTTACAACGCACATTAAAATTAATATGTCATTTGTTTCAGTTTCTTTCCTTTTTGACAGCAATTCTTTTTTCCATTGCATCCCCCTTCTCAAGCTTTTGCTAAAAAGAAAACAGCTTGCTCATATATTGTAAGACAACATTTCTTATGTAATCTAAAGATTGTATAAAAACAAGACTTCCATGCATAGATGTATGAAATTCAGTGAAGAATGGCATTGTTTATAACAGTGGTCGATGATAAGAAACTTATTTTCTCAATTTATTAATGCAGAGATTCAGGTATATTTCTCATTTAAATTTGACATTAGGGGTTTGTCAAATATGCCTTTAAAAGCAGAAATATTTTAATAAGAGCACAAAGTATTTTTCTTCAGACACTGAGAAGATCTGTTGTGAAATACATTTAAAAAGCAGAAAATAAAATGCTAGGTTTATTTAACGCTCATTGAAATTGATGAAGATTTTATTAAAAACAAAGTACCAGTTTTGAAATTCAATAGGAAATTTCAGTGCGGATTTAAAATTAGATAAAAAAGCAATTCTAATTTTTTTAAAAATCTGCCTTAAATTACGGTTGCTTTTATGCTTAATTTTATGTCTTTCATTGTCATGTTTGTCTTCTATTTAATTCAGTGAAAATGTTCAGTCAGTATTTTGTGCTTTTGAAGTATTCTTGAGAAATTATCTCAACGACTAAGCTTAAAGAATATTTTGAAGTTGAAGATTTAGTAAGAGTAACTTAAGATATTGTGCAATGGATTATCTTCATGTTTGTAAATATAGTTTAATTCTAACACCTAAACTTAATATAATAAAGTAATCTAAGGTTCGAAATAGAAAATGATATATTTCGACACAATAGGGAATTTTCATAGTTTGTTCTAAATAAAGCATTCAAATATATGTAAAATAAAGATATTTTTTTTCTTTAATAATATATGGTGAAAAACCTTTTTTGTGAAAAAATAAAGATCCTTCTAATGTATTCTCCTTTTTCAAATGTTTAAATTAAATTGAGAATATCAATTCATACTTTACCGTGTCCTAGTTTCGAAATAAAAAATTGAAGTAACAAATGATTAGATAACGGTACATGAAACAATTGAATCCTAACTTTTTTCATCAAAACAACGATTCGGAATCCTCAGTTTTCGCTGGAGGAATCGGGGTTTATATTTGCCATAGGAAATGTAATTGTACGAAAATTTACCTTAGGAAGTACTGCAATAACATATGTTTCAGAAAAGAGCAATATTAAAAAATTAAAGGTCATCGAAAACTTAACGCAAAGGAAAACCTCAGCCTTTGAAATACATCAGATTTCTTGTGAAAAATCTAAAATTTCAGTGGAAATCTAAAAACCTCATAGATACATAGATGTAAAACGGGAACTGGGACTACATTCTGTTATATATTTCAAGATATAAAAATGGATCTAGAAAAACAATTAAAAAGCCTGAGGGCCAAAGTTAACGAAGTAATAAAAATTATGTGGGACAGAAATCTAAAATGTTTCAGCTGAAAATAGGAGTGTAGGTCAAATTAAACATGTCTGAGATAAATTTAAAAAAAAATAAAAATTTAAGTACAAATAATTTTGATATATTTTAAAAAGTAATTTAAAATGCCATGTTTTTAATTTTTCTGTTTATTCAGAAGTCAATATCTTGTTTACCTAAGTTAAAGCAAATTTTTCTCTGACATTAAAATCACATTACTTTCTTACATTCCTTTCATATTAATATGTACTTATTTTCTTAGTTGATTAGAAGTAAGTCGACAGAGGTATATACTGTAGGATTATTTAATTTTATATCCGACCTATACAGTAATTAAAGAGCTGACCTTACACTTATTTCCAGAAGTTTATTGAATTTGCTTTTTAATCCTTATTCAAATAGATTATTTTGTTTAAATTAGATTCCTAAACTACTCCATTCCTGTAATCTTCATTTAAACTATTTTAATAGCTGTGATTTGCCTTATCACTACTTGATTGGAAAAGAAGTGAATGTTAATTTTATTCGAATTTAAGATAATTTTTATTCTTTAATTTGATTTGTTTTACATTTGTTTAGCTGTATACATATTTTAATGTGTGTTATTTAGCAGTTTGATTTTATAGATTCATTGACCATTCAGGTTTCCTTCATTTGTTTACTTAGCCATTACAGGTACAGATGCAAATGGGCGGACACTAAAATATTACTTTGGGTTATACAGAACTATGTTCCACAATTCCAATAGTGAGTGCCCCGGTGGAAGGTCTGAGAGTCTTCCACTCCTCTTCCCCTACCACCAAATACTCGAGACGACTTTCAGCTTGTGAGTATTTTGAGTTCTTTCATGTCGAACAGATACTGTAAAGTTACAAGCACCTATGCCTTTCCCGGGATTCGAGCCCGGCCTTATAAGTACGGTAGTCAACCTCATCAACCAGTATACCAAACATGGAAGTATTTGTCCTCTACAAAATTCATGTGACTATTATTGTATTTGTTTTCATATCTCATTTCCCTTTTTTCTTATACTGGCAATATTCCCCATATGTTTGGCGCATTATAAACATTAAGGTCCATGAAAGTTCTACCCAACCAATTGAACCAAAGAGAATATAACAATTGTAGGGTCTCAATAAATCATAATTATAAAGCCATGATTAACCATGAATGAAACCATGCTTTTTAACTGGATAAATTATCAAAAACGTTATTTTCATTTTGACTGAAATTCTAACTGAGTCCCTTATTTACATTTTTAATAGCTCTGCCCTGTTATATCATTGAATATCTCTCTCTTCTTTGCCGTTAATAAACCCTTTATTAGTTTTTAACTCAAATTACTTTAAATGAAATTTAATAGTTTTAATCTTTAGACAAGAGGCCAATATCAGATAAGACAACAGACTGTCAAAAGGACAAAATTTTATTTTATAGAGAATGATATTTATTATGAGTGAATGTTTAAATCATATAACTAGAATAAGCTGTTTAGTGGATAAAAACATTTTATAAATAAACGTATACATTTAAGAGGAGGAAAGCAGCAGCTACGCTGAAGAAGCGAATCAGCAAAGGCAATTATTCTTTTACCCGGAACCAATTTTATTTGAATAGGCCATGAGGTCAGATCTCTGAATTATATTTGATGATCTTGATTACTTACGCGTACGTTGTAACAAAGTAATGCGTGAAGTTAAACTGCCTTCAATTATCTTGATAATTATACAGTAGAAAAAATAGTCTTAATGATTCAGGTATTTCCAGTTTTGTGAAAATTTGCGTTTACGATAAATTTCTAATATCATATTTTTCTGTTACGTAAAGGAATCTGAAAAGTACTTCACTCGGCTCCCTCCAACAAGGCGAAAAAAAGTGCTGTTCAGCATTTCTCTCAGCAGTTTCTGCAGAAATGTACGTTTCAGTCGTTGTCATCCAGCTGATGCAAAACAGTACGTCCTATCAATATATTGTTGTGTATACTTTCTCTCCAAAGCTTCATGGTATTTCATTTTCATGAATGAATTTCAAAAAATTTAATGCCTTTGAATTTTTCAACGTGTCTACTGCAGGAAAATCGCTCGTAACCGGCAATATCAAAATAGCTTTAAAGATATAAATTTAAATCTGAAATTTATACCTATGAGATAATATATGTATTTGAAGCATAATAATGATAATTTGAATAATCTGATAATTTGAAGCAATGAATATACAAAAGGTTTTTGTTATGTTTGTGCCGTCCAAGGTAATAACCAATTATCCAACCAATTAATTGTCCTGAATATAAAGATCCCTTTATTATACCCTATATTATAATAGGTCAATTTGTATATCGATCTTTTTATATGTCGATAATATTATATTATTTGTCGATATTTTTATACGTCGAATTGTAAAATTGAAAACAGCCTCCGTGAATTTCAGAAACAATTCATGTTAGAAAATGCAGCATTTGCACATGCTTGGAAAGACCCGAAGAATATTACT
Organism: Stegodyphus mimosarum; assembly: GCA_000611955.2. Classification (NCBI taxonomy): domain Eukaryota; kingdom Metazoa; phylum Arthropoda; class Arachnida; order Araneae; family Eresidae; genus Stegodyphus; species Stegodyphus mimosarum. The sequence continues at coordinate 637,345 of KK112266.1, read as the reverse complement.
TTACGTCTGTGTAATTCGTGGGCTGTGATATGTTCGTAGATGACGAATTCAGTGACGAAGATTTTAGTGGTTTCAAAACCAGTCTAGCGCCTATTTCCAACATTTTGGAATTGATTGTTTGTTCGGAGAAAACTAATGCTAGTAAATATTAGGTCTAAGTTTGGATGGATGTAGACCGATCTGTTCTCATTACGAATTGGCGTGTCGAATTGAAGAAGAAAAAATCGGGTATGTACTGAGAAAGCAGAAAAACGAGGAAGAGAGAGGGAGGAATGAAGGTGAAGAAGACACATGGAATGAGAGTGTTACTTGGAAGGAAGCTGAAGAAAGATTGCAGACTTTCGGACTATTTGGCGTCCAAATTATATCTTATCACATTAAGAAATTTATACACTTTCACGTGATAATACGTGTGGCAGTCTTAAATGTCACTTAGTTTTATTTTCTAAAAAGTAAAATCATGCACGTATTTTAATTTTAAACAATTTGCAAGATTTCTTTTAGGATTATTTGCTTAATAATGGCCGATTGATCGGAAACTATGACCAAGGTACTTTGCATACTCCAATTTCTGCAGATGATACCACAAAACATGACTGGGTAAGTTTTAGATATATGTATTCAATTATCCTGAAAAATGTCTTATTCGAAATCTGTGAGGTGTGGTTGCTGCCAGTTAAGACACAATTGTAATCTGCTTAGCTTTAGATGACAAAACTACTTCAATCCATATGTGTTATTTCTATTTATATGGGTTCCTTATTTACCATATCATTCTTCATTTCGATGTTATTTAAAATTTTATGAGCTGTTTGATATGATTCGATGAATAATAAACATTGAAAACGTTTTTCATATGAAAGTAATTGTATAGCATCACTCACTTGCAAACAATTCCGATTTAACGAAGAATCCTTGCAATGCAGAAGATCAAGAAGCATTTTGACGTGTCATCGAAGTATATCCTGTGATTTAGAGAATACAAATATCTATGAGAATTCTCACATGTAGAGTACGTTTAGAGACGTACATATAGAGAATACTGGTGAAAAAAGGACACATTTTGGATTAACGGAATACTTTGCTGTGATTAATTTTTTTGGTGGGCACTAGCCATTTTTAGGTTTTCGCAACTGCTAAGGCCAGAAGCGGTGGTCACCGTTGCCTCGTACGAAGGGAAGAACAGTTACAGTCATGCCTACTACTGGCCTTTCGGTACCGTAGTAGGATCTCTTAACCACTATACCGTCCTGACGGCTGATCAGTGTATTTATTCTTAAAGTAGTGTAAATGGTAATAAAATTTTGTGAAGCTTTGATATTAGTTTCAGTATAACAGTAGCAAATCTATAACGGTACTTTTATTTCCTTAAGCATTTTCTTTCCGATGCAAATTTCTATCTATATTCAAGGTAAAAGTATAACTAATTATAGGTTTTTTTTATTTTACGGAATTAGTGATTTCTCTGGGTCAGGTTTAATAAATATATATAGCATGTTAGAGAACACATTTCAAATGAAATGTGGAATTTCTTTAATACATTAAAAATGAATAATTGAAATTATCGATCAAAAAATCGGTTTTATTATACAATTACTGTGAACCAGCTCTTTAATTGTAATTAAAAAGACAGAAACTTCCATTTTTTTTGACTGAATGTTTTTTCAAGCACACATCGTTTTGTTACTCAAAATAAAAACTAAACGCATTTTGATGTCTTCCTTTTACACCAAGGCTCAGTTTACTGAAATATTATTTCCAGAACACACTAAATATAAAAATAATTTAATATTATACCGCTTTGTGTCATGCTGTTAAAAATTTAAAAAAGTATTTCCATGTCATTCTGTTACACTATAATATCGCTATTAAGAGAAATGACTGAATGGCATCATAGGAAGAATCAAAACTCCAAACCTTGGAGTTCTTTTATAGTATACCCATCTGCCTACGGTGAGCCTATTTAATTTTATTCCTTCTAGAAACGCAAATAAACTACAGCGGTCATTAAATTAGCATAATCACTTTTGAAAAGGAAAGTTTGTTGAGTAATCTCTTGCCGGCGTTAAATTTAGCTTTCTTCCTCTTTGTGATTTTCAGAGTTTAGCTAAATCTCACTGCTGAATTTTTCTCGTGCTTCTGTTCAAAGTAGTATTCTGTTTTATCATTTAAAAATAATGTAATAAATAAGAGTTTCTTTAAAACTCAATGATAGCCAAAAACGCTTTCTTACGAGGAGTGATTTGATCTCTTAGTGGTTCTTCTTTTCAGTTAGTGTAAACTTCAAGCTAAGGAAATTTACATTAAACCGCTGCAGAAAGTGTGTAACTTTCTGTTTCTTACAACCTACATTGTTGATTTTTTTCTGTTACCGTTGTGTGAATAACTGTTTTAAAACCCTTGTGATGTTTTCAGTTACAAACGTGATAATACATTAAAAATAAAAGTTTTAACTAGCCCAAAATAGTTAAACATAAGAAGATAAAATACTGCGCTGTTGCTGCTAAGTTTAAAATTTAGTTTAATAGAAAACGTATAAATGAACAATTATTTTAATTAAATGAAATAGAATATTTAATCTATGCCTATTATTTTTTTAAACCAGTACTCAAACAGAAGCATAGTTTAAAATACGTTCTCGACAATGAAGCTGAAGCATGCTGAGCTTCTGAAAGAATTCGAAAGAAGAGAGTTCTGTAGAAACAAAAACTTATGTAAATGGGAATACCAAGGTATACAAAAGCGCAATCGAAAATGAAATCACATTAGAGAACATTTCTCCCTAAGCACTAACACATGGTATCCGTAATGCTATGTAAGGAGGAAAAGAAAACAAGAAGTCATAAGAATATCTTTCAGAGGTTTTGGAGAAAACTGCGTAGATGTAACAAAACGGATATTATAAAAAATACAAGATAAAGCATAGCGACATTTGAGTAATAAACGTATCAGTGATTAAAATCCTTTACTGCTGACTATTAAGATTTATATTATTTATTATTAATGCTTGAGGCATTTTCTGTTTCTAAATCGATCTTAACTTGAGAACCGCAGATTTCAAATTACCTAAAATCGATTTCAAATGAAATTTAAGTTTTTTAATGCATCTATTTCTTGCATTATATATCATAACAGTGTTTCTAGGCCGCTTTCCTGGTACTTTTCTGTGAAACATCGTTAGGCGTTTTGCGATAAATTTTTTGTGTCAATATTAAGCACTGTAAACATAGAGTAATTAAGTTTAAAGTTTATGTAGAGAGTCTCTACGCTATAAAATATTATTTTAAATGTTCCGATGAATGAAATGTAGAGAAATACAATATTAGAATATTTTTCACAAGCGGTGTATTCATTATTGATCATATTTTCCTAAACTTAATAAACTTCTCAGATTCAGAAATTTCTCATTTATTATTTATTTTATTTTACGAGATTCGTAAATTTCTGAACACTTCATTTCCAGAAATTGGAAATTTAATAGAGCTCGGAAAGATATTACTTTGTCAAACATCTGTTTCAATAGCTGTAAACTAAAAATGCGGTGGTAAAACCAATACAAATTACAGCAGAAATAATAGAAGTTTGTTATATTTGTTTATTATTGTATCCTTTAGTTAAACTAAAAAATAAAACAGTATTTGTACTGCACTTACTCTAATTTGTAGCCTTTTTAAATAACCTTTCTCTACAAGCAAACAGCTTAATATGAAATGGAAATCTGCCAAAATGCAATAAAATAGCATGTACATGAATTTACTCTATAAGAGTAATCAATATATAAAGTAACAACATATTTAAATGCAAATACTTTCCTCAGAACCTCATTCTTTTGCGCAGGAAATATTATTTATTTTTTGAATGTAAGATTCAAGTAGAGTAGTTTCCTCAGAGGAATTCCTTTCCGAGCTGTGACAATGACACTATGTCCAGCAGTGGCTGATATACCTAAACACTAGCAGTTTCAGTTGACTGCATGATTGCGTTCAGTGATTTTTTTGTCTTAACTATGAAATTTTTTCTTACAGAGGTTTATGCAGAGTAATTCTTTCCTAAAAGGACATCTTTGTAGTGCTTAGCTTTAACCAACTTTGCTTTATTATTTTCAAAATTATTTCCTATACGCTAAAAAATTTAAAGAGTACATTTTTTCCCCAATGTTCATTGAAATTCCTTTAAACATTGAATTCTCCAAATCAATAATATTAGAAAATTTTTATCAGCCTGTCGTGTTTAGAGGACATAAGCTACTGAGTGGTTAAGGTGGAGGGTATTTAAACAGGCGTTGCTTTACAAATTTATTATTACAAAAATGAAAAGGTTTATTAAATTTTCGTAAGAAGCATAGTAACGTTGTAAATCAATGCTCTAAGAAAAATCTCTTTTTTCATAGAATCCTTTTTTTTCCAATGCAGGCTACAGGTCATTATAATTATCTAAAATCAAAAGTCCAAAAATAGTTTGCTAAAGTATGGTCTCTGCGCAGAATTTCTTGAACCTATCTACGTTTGAGAAAAAGAATGGAAAATTTTAAAAAAGAAAAGATTTGAAAGGTTTCAGATGTAACCGGTCACCCAAAATAGATTTGTTAAGCTTTTTTACACTCTCACTGAGTTCACAGTCTACCAATTTTCTGTTACAGTCACTCCTACCAACACATTTGATTTTGCCATTTTAGCTTTATTAAACACCATTTTCTCCGCACGTACACCATATGCAATTCAACAGCAAAATTACAAAAGATTTAAAAGCAGCATTACAGTATACGTTTAGAATTCCCGATGCAGCGTTAAGCATTGTTATACATTTTGCTATTTTCCTCAGTCTTTTCGTAGTTCATCATATCAATGTTCAATTTCCTAACTAAGATGACATTACGAAACATTTTTTCCCTTTTTGTTATCAGTGTTTTGTGTGTTTACTTTATCTCTGAAGTACTACATTCATGATGTTTAAGCCACATGAAATTCAATTTAACAGCGAAATGATAAAATATTTAAAATCAGCATATATTTAGACTGGAGACTGGAGATAAAAATGTTTTTCCACAGAGTATTGCTACTGCTAGCTTCGAAATCGTTGATCTTGTTAATAAAAAATTTGCTAAGTTTTACAACATATGAAATAGTTAATGAAACAAATTTGTTTAAAATTCCGGGCTTCCAGGTGCACATGTATGTATCGAGGACTACGTTATTCAAATTTTAATGGCTCTAGATACCGTTGTTTTTTCACAATGCGAGAAAAATACATTTATGCCAAGGAGTTTAGAATAAATGGAGTAAGCCTCCTCCGTATGCCTCGCGCAATGAAAATGAAGCGAAATGTCACAGTATGATGTCCCGACTTATCATGGCCGCTGCCAAGGAGGAGCTTCTGGTTCTGTTTACATTCTGATCGGTGTTATCTACATGATAGCTTTCATCATTGGATGTTTATTAATCTCCCGCTTTAATTTAAATACTTTAGATAAATAATTTTCTCCTTAGTACAGAGAAGCATCACAAGCATTGCAAATAACAGTTTCAAATTCTATAAACTCTAGGTACATGATCACGTGCAAGTTGTAACTCCACGACATGGTAAAACCTAGAATACCAGTGGAGGTTTCAAATGTGTTTCAAACCAGTGGAGGTTTTACGCAAATTATGCCTAAAGACACTTTCCTGAGCCTCTGGATGTTGATATTTGCTCTCAAATTTAGTGTAGTTTTATTTAACAATATGTTTCGTAGTCTTGTCCGTGCGTTGTATGACGGCCATAATAAGTCATGTCATTTCCATAGCTGCATTCTTGTGACGTCATGTTTACTCCATTTATTCTAACCTACTGATTTATACAGATTCTTCATTATTTAATTTCTTTAAATGTAACACAGGGCGATAATATTTGATTTCAAAAATGTGAAAATGGTATTCCATTTATAGTGATTCAACACAAAATGCCTTGTCGAATATCTCATTCGGGACTAACGTCCAATTTGGCTAAAAATTCTGAACGCTTTAAGAAAAACTTTTTTTTACTCACTATTCGTTTAAATAATGTTTATTATTGATTTTTAAGGCATTTTAGGTTTATGATATCATCACAAAGGTAAAAAATGTACAGGGTGTCCCAAAACGACAGCATAAACTCTGCACTGCTAGATTCCTCTTTGGTTGTACATAAAAACTGCCCAAAGAAGCGTTCCAGTACGAGCCATAGTTTATGAGAAAAATGCGAAAAACAAGGTATGACGTCACTGCCGTTGCAAGAAAAAACACTTTATTGAACATATCAACAGCAGTATATGCACAATTTAAAGCATATGCAAGTGTCCGCCGTGCATGCCGAGGCAGGCTTGAGCACGCCGTGGAATGACTGTCATCACACGTTGCAGCATCGCGGGGTCCACCGAAGTACAAGCAGCATGCAGACGAGCAACTAAGTCCATTGGTGTTGTCACTACATCTAGATACACCAGTTCCTTGAGATGGCCCCATAGGAAAAAACCCAAAGGTGTAAGATCTGGCGAATGTGGCGGCTATAGAACCGGACACTCACGTCTGATTCAGAGGCCGGGGTATTCCATATCGAGCCAACCACGTACAGGAGCACAGAAATGCGCCGGAGCACCATCATGCTGGAATCAAATTCCCTGTATTGCCACTAATGGTATGTCATCGAGGAACTAGGTTAAGACTTCATTGAGAAATACCAAGTACGACTGTCATGAGAGCCGTTGAGACAACAGATATAGTCCAAGCAGGCGATCCGCGAGTATGCCGGCCCACACCTTAAGAGACCAACGTTCCTGATGTTTCTGCGGCTGGATTGCATGCGGATTGACCTGGGACCACATTATCGTCTGGAAAGATATTCCAATACTGTTGTTGATATGTCCAATAAAGTGTTTTTTTCTTGCACCGGCGGTGACGCCACACTTTGTTTTTCTTATTTTTCTCGTAAACTATGGATCGTACAGGAATGCTTCTTTGCGCAGTTTTTATGTACTCCCAACTAGGAATCTAGCTGTGCAGAGTTTATGCGGTCGTTTTGGGACACCCTGTATATGTGAAATTTGAAATCGATTGGCAAATTAATTTTTGACATAGTTTTCACTTCTTGCGAAGACGTACCTTGAGAAAAACGTGTTTCAAGTTTTCGAAAGGAAAAAAATAGTTCTCAAGTAATGAGTAAGTAGACATGGCGCTATGAAAGCTTAATCTGCAATGTCAGAGATATGATTTCTCGCACTGCTTCCTGGTTCTCTTTCCTTTTTCCGAGCTGTCCTCTCGGAGTGCAGCATTTTGATAACTCCATGGTGTCTTTATTAGCTCCAGTTTATGTTTACATCATTAAAAAGCATTCAGCAGAAGTTGAATGAATTTTAAAAGTAATTAAAAAGTGTCAAGTAATTCCATCTCTATGACCCTCTTCCTCTTAAAATAGCGAATCATAATGAATTTGGATATTTAATATATATCATATATTATTATTTATGTATTTAGATAAATAATTCAAAGACGAGCCAGAAAAAATTTCTTAAGTAATTTTTGTATTTTTTATCCGTTTTATTACTCAGGTAGAAGAATAAAAGCCACATTTTCTACCCCTCCAGAAATATTTATAATAGCGATCTGAAACAATTCAATAGTAACAGAATGTGGAATACACATTAGACTGAATATGGAAAAGAAATTGCTCTGCGTCGAAAGTTTTACAAGCTTAAATGTAATGCTGATAAATTTCATGTAAAAAACAGCATAGATTTAATTTTAAAACTTAATGACGTTGGAAAAGGCTACGGATATCATTTTGAAGTTCCCATGTTTGAAATAGTTTTAGAATTTTCAAATTACAACGCAAATGGAATGATTTAAAAATCCTTAGGTAGTTTTTTTTTAACAATAGTTTAAGAAAAAAATTCCCAATCTGCTCTTAAAATATTATCTTAGCAAAAGTTTTAGAGGAAATCTCGAATTCAAGCGTACGCTCGTATATGTCAATATCTCTTGGCACCTCTTCCCTGAACTTCTTCCCTGAGGTCTTTGATCCATCATCTGCTCTCAACATAAATGTTGTAACGTTTATTTTTTCCCCTTAGGTAAACAGAATAAAGATTCCACTTTTCAGTTTATATTTGTTATTTTCTTCTTTTAATTTTTACTTTTTAAAATTTTGATTCTGCTCTCTGTATTTCCATTTGAAAGAATGCTTCGTGCTTTTTATTTAATTAATCTAGCTGAGTTTTTCATGTTGTTCTCTCAGAAGAGTTTTAAGTAATTTTTGAATTATGGTATTTGCTGTGTTATTATTAAACTTTATTTCTAACATTTTTTGGAACTGTGTATTGAATAAGTGTGAGATGGAGCTCGATGCATTTTTTAAATATTTTTAGTCTTAAGAGTTTTGTATAGTATAATCCTTTATTTTTATTACAGATATCAGCTTATAGTTCTTTATTATTAAGAACATTATTTTTTGTTACTGTTGATAGCGAACGGATAATTTCTACTATTATTTTATATACACACACGCTTATGAACAAACACAAAAAAATAATTGTTTACCAAATATCATTGGAACATTATCTTCAGTTTTTTCATATACCGTAAAACGGTCACTGTACACAAGCATCACCCCACATAAAATTCATTGGTGCGGAAGGTGGAATATTTTAATAATCACAAAGTGGCTCCACACTGGAAATGGAAAAGTTTCTGAATCCCTGCGGTAGTCGGTCCTAGTCCTACAGTAGCTCTGGTTTCAAGTTCTAAAGTCTTTCGATAGAAGGGAAGTAAGTTAAAATTGCCCTCTCAACGACGTTACAGAAGTTCTCTATCGTTTAGTTTTGGAGATGTAAATCTCTCCGGTTAATATTCTCACTTTCCAAAATATCAGCCAGTTTAAACCATTCCAAAAAATGAAAATAACTTTATGTGAATGGGGTTTGTTGTTAGCAAAAGGAACCGAATGCAATTACAGCCTCACAAAGTCTAACGTATTGCTCTACGATTTCGTCTTTTTGCAAAAGGACATGCTGCTTCACTCTCATTTCTACGAACAAGGGAGGCTGCTTAGCATGATGTAGACAGCACCGACTTTAAGCTAAACATTGATGGAATATTGCTTCAGTTACAGAGGAGTCACCATTCAGGACAACTATTAATTTTCGACGAACTTTTATTTTATAAGAACTCAAGATTCATTACTAGACATACAAGACCCAGAAGAGGGACCAGTATTGCGAAAAAGGTTTGATAGTCTTAGGTAATCATCGTACTGAACCTGTGCATTGACAGATAAATGTGAATGCTGCAAGGTAGAGGAAAATAATCTTGTGGCCCTATGTTCGCATTTGCAGGGGTGAAATTGGTCCTTATTTCATTTTAATGGATGAAAGTGCTCGTCTGCGTGGAGAAAAAATGGTATAGGATTTCATGGGAAGTGAGGTTATTAATCGGATGGATTGGTCAGCCAGATCTGCAAAATTAAATTGTGAAGAACATATTTAGGGGGTTCTTGAAAGAGCAAAAGAAAACTCAGCTTTCCCCATCCAGAACCCTCCAGGACCTAAACATGCTTGCAGGGAGGGAACCAACTATCATAAGGCGTCATAAAATGAGGTTATTATACTTGCGTGTTTACTCTTGCGTGACTTCTGTAACTAAATGACGTTAGCGTTGCAAAAGGTCTATCCTATTTTCTTTATTGCATCAAGAATTACATCATTGCAGTATTAAGCCACATTGTGAAAGTAGTACGAATGTTAGAAGGGATGATACTCTTTTCGGTTTTGTTCGATTTTACAACCACAGTATTAGAATATCCTGCGCCGAGGAGTCTTAGGTACAACTATGCTTGTGTACAGTGCATTTTTTTTGCCAAACTATGTCCATGCCAAATTCCATTAAATTCTATTCATCGATTCTGGAGATAATCTACAAAATATAAAAAATTATCTTAGCTTAGAATACTAGTGTTAATAGCCTCACTAATTTTCCAACTGGTAAAGGCCACTGAATACAGGCAGCTCGACCTCAGTTCGTTTCAAGACGAACAAGCTGGCTGAATTGTTGGTTTTTCCCATCTGTAACGCAAAAACGAGCTGGATACTATTAGAAAGCCCTCCCCGAAGGCATCTCTTTCTTTACGCAGATAGCTCTGAGCGCTTTTCGTTACTTAAAATAACCATGACCAACATCCTCAACATAAATAAAACAAAATTCAGGGGCAAAATATTTTGGAAAGTTTTAGATCTTGATGAAAGTTATAGTTTATAAGGTTTTACTATGCTTAATTTTATTTCACAGTATCTGCAAATATTTATTTCCTATCCCGGTTTTACCTAGTATCTATAAAACATCTGTAATCTAGGTAAACCAAATCCTTTTTACAATAATTCGAATAAGCAAATCTACTTATTTACTAAATATTTATTAATAAAAGAAATTGTTTTAAAATTCTTCTCAGCGTTAGCAATTTCGCTTTCCAAGAATTCAATGATAAACGTTCCGGCAGTGTTATTCCCAAATACCTGTTTTATAGTATTTCTGAAAAAAGGTTCGCTTGAAGAATTTCGTAAATTTTAATATAAATTTTACAAATCTATACGGCAAAAATATTTTCTATATCCGTTCTGATAAAGAATGGGTTTCGATTTAAATTTATCATTATTACAGTAACTTGAATTTGAAAGAGCAAAGCCAACTTTAATTACACGAGGTTGAGAAGATTACTTCCTTCTTCACTGAAGTGCTAACAGTTTAAGCATTTCTCCTTTGCTCTTTCTTTAATAGTGATTTATATGCTATTTGGGAAGCGAATGTGAAAATCGAATATCAGTAGTTAGACTTAACATGTTATGTCTAGTTTATTAGACAGCTGACAACTTACCCCGACATTTATGAAGAGTAAAATACGCCTTTAAGTTGAATAAAATGTATACTCAATATTTTAATTTAGAGCTTCAAATTATTTCATGTCTGTCAGTCTGGCACACTTTGTTTGGCCAGAGAAGGTTTTCACTTTGCAAAGTGCCATTTTCGAAATTTAGTCATCACAAAATAATTACTCACATAAATATACCAAAATATTTTGCGCTGGTATTACCATAAAGTTCTAGATTATACAGAAATACAAACTCTACAGTTTTATAACTCTTCAATATTATACCTAAAACGTAAATATAAAAAAAGACAAATGTAAGTGAACCAGGTTGACGCGTGCAAATAAATCGCAAGGCTATGAATTATTTAGTGCTTATTATTATTACAATATGTGTTCCATTTAATCTATCCCATACATTACGATATTCTTATTAAATTTCATTTTATTAAAATTGAAGTGAAATGTTAATAGCAAAAATTAGATTATTAAATATTTTACTTGATTTTATAGTTGTTGTTGAGACGTATCTCACTGACAGTAGCATCGGAACAAGCCCATGAAATTCATTGTGGCAAAGAAGTGCCAAATTACTCTTGTCTTTCATAACAGCTTTGAAGACCATACAGGTGATAATAAGACTTCAATTCCACCTCCAATTTCGATGGAGAGCACCCCGGGGAGTCTGTATGAATTTAATTTGCACAACCTTTCAGCTGTTAGGATTTGAGGGAAATTTAGGAATTTACTTGATTTAAGCAAAATCTTTGCAACTAAAACACCTTTACCCAATACTTTTCCTTTGGTAATTCAGATCACATTTCATATAACAAAAGTTGCTTTCATGTATTTTCGAAATTGAAAATATGGTATTCCATGGATCATTGATGATTTATAGTCCAGTAATGAAAAATAGTTAAAGAAAGTTTTTATTTTGATACTTTATATAATCCAAGATGATTTAAATGGCAGCTAAGAATTTCTAGAGTGCTAAGAGTTTTCTAGAGAATTAAAAAAATGGCTTAAAAAAAAAAATTAACATTAGGCCCTGCGTAAACGATTATGCTGTATATGTCTCTTTTATTATGTATATGCTTCGTTTGCAAATTATAGTAATGATGTAAATGTTTATACAAATTAAGAGTTAGCTACTGTACAAATTTTATGACTTCGTTACTCGGCCTTTTTCTTTGTTTTGCGTCAGCTTTTTCTCTGCGAGTTTAGAGCGCTGTGGCTTGATAATCAAAAATGTTTTTTATTCAAGTATATTCGAAAGCGTATTGAGGGTTAAGTGCCGCTTTTCCAGTAGGAGTTAAAATTTCAACTAAAATTAAACATTATTTGCTTTTATTCAGAGAATTAATATGTTAAATTTTATCATTTTATGTTCCTTCCGTTTAGGCAATATTTAAATCAAAAATTTAAAACAAAAATATATGGTAACTATATAACTGACTGGAATATGAACAGAACAGAATATGCTCTCGTACAAATAGATTTCATGCGTTCTAGATGTCAGAGAGCGCATATTAGATACATTCTGAACTGCAAATACTAAAGATATTACCAATAAAAATTACGCAAATTACCTTTAGATGTGTTAAAATGAATTTTAAATTTTAATTTGAAGCATGTTTTTAAAGAGGATTTTACAGCATTTGAACGGTAGCACCGCTGAGAAGTAGTTGTTTGGCAGAATGCCTGTGAAATGACTTAAAGATTTTATACAGCATTAAATAACTACTCTTGTCAAAGTGCGTGCGTGCATTAATGTTTGAATTATATATATATATATATATAATTCAAACATTTCATGCATATTTTTGGTTATATATATATATAATGTATAAGGTATTTCTCCCTCTTTCTTCGCATGCCTTCGTGGTGTAATGGTCAGCACACTGAGCCGGTATTATATGATTTATGTGAGTATTTATGTGAGTAATTATTTTAGGTATTTCAGAGATCCGTGGTTCGATTCCCGGCGAAGGCGTTGCTTATTTTTCACCTCTCTTGCTTCCAAAAAATACCTAATGTCTCTACACTGGCGCCCGAACTAAAAAGGTTGTGGATGATGACTCTCCACACCCAGGATTTGGCGACTAGGTCCTCTAAAACCCTAGTCGCCCTTTAAAAAGGGGAGTATATAAGGTATATCTCCCACATTCTTAGCGTGCCTTCGTGGTGTAGTGGTCAGCACACTGAGCCGGTATTTCAGAGGTCCGTGGTTCGATTCCCGGCGAAGGCCTTGCATATTTTTCATGACTCCCGCTTCGTAAAAACCTAATGTCTCTACAAATGTAATTCAAATTTCAAATTCGAGAATATGAAATATTTCCTGGCACAATTCAATATTTTGAGGTTCACTCTTGACTTATTAAACAATAAATAGCAAGTAATTAACATTTGTCAGAGAGTATTAAATATGCTTTTCAAATTGTGAAACTTTCATTAGTTTCGTTTGTAATTGAAGAAACAAAGGGATTGCACAAAAGATAATATATTTGCATTAGAACGATAATTTTAAATTAAACTCAATTGAATGAATATAATGAAGAGAATGTAAGTCAAAAATATGCGTAATGCCTTCAAACAAATAAATTCAACAAATTCAATAAGCCTTCAAACAAATAATCAAACGTACGGTTTTTGATATGTGAAATTAAAGAATTTATTGGTTCACCAAACATTTGCTTTGTTAACTTAAATGCTGCTATTTAAGTCTTTAATTATTTGTCTTTCAAGATATTGCTCTTCTAATAGTAAAGATATATCCAAAAATGGTTATTAAGTATATAAACTCATAGAAAATTAAATTAAATTAATATTTGAAACTCATTTATTGCTAGGAGAGGCATGTGTTAGAAGGCAGTAGGCAAGCATTAGCCAGCTCATGTATAAATACATGAAACCATAAAGTCATGTATAAATAGATGCTAAATATATTCTAAAGTCACCAAGGAGTTTACACTCGTCTGGCATCCTCAAAGACACCATTTCCACTTTAGTGCTCATCTATCTCCTGGTTATATCGAAATATTATAGGAAGTTATATTGAAATATGGAATTTGTAAAGACCATTTCTGTGACCACTTCCCACAAACAGTCTCTGAGAAATTGCGAATACAAGACGTTTATCTTTTTCTTAAATCTAAATGGTTGAGAGACGCTTAATATTGAAAAGAAACTCATAGTCTTCACTGACTTTTAGTGCTAGAGATATAAATTTTAAGGATATTTCAAGGTATTAAAGATAGAAATTTTAACGATATTTCAAGGTATTAGAGATAGAAATTTTAAGAATATGTTAAGGCATTTAATACTCCAGTTCACGTTGTATTTGGAAAAAGCTTATACAAGTGAAAAATAAAACTTTATTTGAAATTTTATACCATTCAAAAGATGATAAAGATAAGTCATAATATGCATCATTGCTTTTACTTATAAATAAAAGAAATTCATATTTATAACATATCTGTAAAACTTGAAATATTCCATGTATTGAGAAATATCACAGATGCGACTTTTTCACATGTATTCTAGCAGTTTATAACAAAAATTTTCTATTATATTTAAAAACGCTTTGACTTAAAATATTATGAATGGATATCTTAAAATTTACTGGACAGTAGTAAACCAAAAGTTCAATAGAAAACGTAGAATTTATTACCTGTTAACGTACTGTGAGAGAAAATTCATTTTAAGTATTTTCATTTCCTAAGTTCTGTAGACAAAATACTCGTTTGGCTGAGTGTGAAATATACTGCCTATAATTCACAATTTCATTGTTTCTTTCTTGGACTTCAGACTTCAGAAAATATTGAACGAGCTGTTCATAAAATGCAACATATAGCCTTTTCTTTAAATATTAATAATGCGTATATATATATATATATATATATGTGTGTGTGTGTGTGGAACCCCTTGGCAACAGACTTTTAAATTCATAAATTTTAGTTAAACACATCCTCGCTTTAAAGATACGCTTTGTACCATTTTGCGTCACTTTGCAGCATGCTACGTCACTCTTTTCCTGCACTTCCTCTGCACTGCGAACTTTTTATTCCAAGAGATGCTCAGGGCGCAAACAAACTCGTCTGCTGGAATAAACCTCGTTTATCGTTTCGCCTTCTTTCTTTATTATCTGAAATGTAAACTGCGGATATAGAAATTGTGGAGCGTGTTTAGCATCCCTTGCGCAGTACCAATTAAAGCAAAAATGTATTTCTAAAGGACTGTTTTCTGTTCAAAATGAAAAATGATGTTTCAACGATCAAATCAGTTGTGATTTTCCATCCAGTCATCTGCCAAGCAGCTTTTCTCGGCCATGACTCTGAATTAGTTTCATCTTCTGCAAAAACTAGATATATATAATAAGAAATTTAGAATTTAATTCACAAAGAAATAAAAAAATAAAATAAAAACCAGTAAAATCCCAAAATTTCCCAATAATATTTAAGTACTAGCGGAAGTACCCGATGCCCGTTAATTTAGATTGAGAGTAACGCATCTAGCAACAGAGAGAACAATACCGCTGTAATTCTTCTCTAATAACGATGCAAAAAATAAGATTCAAAGAGATATATTTTTCAGTCTGATGTGATATGGAACCCACATAAAACTTTTCGACGGAAAAATGTGCTCATTCTGTCTCATTACATCAGCAAAAATGGCTTTCAAGTTCCATTCGATACTTCACGTACCTGTGTATTCCATTTTACTCGATTAAATGTGGCAAAAAATTTATCATAGTTGATCAGACATCAATAATGCGAACAACTACACAAACAGACATTCTTCTTCATATATATAGAGAGAGATTTTGTAAAAGTTAAAAGTTTTTGATTAACAAACTTTACGATTTGAAAAGCGAGAAGAAGCAACACATTTTGAAATAACGTATTTTTCATCTCCAACGCGCGAGACTGTTGACACTTGAAGAATGAGTGCGAAAATTAGTGTTTTCGGAGTTTTTAATTAATATCTCGGGTGATCAAAGTCGTACGAAGATGGAAATAGTCGAAATGGCTTCTCACGATTGTTTTGGAATCGGGAGTGATGTATTTAATGTTTGGCAATACTATTTTTGTTTTCATCTTAAAATATAGAAATTTTTTATTAACAAACTCTAGGATTTGAAAGCGAGCAGTGGCATTAACTTTTGAAATAAAGCAGATTTTCATCTCCAGCTTGTGAGACTGTTGCCACTCAAAAAAATGAGGGCGAAAATTATCATTTTTTTGAGTTTTAATTAATATCTCCGACTTAAGCAACTTTTTTTTTGGAAACAAAAAGTGGACGGCGACCTGTTCCAGGACCCAGAAAAGAATGGTAGGTATGTAGGTCACAGAGGCTGGTGTCGAACAGAGGTAAACAGGCACGTATCCCACGCCCTTCTCTAACTAGAGCAATAGCTCCCTGGAGCCCCATAAGGTTGCACCGGGAGTTTATTGAGGTTGTCAAGGGAAAGTACATGGCCTTACAAAGGCTTTAATAGGGTTGTATTACAGATTGAAAAGGCAAGCTGTGTTGTTGCAGATGGTAAGTAATTAAAGTAAAAATGCAAAAACACATACACATAAAAGCACATAAATACATATAAACAAATAATACACAAAGCGCAAAATACATAAACACACAACACATAAAACAGCTACATACACATAATCACTTAAAGCACAAAAAGACATACATACATATTAATACGCATGAATACAGTGGGAATGCACAGGTACATAGAGGCGCGAAAGGCACAGTACTTGCGAATTATTGGTATTGCACACTTTAAATTGGTGGGCATGGGAGCTTAAACACACAAAGTTGTTGTGATGAGGAAATGAATGCTAGAAAGTTTGGTGACAATAGCTATAGTAGTAACCGAGTTATTGGAGGATAAACAAACATACTTCCTTCTTTATATATATATAGACGAGCGGAAGTACCCGATGCCTTAACTGGCATCGGGATTAGATTGAGAGTAATGCATCTAACAACAGAGAGAACGATACCGCTGTAATCCTTCTCTAATAACGATGCATAAAATACGATTCACATTCATACATTTTTCAGTGTGATGCAATATGGAATCCACATAAAAAATTCGATGAAAAAATGAACAAATTCTCTCTCGTACAGTTTTTAACGATTTTCGTCTTTCTAATCAAATGGTTGTAAAAGCTCATGTTCCATCTAATATTTCACATGTATTCAATTTTAGCCGGTTAAATGTCACAAAAATATTATCATAATTTATCAGACATCAATAATGGGAACAAACACACAAAGAGACATTCTTCTTTATATATAGAGAGAGAGATTTTGTAAAAGTTAGAAGTTTTTGATGAACGAACTTTACGATTTGAAAAGCGAGAAGAAGCAACACATTTTGAAATAAAGTAGTTTTATCTCCAACTCGCGAGACTGTTGACACTCGAAAAAATCAGTGCGAAAATTAGTGTTTTCAGAGTTTTTAACTAATATCTCGGCTGATTAAAGTCGTACGAAGATGGGTACAGCCGAAATGGCTTCCGGCTAATTTTTGGAATCGGGAATAATGTATTTATATTTGGCAATGTTAATTTTATTTCATCGTAAAACTTGGAAATTTTTATTAACAAACTCAACGATTTGAAAGCGAGAAGTGGCAACGCTTTTCGAAATAAAGCAGCTTCCAAGACTGTTGCCACCCAGAAAATTGATAGTTTTCCGAGTTTTTTATTAATATCTCTGATTTTAGCTGCTTTTTTTTTCAAACAAAGTTGACGTCGACCTTTTCCAGGACCCAGTAAAGAATTGTAGAAAGTTTGGTGACGATGGCTGTAGTAGTGACGAGTTATTAGAGGGCAAACTAATAACTCGGTCACTACTACAGCTTTCTTCTTTATATATAGAGATAGAACAGACTTTCTTCTTTATATATATAGATAGATCTATAGATTATGTCATACATAAATGAAAAATACAAAGTAAAAAGCAATTCAAAACCAGATCCAGTTGCGCCCTAGAAGCGGCAACAAGCACAGCGGAAATTTGCATGATAGGCAAAAAAGGCGAAAAAAATAAAAAGGAAAAATCTGAAAGGTTTCAGATTTTAAATTACGTCCAAAGGAGCGTGGCTTGGATTTGTGAATTTGTTCACAACTGAAAATATGTAAAAAAGGAAAGCTGAGAAGGTGCTTATTCGCTTGATACAAACTGAATCTTTTAATAGAATTGAAGATAATCGTTTAGTACCATTAAATACGTTTCTAGATCAAGGAATTATCAAGATAAACACAGTGTATCATCAACTAGATGAGGAGTCGGAGTTTAGAACTCCCGCCATTTTATCCAGTGACTATCCTCTTATCAAATGATGTCGGTGCTTCTCTCGCCTTATATTCTCTACGAAAAAGATTCTGGTTGCTATCTTGGACGAAGAATTGTTTCATCCATCTTAAGATCCTGTATTATTTCTAAAAGATATTACAGCAAATATGTTCTATCCTTCCGCCCCACCATTGCCCAGTGATCGAGTTCAAAATGCCTCAGTGTTCCAGATTACAGGCACTGGTTTTGCAAGGCCATTAATACTAAGGAATAAAGGAAAGGCGCAGTGTATCCCTGTGTTCACTTAGAACTCAAGATATGTCTGTAAACAGAAATTTTTCTTTAAGTTCTTCGTCGCTTTGATTCTCGGAGAGGTAGACTCACCATAATTTACTCAGATAATGGTAAAACTTTTGTAGGTGCAACTAATACTTTTGCATCAGTAGATTTCGTTGGAAGTTATTCCTCCCGGTGCTCCCTGTGGAAGGTTGGTTGGAGCGTCTAATTGAATTAATGAAGAAAATTTTCTTAAATTCCTCGGAAAAGCTTCTTTAGATCCACTCTAAGATATGTTCCACTCGAAGATATGTGGAAATGTGTGCATTTGTGCAACTACGAAGCCATACTCATTGATAGACCGTTGACAGTCGGATCGGCGAGGCTTATTATTTCAAACACTGAAATATTCAGTTCCCTATTTCTCATTGGAAGGTGAAAGGACGAAAGGAAAACTATTATAAGCTCCAATATTCACTCTTGAACGAGAAGGTTTAGAGACTTTTAAAGACTTGCTTCTTTTTCTTTTCTTTTTTAGTGGCAATGTTATCGGTATATTGTAGCTTTTGGTCTGGTTTTAGTTGTAAAAGTTAATAAATCGGAATATAATTCAAAGATCAGAATCTTCCGTTAGAGTTTGAAAAGTGCATCATTTTCGGGTATGAAAAGGTTTGTAATTTAGAGTCTAATTTTTTCTGAAACAATCATTTTAAACACATTTTTGAAAATATCAACGTTGAGAGTTTAAACATTAATTCTCAAGTCAAAAAAAGAATTCTATAAAAAATCTCCTTACATTCTTTAACTCAACACATTTTAACCTTTGGAATTCTAATCTGTTACCTAGGAACAACAATAGTAAAGATCAAAGCATTTCTGGACCTGTCATAATTTCAAATTTATCAAAATAAAATTAAAACAGCAAACATGGTAAAAGTGAAAACGGTAATTACCATCTACTTAATTTATGCAGTAATATTAAGTGCATGTAAAATTTACTAGACCGAAATAATTTATTCAAAATGTTACGAAACTCATTTCTCACTTCAGAGAAAAGCATTAAATATTTTAGAAAATAACATTCTCAGAGCACTATAAAGCTTTCTATCATTTAAGACTTTATTAATCATTTTTAAAATACAAATTACAGTCTAAAACTACGCCTAATAACCTTTCTATCGCTGATTTCTTGCACCCAATTTTTAATCATATTTCTTCTTTCAAATGTCAATACTAGAATGTTCTTCCGATATACTAAAGCCTTAGATTCCATTTGTCACGAATCTGCAATGATTCTTGATTTATTAAATTTGTTGATGATTATCATAATCTTAGAGGTTATTATTCTTTCAGACATAAAAATTCGATCTAGACAACGTAACATGTGCAAAGTGAAAGCTTCATCTGCGTGATCTAAATGGGCGAGGTTTTATGCGATTACAGTATAGTACCCCAAATAAACAGAGCTTTTATAGTTACCAGTCTTTTTAAAGTAACATGAGATAATGTTGTAAACGCAAGAAATTCATGCCGATTCCAATTATAAAAATTAACAAAATTCCGTCTTTTTTAATTCTGATTTCAAATAAAGCCTTTTAAAGAAAGATAGTTTAGTAAAAACTATTTTTGTAGTATATTTGCCAATAAGTTCGTCCCCTGTTGCCCTTTCTATTGCATTCTCAATTTTTAAGTTTGTAAGAGATTTTCCTTCTTCCTTACTGCGAGTCCCCAGGTGATATAATTCGAAAGATGTCCCACTAGCAATCGGGGGATGGGTGTTTGAACTGATATGTAGAAAATAATAATTCAACACCACTTGGATTTAGCGACTGGGTCCCCGCCTCTTAATTCGTCTTTTAAGTAGGGAAGAATGTAAGGAATTTTTCTTTTTCCTTTACCTCGTACCTTGGTGGTCCAAGTGAAAGCACGCCGCTTAGCATCGGGAAGTCTGAGTTTGAATTCCATTGAAAGCATTTTCGATTTCTCTATATTTCTGACTTCTAGAAACTATATTGGACCCTAAAACTAGCTCCTGAACTAACCAAGGATAATTTGCCATCATCAGGACTTGGCTACTATGTCTGCACCTCATAAATTCTCTTTGAGTGTAGAAGAATACAAGCTATTTTTCTTCTTCCTTACCGCATGCTTTCGGGGTGTAATTGAAAGTAAATCTTGCTATCAATTCTGAGGCCTGTAGTTCAAATCTCGACCAAATTATTTTTCAATTTTTTTGTGTGTGTTTCCTGCTCCGAAATAAATCTTACGACACTTAACGTTCATTTTTGTAATATGCGGCAGCTTGAAAGTCGCAGCAAATAAATAAAGTTTTAATAAGAAAAAAAAGTACAAAAATAAGTACAAAAAAGTTACAAAAATAAGCACAAAAAAAGTAAAAATTGTGTTTTAAAATTCTCTGCCTTCTGATTTAAACCTCTTATCAAGTTAAGCTTAAAATTATTAGTTCTGTATTTTAAGGAACACTTAAATAAATGAAACTAGTAAATTACTGATGATGTAGTAAATCCAACAGAACATTTATATCAACAAGACTGTGAATTAAAAACAAAGATAATCACAAAAGAGTGCATTAATGATATACGGGGTCTCTTAATGACATTTTCAGGAAAGAAAGCAAAGCTGATGTTCTTAATAACAAAGAAATTTATGCAGAAACATCCATAACAGATTACGGAAGATTTAGTATTTCGATGATATAATTAAATAAGCTATTTAAGGAGACGGAAAGAAATAAGAGACTGCAATAAAGATATCGCAATTCTTCAAGGTTTCAACTAAAATAACCAAATTTCACTTAATCCTTATTTAATCACAAAATGCACAGTCAACGTCAATCTCAATAATTTCGTTTACCATGTCTCAGAAACAAAAACCTTGACCTTGAAACAATTTCTATTCTCGCACTTCATCCTCATGCATGTGTGATGCAGGAACATAAATACAAGAATTATAAAAATAAATAAATTCATAACTCTGGTGCAGTCTGTTCCGCAAACGTAAGACTTCATTCTTTAAGAGTTATTTTATGAGTTTTCATTTTGTTTTGTGTGATCATAAATGTTATTATCCATTAATGCATTGATCGAATTTTAAGGTTTGAGACATTTTCTCGTTTTAAAATATTCTCGCTCATCTTTTGCACCTATTTGCTTTACTGAAAATGAAGTACTAAAGATAATATTTTAGGTTAGTGGCCGAGGAAAAATCATGGATGATGAATCTTATAATAACATGGCGAAAGAAATTTCTTTTTAGAAATGGAAACGATACGTTTTCCGCCAAGAACTAAATTTTGATTGCAAAGAATCTTTATCAAATCTCCATTAAATCACCAAAAACGTAGAACGTGTTATTTTCGCGTGATGGGGACAGATTAATAATATTATTATGCTCATTTAAATCGAACAACAACAAAAAACAATAATAATTACAAACGCAAAGTTGCCCTTCAGCGTTACTGTATTTGAAGTCAGCCTAATACCAATGTTCTTTAATACATTGACACAGTGAATGATGAGCTTCTAATGATCATGAAAAAATGCATCATTCAAGGAGGACATTGATACAGATTTTCCAGTCTCATACAGTACTACGAAAATTACCAATAAAATCAAACGAAATAGTATGTCTCATTAAGAAATTATTCATAAATATCAGCATGAATTGAATTAGATTCTATACGTAATGCGATTTTGATAACGACTACATTTTTCGTCTACATTTTTCGACTATTTTTTCCGATTAGCTGCTGATTAGGAGAACTTTTACATGCATTTTCATAGTTCTCTTTTTAAAAGTATAAAAATTATTGTAAAAAGATCAACTTTGAACCAGATGCTCTCCTCCACTTGCATATACGATTATTATTAATATTATTGCTTTTGAAAGACGTTAATCTCAAGTATAAGTTTAAATACGGTTTCATCAGACATACTTATGTATTAAAAAAATAATGAACTTATAAATTTATATGTAAACATTGAATATTATACTGTAGAGACATTAGATTATTTCGAAGCAGAAGATGTGAAAAATGAACAATGCCCTAGCCGGGACTCGAACCACGGACCTTTTGAATACGCGCCGAGCGTGCTGACCGCTACACCATGAAGGCATGCGAAAAAGGCGCGAGAAATACCTTATATATTCTCCCTTTTAAGGCGCGACTGGGGATAAGGGCCCAAGTCACCAAATTATGTTGGTGTAGAATCATCATCCATCCCCTTTTTTATTTCGGGCGCCACTATAGAGACATTTCATAAATGAACAATGCCCTCGCCGGGACTCGAACGACGGACCTCCCGAATACGCGCCGAGCGTGCTGATCACTACACCACGAAGGGATGCAAAGAAGGCGGGAGAAATACCTTATAATACAATTTGGGGTAATCATGTTGCACAATACATATGTATAATGCATTTCCATAATTATAGTAATTTATTTTACGCAGCTCACTGTTAATATGTATACTGACTACAATGCTATATTTGCGTGTTTATGATTCATAATTCACTTGTATATATATTTGTAATGCCATATTTATAATTGGGAATCACAGTATTAATTATATAGGTTTATATACATTTGGCCTATAGTACATTAGAGGGACGTGAAACTAAAATATCATTGTTTGGCTGATTACTTGTATAAAAAGCCGATATGATAAATTTAGGCATAATTAGTAAAAAGTAGCTGAGAAATTTTACAGCAAATGCGACACAATATTTTGTTTTAAATTAGAGTTTTCATCATGCAAATTTCTTGATTTCATCTTAATTATTTTTTTTTTACTCTACAACTGCATACTTTAAAACTATGTCATCTCGCTTGTTTTGTTAAACAAATAAAACGAATTGCGTAATACTAGTAATATAGTTTTATTTTAATTGCTCCAAAATTTTTTATAAATAAATCTAATAGTAAATCTAGTTTTATTTTTCATTTTACATCGTAAATATGTAAACGTTAATAGCAAATTTAAAGCGGTTTCAAGAACTGTAAATGCTAAATCACATTTTCTACCTCGTGCATTATCAGATAGTGTTATACCTCTTATGTGGTGCATGAAAACTTTCTGAAAGAAGGAAATAAAATGAATATGAACTTAGTCAATTTCAATGTAATTCTTTCGAAGCTCAAACCACATAACCCCACTCCCACCAACAATCCATTGAGTTCCTGAATGTGTCTTTCTTCAACATTCTCAAAACACTATTAATTAAGCCATCATTTGATAAAATTCTCTTTCCATACAAGGAATAATATGAGCTCTTAGACAGAAGATCGAAGTCACAGAAATTTAATCAGATAAAGGCAGTAGATGCGGAAGGATTTTGAACTTCAGATTGGTCAGTTTTTCATGTGATTTGCTTGAAACAAATTATGCATGATCATGCTGAAACAACAATTCTTTTATTATTATTTTCAGCTAAGCTTCTTGTTTCGTATCACATATTACTGGCTAATAGTTTCACCTTTTTAAAAGTAATAAACAAAATTTCTTTCGAATTAATAATATTTATGCTATACACTCTTTTAAAAGGAATAAAGGAATGGTGTTTGTCTTCTTCGGAGTAAATTCACTGCGTTTAATCCACTGTTTTTATTTCAATTTTGTATTTCGTGTAGAGTAGTATCTAAATAGAGTAGTATCTATGATACAGGCACAAGATAAGGCCAACAGCTGTGTGTCCAGAGAGGCATATTAAGTATCGCCAGGTCTTGCTGATTTCTTAAGTTCCGCTTCGTTTCGAATTCCGTGGGGACACAAACGGGTGCGGTTCGAGGGTCTCCAGGTAGCAAACCATTTTCTCAAAAATCGTAATTCCTCTTCACATTTTCAGACATTCCAGAAACAAAATTCGAGACATTCAGTTTAGATTCGGATGTTTTACGATAAACTGAAAAATGCAAAACCAATTTCGTGGACAGCTTTTATCCAATTCATTCTACATGCAAAATGTGAACTAGTTGTTTTAAGAGTTATACGTACAAATTCGTTATTCGCTATTATTTTCAAATGCTTATAGAATTTGGCTTTCTAACCATCTCCAAGCTCTTATCCGTATTTTCTAGTATGATTAGCGTTGTACTTACATGCTCTGAGTTTACTTTAGAGCTGTCTGTTATACAAGGCATACGTTTAATTATGATATCAAAAACTCAAGGCTGAAATTAAAAGCGATGAGTTTCAAATATCATTCATTCTTGATTTGAAATTCGAAAAGAAAAAAAAGCTTATGAATGGTGAGTTCACAAAGAGAAAAGGAAAGAACTTTGTTTTTTAATAATAAGTTCTTAAAATAGAATTGTTCGCATTTCTACATGTAATCCCAGGTGGGAGAAAAAATTTAAACTCAATATTTAGTAACGTAATGTTATTTCATAAGACAACTGCTACAAACAACATTCGAAACATAATTCCTCGCTCAGCTCTTTTTTCCGAAACTTAAATCCTGCGTTATTTCTTGCTTTTTCTGTCAGAAATTAGTCATAAATAAAGATTGTATGTGCCATAACGTATTCATTGATCCTTATGGGACTATCTTTGCTTTAAACAAGTGTAACTAGTTAGATGATTATTAATCCTGTTTAAAACGTTGATTATTTACTTGTTTAAAATATGGACTGTTAATATTGTAGACAGACAAAATTACATAATAACTGAGTGATAATGGAGATGTAAATTCTGAAAGATCTTTCAGAAACATACGTCTTCTTTAAACACTCCTACACATATGTAAGATTTTTTTAAATTATGAAAACTTTATAGGATTATATATATATATATATATATAAACCAATAATTCATAATAGAAAAATTTTTATACACCATCTCCAAGGATTAGAAACTCAATTAAAACCAGAATTAAGAAACAGTTATATGTATATACGTAAGATATAACAAAATACGATAGTTGCTAGTCTGTTTTCGTTTCAAATTCTGTGTTGCGTGGATGCTTCGCTATGCTCGCTTCTGTCGCCATAGTATCAAAAATGTAAATGTTCTGGAAATATGCACGATTGGATTGGAGTGCCAAGTGATTTGTGGCCACAAATGTGAATTTAAATAAAAAAGAAACTTAATTCGGCTTGACTTGTTCCTCTTTAATGCGGGCCAAGTGCTTACGCTAAACGATCAAGTATCTAGCTGTAAATGATTGCTGCAAACAATCATTTATAACCAAAGAACCAAATAATAAGCTTAACGTAAACTGGTGGACTGTGGACTAAAGACCTAAGGATACAGAGAAAAAACAAGAGCATTCTGTAGAAAAATGAAAAAAGCCTCCCTTCGAGATTTGGAAGCTAAATTTTATATTATATACTCACAACAAAAAGCAATATATATAAAAATGATACTATCAGCTAAAAATAAATGCTGGAGAGATTAGTGTACCAAAAACACATAAATATATGGAAATATTTACAAGATCTGTAAGAACAAACTTTTTAAACCAACTCAAATCTCCATCCTTTCAAACCTCAATCAAACTCAACATCAAGATCAAGATACAACTGTAACTACTCTTTCTAATACCATGGATCAAAGGTTTTCAGCAAGACTCCTCTCAAGAACTTGCTGCTGAGCAATCATATATTAGAAATAATACAGATCCAAATACAATGGCTGACTTTCCATTTACATTAAAAGAAATTTCTGATATAATAAAACATTTAGCAAGAAGTAAGGCATTAGAACCAGATGCAATGCCTAACCAAATAGCCCAACTTATTCATTCTATTGATCGAACTCTATTCTTGGATCTCAGTCTCAAAAATCGTACAGACCAATCAACTTATTATTGGCAATAAGAAAAGTCTTAGTAAGAATAATAGTAAATCTCCTCCAACATCATCTAACAAAAATAGAATTTATCAGCAATAATCAATTTGGGATTCATACCCAATAAATCGACAACGAATGCCATAGATTCTGCTTTAAACCAAATTCGTATCAATAACTCCAATAACCTATATTCTGCTCTTATTTGCCTGGATCTAACCAAAGCTTTTGACTCAGTATGGTGGTCATCTGTACTTGAAGCATTAAGAAAAGCAAATTCTCCAAAAAATATATTTAACTTACTACAAGATTATCTATATGAAAGAAAAAGTTGTATAATACACAACAATAAGATAAGATAATATACTTAACAAAGAGGTTGTCCACAAGGTTCATGCCTTAGTTCCGACCTTTGGAACCTTATTTTTAATTCAATAACATCTTTCAAGTGGCCAAACAATACACATAGTGTTGCTTTTGCTGACGACGCTGCTTTTGTGATCAGTGATAGAACAAGAAATATTCTGAAAACTAATGTAAATGAAACTCTTTATCTTTTTAAAATTGAATGCAACAAATTGAAACGGATAATAAGTGAAGAAAAATCGAAAGCTATAATTTTACATAAAAAATCTCAAAAAATCACTCGTCTACCAAAATTTTCAATAGGAAATAATAGAATAAAAATAGTTCCAAAACTTAAATGTTTAGGCATAATCATTGAAACAAACCTCAGCTGGATTGAGCATCTCAAATATATTAGAACTAAAACACAAAAAATAGCAAATAACTTACGTTATGTTCAAGTTCTAAATTGGGGACTAAATCCTCATATTAAAAGAATATTACTCAATACATCGGGTATTGCCGTGTCATAGCACTTTAGAAATGGCACTTTTGCTTAAAGTATTAATACCTGTTATGGAAATGGGAATTTCTTTTGTGTTGAATATTCTGTTCGGAAGGAAGACATAAGAGTGCTTATTCTATTGATGACTCTTAGTAGTAGTAGTAGCTGAAGAACTATGAGATATGATTTCGAGCAATTTTGCCTTCTATTAATAGATATAAATTACTCCAGTTTATTCAACATTTTATAACTAAATAGCACTAAAATTAATTTAGTGAAAGTTTACTTTCGAGTAAGAGGTGAAAAATAGTCGGTTTATGCATGCTCAAGACAGTTTCAAAAATATTATCTTTCATACAATAATAACAAAAATAGTCTTATACGGTGCAGAAAATTGGGCACAACCTAAGACTGTCCGGAAACAAAAACAAGCCATACAACGTCACTTCCTTCTCCGGATCACAAAATGTTATAAAACAACAACCCATGCTGTCCTATGCGTACTCTCAGGAAAAGTACTTCTTCATATATCAGCACAAACTGAACATGCAAAAGTCACCTTCCTCAAATTAAAAAAAATCCTGTATACATCACGATGGAATATTTAATCCAAACAATTTTGAAACTTCAGTCAACCCCTACAGAAGACATCCTGCCTCTAATCCTAAAATGTATTACAAAGCATAAATGTAAATACAAAGCATGTAAGCACAATAAACCTCCAAACAGTCATATATCTCCAACAAATAATATATACAGATGGATCAAAAATGGACTTAGGAGTTGGCTGTGCATGCAAAATGCAAATAGATCAAACCCAGAAAATAACTATGTAAAATCGACTCGCGAAGGAAAATAGTATCTTCCAAGCAGACCTACATGCAATTCGAATGGCAATAGAATACTCAATCGGTAACAATCTACAAAAAATGCATATTTCCTCAGATAGTCAATCAGCAATAAAAGTTTTACAAAATCTCAAACATACATCTGAAATAATCCAAGATATTTTTAATAAAATTATCCAATATCCTCACCAAACATTTTTGTGATAAAGGCTCACATCAGAGTTCTTGGTAACGAAGAAGCCGATTCAGTAGCCAAATCAGCTGCTACCAACAATAATAGCTCCTCAAGAAAAATCTCCTAGCCGAAATCATATCTTAAATATCTACATAAAATCAGCCTCCAAATATGGGAAGAAGAATGGACAATAATTAATACAGGAAGACAATTGCATCAATGATATAAATGATACTTGTACAATGACCAATCGTTATATAAACCGCTTTTTAACTGGACACGAGCCATTTCCCACGTACGTTCTTCAGAATAAACATCTCAAACTCTGAGCAATGTGTATATGGGAATAAAGAAGACTCAATGCATTGTATTACTCAATGTCCATTTACAACTTCAACTCATATCAAATTCAGATATAATGTCTTCTTTCGTTTTGCAATCAAGAACAAACATTAAAAACGAAAATAGAAAATATAATCAAATATCTATCATCAATGGGGATAAATTTATGTGGGCACTAACGTAATTAATGTCAAAATTCATTTTTGAAGCTGAAATTCATCTGACATTACGTAACTATCTTAAAAACAAATCCATACAATAATAATGATATAGCAAAAATGGAAAAAGGGGAGGAAGAAGATACAGATTCATATAATAAACTTTATTTCAAGGAGTTATTATCAACTTTTATAATTATGACTATTGGTCTACTGTTATTATATCTTTGATAAATACTTAGAATTATATCTAATAGATATTATTGATACCAATCAAAATATCGAAGTACTATTATATACTATTTTAAATACTAACTTAAAATTATACATGATCATGTCTATAAATCTGCTAATTATGAAACCAATAATACTGACAATGAACTATTATGAAGTATTGCAAATACTAATGTCAATGAACTATTGTAATTATTTTTGTTTCCTTAAACAGTAATACTTTTGCCAATGAACTATTTCTCAATATCCAATAAATTAATGAACTATTATCTCAATAAATGAACTATTATTCACTAAATGAAGTTTTATCAACTATATAAAAACTATATATGAACTATATGGCAAGGAACTATTTATGAACTATATGCCAGTGTATTTCTTTGAAGTTTTATTAACTTTTTTTTTACCATTGGCGGGCCCTTAGCCGATTCCGGCTTGGCCACTACTTAGGCCAGAAGTGGTGGTTACTTTATTATGGAGGCACCTAATAGGTGAGCCACCTTTGCCTCCTATGAAGGTACGAACAGATACAACCACGCCTTTTCCCCGTGATTCGAACTCAGGTCCATTGGTATCGCAGGCGGCTTCCCTAACCATTATACTGTTTGGGCGGCAGTTTTATGAATTATAAGAATTATAAACTATTAGGAACAATACATCACCGAATTATTTATTATAGATGTTTTGTGACCAAATCGCGTCATTTTGAGACATAATGGGCTACAGGAAAGCGAGATTTCATTCTATACATTTCATTTTTACATCATCGTGAAGCGTAGACACTTAGCTATTTTACGAACTTAAAATAAATTTCGTATTTCAATAAATCGATTAAATACGAATTTATTTAGGAAGGTGAGCTTAACACCTTTTCCGCGGAATTTTTTATGAAAAAAACTTATTTTAAAAAATGTGCTGTTTATTTTCCTTTGATGTTTGGACAGACTGAACTTTAATCCTTTCAACTCCTTTTAAAAAAGGAATTTTGGAAAAATAACAATATTTTGTATTTTTTTTTAATTTTTTAAAATGAAGCTTCCGAATACACTTCTCACATCTCGGATATTTTAAAATGTAGTTTTGGCAACAATTTTCCTTTCTTATTGTTATTGATAGATTTTTGATAAAATTGCATCATTTCGAATAGTTTTATTGTTTTAAAAATTTCGGTTTGGCAACAATTTTTCGTCGTATTTCTTATGTTACTGTTTTTAAGAGACTGAAAAGCTTAAGAAATTAAAAAGTTGTTTCTTTTTGCAACGGCGAATTGTTTAATTACTTTATTAGGATAATTAACATTTTTATCAAGTGATATTGCTTATTTCATTGTAATATTATGTTTTAATTATATATAATTTTAATTATAAAAAAGTTTTGCATGATATTTTTTAATCTGTTTAAGTTCTTAATCTGTTTATACCATTTGAGTTCTTAAGATTTTGCAAAGGAAAGTTGGTTAATTTATTTATTAGGGTAAGTAATATTTGTATTAAGGGATATTGCTTATTTTGTTGTATGCTTTTTATATGTGATGCACTTTAACTGAATTTTTTTTTCGTTGTTGTTTGTTTCTTTTTCGATAAAATTGTTCTGCAGAGTAAAATTCTGTGCAGTTTTCAAATTTAATGTTTGGTGTTCCCTTTAAGCATTTTTCTGGTACACGTAAAAGCCAGACGAAGGCTGGCCGCGCAGCGGCTAGTAATATATAAGAGCAGTATCGTTATTTTTCAAGTATTCTTTTCGAAACTCGTCACTCGATAAGTTCATTTTCATAAATCATTAATTTGTTTGTATGTGATGAATGACGCAAAACACTCAACTTATTTGCTATAAAACTAAATTCTTGAATCCAAGAAAATGTTAAGATTTTACTTGCATGTGTAAAGAAACGAAATTGAAGTACAACTCCGGTATTTTAGGTCTCTATTCAAAGAAGCTCTGTATTATCTGAAACTGACTTGAAAACGAAATGTTTAGGTTTTCTTCTAATTATAAAAATTTGGGAGAAAAATCTAAAATCAAATAAATACTATAAAAGCATTTAAACAGCTGTAATTGAACGCTAACAATTGACTCATAATATATGGAGAAAACTCGCGTGCAGGATGCAGATCAAGATATAATTTCACTGGATTGCTGTCACCAAAGGATTATTTGTTTTTAAATGTGTTATTTTATACTATCATAGAATGAACATAGAACCAAAAATATAAAAACCATTTAGAACAATTTATTTAAAAAAATAAAGACAGGTGTTCAAACTGCATTTAAAGTAAAGCTTTCAAAGAACGCATTGTTTACATAATTTTGGGTTAAACTATTCTAATGAGATTAAAATATCATATTTAGTTAAAACGAAAATAACGAAAACATACAATGAAAGGGAATTAGCATTTAAAATCAGATTAAAAGCGAAAATGATAAAGCAGTTTAACATCTCAACTGTAAAAATTCATATTGGGCAAAGTGAATTTGATGAGTGGTTTATGAAGAGGCATAAAATTAGATTAGGTACATAAACTTCTAGAAACAAATATTAACATGTCCATAACTAAACGAAAAGCATTAATTTCATACTGCATATCGAATGCTATATATGGTTAGAAAGGAAACATGGATTTCATCTCAACTAAGCGTTAAATTCCGTGTCTGATACTACTAAGAAATAAAAATATGACAATTTGAAACATGCACAGAGGCTAACAGATGTTGCATTATACAAAAGTGCAAACTGCCTTTTGATATCACGGCAAGATGCGATCATTCGGCCTAAAATTCATATTTTTTTTACAAATAAAGAAAAAATTAATACTTTCATTGACTAAATAAGGTTTTACCCCGAAAGTAAAAAAATATTACATACTATAAGTTCCACTAAGACTCCTTGCTTTTCAAATTACAATCTTTATAAAATCTCTAAATGATTTGTCCCTTGTAAAATGGCTTAAAGATAGACCCATCAATTTTCTGCATTCTCGAAAATAGCTGAGGTCTTCGTCTAATGTTGTTCCTTGCGAATAATTTATGTGGGTATAGCTTGAAAATCAATTCGGCAAACACAAAAAAAATCTCTGAAAGCCTTTGAAAACAGTAATAAGATTATAGGCCAAAGAAAATAACTGAGCAATATATCATAATTCTTGACAAAGCGTTTTATAATATAAAATTAATGATAAATAACTGTAAACATATCTAAAGTTACATGTAAAATCAATGAGTAATATAACCAGGAATTTGATTTCGGTATTATCAATCAATCATATTGATTGATACTATCATATTGATCAATCAATCATATTGATTGATAATTTGGTACTCACAGTTGGCTGTAGGACCTTGCGGCAAGGAAAGGATAGTATACTATGAGATTAAATTCAAAATTATAATATGCATTAATAAAATCATTCCCTGTTGTTATACTTTTCTCCCACCTTCCAGTATGCCTTCCTGGTGTAATGCTAGCACAATACGCATACGAGAGGTCCAGGTTCGAGTGCCGATGAGGCCATTTCACATTTTGCAAGTCTCCAGCATAAAAAAAACCTAATTCTCTACAGGGGCGACTGAACTAAAAGGTGGTGGACAATAATCCGTCACCACCATGATTTGGCGATTGGGTACCCTAATCCCCAGTCGCCGTTTAAAAGGGACCTCTTCCAGTATGCCATCATGGTATAACGATAGCACACTCGGCGTGTATACGAGAAGTCCAGGTTCGAGTTTCGGCGATGGCTCTGAGATTTCCAACTGACGTTAAAATGCAATTTCTTCAGTACACAATTTTAGTCAAAAAGTTCTTCAAAGTAATCGCGCATGGGAATTTTTTATAAACTCTATTATAATAAGTTATGAAATGAAGAGAATAACTAATACTGAAAAGCAAAAATTCGACGTATTTTGGCAGGTTTTCCATGATCTTTTATCCAAACTTCATCCAGCCTTCCTTTTCATTCGAGGTAGCTAAGTATACTATCTGGGATATAATACTGAATTCTACATGATATACGTACCAAATTTCATGACATTCATGCCGAATTTCAAGAAGATTGGATAATATTTACAGGTTGCATACAATTGATCACTTTTACTTCAAACTTGTGAAATCTCCAATATTGAGGCTGTGTGTTCCGATGCTCATGAATAGTGGACATTAAGCTGACTTGCGCTAACCTCAGTTGGACTTAAGAAACTTCATAGTCTTGACCGAATCTCTTTATTGATTTTTCAAATATCGCGTTGGCTGTGGAACGGCGACAGAACTCGGCCAAATTCTAGCTTCAGAAGCGAATCTCAAAGAACCTCTGCGACGTTGGAACTTCAGTAATTCCCAGCAAACCTGAAGCTCCAAACGTACGCTTATCGCTTCTCAATTGAACAACTAGAAATACATTTAGTATAACAACAAGCGAAAGTTCTTTATACTAATGGGATTTTTAAGTATTTTTTGCCTTGGTCAGAAACCTTGGCCACGATGTTTAAAACATTTTCTATCTCCGGCTATCGCTTACCTAGCTCGGGCGGCCAATAGAAATAAAATGGTAAGCAAAATTGAATACTCTTTGAAAACCCGCCTCATTTACACTGGTGTGCAAAAATTAAGGACGAAGTCGAAAAATTAGCATATCAGCTGAACGAAGAGGCAGAGCGGACAGAAAGACCAATCAGGAGATTAAGTAAGGTGATGTACGGTAGCACATGCGCAGATATGCAGGTAGACGTAATGCGGGAGTGTCTGAGTAGTGTAAAGCATGCTGTCGGTGTAAGATCAGTATTTTTGGCAAAGAGATTGCACCCCGTTTTGCAGTTAAAATGACACCGAGTTGCTGCCTCAGCGAGAAATGGCGAATAATCAATCTGTTAGACGATATCTGGATGCTTTTACCCGAGGTCGAATCATTGGGAAGTTGGAGGAAGGCCGCAGTTTGACAAGTGTGGCTGCAGAGTTCGGAATTGCTCACAGCATCGTTTCACGACTTTGGAGACAATTTCAAACTACAGGAACAGCTATCCGGGGGTTTAGTAGTGGTCGCCCACGAGGAACCACACCGGTATATTGGCTTACAGGCCAGAAAAACAGGCGGCAGACAGCGGGAGAAATCGCTAGACACACGACACAGGCGACTGGACGACCGATATCACGTTTTACCGAGGCCAGAAGACTGCACGGTGGTGGTCTGTTTGCACGACGCCCTGTACGGCAGTTTCTCAACAGCTCATTAACAACCACATATCTAGCATGCCTGCCCATGGGAGAAGGCGTTCTCTGTGGTGCCGGGAACACCGGAATTGGAGAGACAATGAATGGGGACTAGTACTCTTTACAGATGAGAGCAGATTTAGTCTGAGTTGCGATTCTAGACACATACACATCTGGACAGAACGGGGAACACGCAATAACCCTTTCAACATCATCAAAAGGGACTGTTTTGGAGGTCGCGGAGTTTTTGTTCGAGCAGACATAATGTTTGGTAGCCCGACCGACCTTCATATCTTCCAAGGAGGTTCGTCACCTGGGACTGCTATTGTAACGAGGTTCTTCTTCCTTACATGCGTCTTTTCACAAGGGCTATGGGTCCTCAGTTCCTTTTCATGGACGACAACGCTCCACCTCATCGCACAGTTACTGTCGAAGAGCTGTTGGAGAGTGAAGATATTGAACACATGGATTGGTCGGCAAGGTCTCTGGATCTAAATCTCGTGAAGCATGTACGGAACTTTCTAGGGAGACCCGCGTGGCAGCACGTAAATTATCGCCAGTAACGATTCCGAAACTGCGATTGGTGCTACAAGAGGAACGAGCAGCAGTGTCTCAACAGCTCATTAACAACCACATATCCAGCATGCACAAATGATGTGAAACCTGCCTAGCAGTCAGGGAAGATCATATCCCCTATTAAAGACCGGATGTTTCTTGCTGGACACCCATCACAGAGACTTCACATCACTGAGACTCAGGGAGTAAGAAAAGTCTGCAAAAAATTTATATTTTAACTTTTGCCTTAAACATCAAACACCTTCGTGCATATCTATGAGAACAAAAGAAAACATTTTTGTAAATGATACAAAGGCACTCTTATCAGCATGCTTAATAGAGTTTATAATACGAGTTATTATTAAGACTGGATGCGCCCTTTTGTATAATTACTGAAATTCTAGAATTTCTCTCAAAATTTCCTTTTTGCAAGAGGTCACACAAGCCTAATGTGCATAAATAAAATATAGCGAAATTTTTAACTGGAAATACGAAATTGTACTTTTACGCATTACAGAATACTTGTGATGGCCTCACACATCTGTCATTTTTGCAGAGAAATTAATAACTATCGCAGTATCAATCTGTAATTTAATTAAGGCTGTTTTAGTAGCGAACAACATAATTTTAAATTAGTATGCACGATAGCATATACCACATCATGTTTTCTATTAGACTGAAAAAGTTTGAAAATATTATATTGGAATTAGTTGAAGACTATGGTAAACGGATAGTGGGAATCTGGAAATATTACTTTAACCATAGTTTTTCAGCTCGTTTAAAGTGATGATGAGAACATGACTGTAGTGTAATGGAAGACTTAGGGATCAGTTTACGTCAGTTATCAACATATTATTTAAAAAGTTTTAACTAAAGTTGTAGAGACATTAGGTATTTCGTTTAGTTTGGGGGCCACTGTTCGGGAGTTTACATATTTTTTTTAAGCAGGAAATATGAAAAATGAGGAATGCCTTCGCCGGAACTCGAACCAAGGACCTCTCAAATACACACCGAGCGTGCTGACCACTACACCACGAAGAAGGCGGGAGAAAAACTTATAAAATAACTGAATATTTCATGAGAAATTCCTGCAAGAAAATGTGTCATTATAAATACATTTACAGTTTTAATTCTAACTTACAAACATTCTAGAAAAACTCAGAAAGTATGTAAGGTTTTAGTTAAACTAACAAAGTTTTATTTTAATTTAAATCTTTCTATCTCTTCTCTGTTTCAACTTCCCGTCAGAAGAAGCGCGCGTTTTCAGCTTATGCTAATTTGAAGTACAGCCAAGTAATATTTAAACCAGAGGTAGAAACCTCTTAGTGTGAGAGAGCTTTTAGTCTCGGATCACGGTCATTCTGTTCGACGTTCGCCTGACCAGCTAGCAGCTAAAATTATAAGCCATAGTGCTTACTACGTGATTGCTTATTGAAATAAATTGAAGTGCGCTAGTATTAGTATTTCTTGCTACGCACCATTTAGTTTGAGGCCAACTCCGCGATTTAGCCCTGTGAGCAAGGATTTAATTAAATTTATATTTAGCTTAATTTAAATTTATCGGATTGTTAAGTTAGGCCCAAGTGTGGTCTTTTACTTTCTGTATCCCTCCCGAGTTGGGAAGTTTGTAAATAATATTGATTTAATAAAAGAGGATTTTAAATCCCTTTCAAGTGCAGTTATTCTTCACCACAGTATCTACACCAGAACAAAGCTGATTCCATCTCCCTGTTCCAGATCAGGACTTTAAGGAGTTACTTCAAAATGTTTGCCAAAAATACTCACAGAACACTCAGTCCTGACAAGTATACACACAATCTGTCATCTAAGGCTCATATGACATCTGCATTAGAGCTGTGGCTGTGTTTGTGTCGTTAGACAAGCATGTAGTTTTCCCAGTAGTAAAATGTAGTGTCGTCTTCATTGCCCGACAGTATGTTGTCATTTGTCTTGTATTCGAAACTAGAATGAACAGAACAATGCGCCAAGACATCAATACACCACTCATTGCACTTCTTGAAGGTAATAAACTCGAATATTAGGTTGGTTTTAGGAAGACAGTGCCACGTCTCACAAACCTAGTCAAATCTTCTAATCCTTGCGTGAGATTTTAGTCAATTGTATAATTTCAAAAGGAGTATAGCCGCGCATTTATCGTATGGTTTCCTGGGCTATACAAATACTCCGCATGTACCGAAGGACTTAAAGAGAAACATTACGACAGCGGTTAACAACATCAGCGTATAAGTGCTCGACAAAGTGGCCCCAAATATGATTTAAAAAACGTACGCCAGTGCATTTTTGGTTAGCGTTGCCATTTCGATAATGTGGTGTAAATACATGATTCGATGTTAAATGTGTAAACAGTGTAAGGCAATAAGCATAGTAAGTAGTAGGTATTATATATTTCGTAGTTTGTGATTAAAAAGCAAACTTTACTTGTCTACTGTGATGTGCACGAGTTATCTGCTGCCATATGTTGCATAAAGAATTAAGCAAGCAAGCATTAAAAGCTAAATTTTGAGGTAAATTTCATTAACCAAGAAACGGTTATCACTATGAAGATCAAACGATACATTCATGGGATCGTACATAGCGAAAATTAATGTAAAAGAAAAGGCAACATATAAAAACAAATGACAATATTAAAATAAATAGTCATAACATTAAAGCAGACTGTAGTTAGAAAATCCTATATTTTCTTTAGAATAGGCATGATTGTGCACATTTCGTAACGTAGGTAAGGCAGAAATAAATTAGTGAATGCAAGAATAAGGTTAAATACGAACAAAACGTGTAGCTTAACATTGAAAATTTCATATAAAAATATCACAACTTTTAAAAGGTAATATATATTTTATGCATTTATTCAGTTCAAGGATTCTGACGTTAGGTGAATTAATTTAAATGTAGGAATCGCTTCAGAAGGAAAGAAATATTATTCGTAATGCAGCCATCTGAATATATGAGTGCTTCTAAAGCTTCTTAGCGTAACGTAAAATGAACAAATAACGATAAAAGTTGTCATATTTAATGAAATCAGACTTATTCAGATTCTTTTAGTAATAGAAGAATCAGAGAGGGTTCTCAGAGCAAGGGCTCTTATTTCTAGTCTAAGCTCGCATTTAATTTGCTCAGTGTTCGTGAAAGCGAGAAAGCTTCTTACCTCTCTAAGCTTACGAGTTGGAACATTCCCTGGTTCGCTCATTTGAAAAGGTTGGTTGTAAAAATTAATTTAGCTTCCCTAGCACAGCGTTTATCTCAAACCCGCTGATAAAATGAAAATGCTTTTTATTATGAGTGGCATGAGGGGAAATATATGAGAGTTTCATTATACTTATTTGTATTTTATTTTTTCCTGGACAAAATATCCTATCCACTATCAATAAAAAAGAATATTTATAAGAAATTGTATTTCGAATATGGCTCTGCTTAGTTAATAACGAAGCAAATGCAAATATAGCCCAATTATACACTCTGCTGTGTGGGATTATAAGCGGTACATGCATGAGTATGAACGCTACATTTATTATCTGCATCATTGTGTGTTTCACTGTTATTATTATATTATCAATAATTTGCAACAATATTATTTATTGTCTTTTATGCATGTAAATTTTACCAGTGTCAACCATATCTTGCATTTATAACTTCGTTAAAAGAGATATACAGTAGAAAGCCAATTATCCGAAGCATCTGGGACCGGATGCGGACTCATTCGATAGTTGGATTTTTTTTCCGAAGAAAGGGATACATTTTAATTAATTACTGTATATACCGTTTGTCGAAAATGAGAGAAGAAAACTATTTTTAAAGAAAACGAGGTTTTAATTAATTAAAATGAAAAGGCAACACATTTACGTACATGTTGTATAGCGTACTGTACAGTACTTATAAGTGATGATAGTAATTGCTTGCTGAGCATCTGCGTCAAAGTAAGCTGTTTGACTATCTTCATTCGTTTTCGGGCAGCCAAGTTGCTCATCTCCTTCAAAATGAGAAGTTGCATGTGTTCACACTTGGGCTGACGTTCCATTCACTTCAACGCAGCTTCAAGACCTGCAAACGCTTCACTAGCTGATGGTCCCGTGATTGCTTCATATTCGACATGAAGATCATCATCTTCCTCGACCCTTTCTTCTCTCACACTTTCAATACGTCCATCATCATTTAGAATTATTTTGCATTATCCTTATTTTGCGAATCGCAGTACGTTTCTGTGTTAATTCTGTTTCTTAAATTCTGAAAGCGATTCGGATAGTCGGAGTTCGGATAATTGAAGTTGCAGCGTATTTACTAGTAATGTGAACATTTATCCTAATCCCCATTTACATATAAATGGTTTGTATACATACAACATCACCACAAATTTTTGTCTAAGGGTATACAGCTTTTCTAATTCTATAAATCTCCACCTATGCTAGTTCTCTATCTTTTATTTTGCATCATATGTTCATATTCAGTTATTGATGACTTTTGTAATCATTTGCAATTCTTATCCACTCTAGTTCTGTAGTTCGTATTTTAGCATGCATCTTATTCAGCATTTAATTTAATCTGGTTATGTGTATTTTTCTGTATATCATATTTATATTACTATGGGCTTTTTGGAAGAGATTTCTTTAAACATTGCACTAAAATGAACAGGGCGAAAGAAGATGAACAGGACGAAACTGGAATTTTTCTGAAATGAACTAGCATTATCTCAAATAGAACTCACATTAGCTCTGTTATGTATTACTTATTTCAGTTGTGATTTAAATTGTTTTAAAGGTAATGATTTAACTTATTTTGCTTCAGACTTAAAGATTAATTTGTTTTTATTTTTTTGTAATTGAACTTAAGTTCTTTGGCTTGTTGAAAAGTAATTGTAGTCATTTAATTTCTTCTCTTGACAGTTTTGGTTAACGCTGATTTTAAGTTGCTTGAGTAATTAATTTTTCTTCTTTACTTTTGGTTGGTTAACTATTTAAATTTCTGTTTAGTTAATTTTTTTTTCTTAACCTTGGTTGTTAATGTTAATCTCTTGATAAGTTGACCCTTAAGGTCAATCTTTTTAAAGTTTGTTTACACAAGTTGGTGTTTAAAGTTTAATTAAGTTTTAATGTGCCCCCTTTTCTGCTAAATTTGGGATCCATATTTTCTGACTATGGTGGTCGTTTTGGTGTTGTGGAGAATATAAAAAAATTTTCATACTTGATTATTGTATTTTAACTGAAGTAATTTTTATTTCCTTACTATGGTGGTCGTGTTTGGTGTTGGAATAAACCCAAGAAAATTATCTATGTAATTATTA
This sequence comes from Stegodyphus mimosarum, assembly GCA_000611955.2. Classification (NCBI taxonomy): domain Eukaryota; kingdom Metazoa; phylum Arthropoda; class Arachnida; order Araneae; family Eresidae; genus Stegodyphus; species Stegodyphus mimosarum. Next base: position 597,432 of record KK112266.1, on the reverse strand, counting down.
TATTTTTATTTAAGTACTTATCAGTATTGAAGTTAATTTGTGTGTAAGATCAATAATTAATACCTATTCCTCAAAAACTTTTCCGTTGCCTTTCCAAATAATTTATGAGCTTGTTTTCGATTTCTTCGCCCGCTAGACGGTAGTCTGTGAAACATCTGTCAACATTAGTAACGTTTGCACCCTGCGGAAGAGGCTAGTTTCAACACTACTAACCCTGCAGCAAGGTCAAGAGGACGGGGTGTTTTGCTTACTCGCAGGCTTTTCCTATGCTGGAGTGGGACCCCTCGACGAGGCTAGAGTTGAGTGACCTTGGTGTATCAGCGATTATTCGCCAATTTCTGGAGCTCATTCTACTTTGGGCTTCACCTTCCTGCGTGTTTTTCCCCTGGGGTTGCCGGGCTGTTGGCGGTTTTCCTACCATCTAAAATCGCCAATCGAGCAGTCTTGGCGAATGGAGTAAAAAGCTTGGGAGCTGGCGACGATGGAAGGCAGACCCGCAGCCAGAGACGGAAGGAGACACGAAGGCAGAGACGAAAGGAGACGGAGCGGGGAGTGAGGAACGTGGCAAACCTCGCGAAGGAAAATACTATCTGAAGAGTAGCTGTCAGCGTTATCATAGAACCAACGATGTCGGAAGAAATGGATGAGAGAAGGCTACTATGGAGGGCGACACAAATGTCTAAACTTTTTCTTAACTAATTACTTTCTTTTCTCTCCTTATAGAAGGCAAGCAATGGCTCTCTCTACCGATATTGTGACGTCTACTGCCATGATTCTGTAACAAGTAACCTTGCCATAGTCTGAGCCTACAATGTATCTACTATGTTAACTTCACTGTTTGGAACAATAAATTGTGGTTGCGCTGTGACGTGGCCGAAGTTCGCTTGTCGGATGTCTGAGCCTACAATGTATCTACTATATTAACTTCACTGTTTGGAAGGGTATGAGATTCTTTTTAATTTTACACACCTCCGCCACCAATGTAAAATTCTGTATTAATTCAGTATTATCTTAATAAATTCCATATTTAATTTTAACTTTCTTGTAATGTTTTCACTTTTAATTTAGAACACTGGACCAGACAGTATTTTGCACAACGCATTAAATTAATTATTCTGTTGGAGCTAAAAACTATACCACTATTTACGATTGATTTGAACACTAGTTTTACAGTATATATTGTGTATATCATGTTGTTACAAACTTTACAAATTCATGTGATTTAGAATTGTTTATCCAAATATTGACTTATCATTTGGTATTGAACTTAAAACATAAACACAAACTCTTAAGAGCTCAAAGAGCTACCAATAGCTGAGCTACCAACAGCTCAAAGAGCTACCAATAGCTGAGGGAATAAAAACAGAGACAAAAGAAATTTTATTTCAAACATGAAAAATATCATAGATCAACAAAATCATTCTCAGGACAAAAATCTAAGCCTTCCTTACAGTTGAGAAGTTCTATTTCATCTCAGTAATCCCTCTAAATGAACTGTTTTTCAATACTTCTATAATGCAGTGTTTTAATCTGGGTTCCTGCTGTGGCCTGTAGTACACTGGTGAATTTTGGGAGAATATACAATCTTGGAGAAAATGGATGACACACCTTGCCTCTTGCAAAAACATAGGCTAGGCGTGGGGGGAAGCTATCCTAACTGGCAAGGAGTGTGAGTAAAAGGATCAAACATTCCGACAATCCTCAGTGGGCGGGAGAAGGATGAGTTATATTTCTTGCTGAATTATCATGCGGTGAATACAAAAAAAACTTGAAATTTAGTTCACTTTTATTATTTCCAGATTTTTCTGTACAAATGAAAGTTAATCTTATTGTAATTTAGCCATCTTGTATTCTTTAGCAATAACAATAATACTGTTAATAAGATAAAACAAATCTGAGTCTCTAAATAGTATTTAAGTCGGCAGCAGCATCTCCTGGCGGAATCTCAGGGTGACTCAGGCATAGAAATTGCTTTTTGTAAATTGGATAACTCACTTCCTTCAAGATCAATCACTACTTTGCTGTGGCAAAACCAATGTCTTTTCTGACAGAATGGTATCAAAATTTAGGGTGCAATGGGCATCTTCATACGACCTAAATGCTGTACAAGGTAAATAACGAAGACAAGAGTTACATCTCATACATGTTGGTTTTTTATCCTTATGTAATTTGGTAATAGAGGTGAAGTGTCCTTTCTAACACATTTCCAGTCGGTTGCGTTGTAACTGATAGGGCCACGTTGCATCGGAGGCTCATTTCCATCGGACGCTATTCCCTAACGTAGATAATTCGGTGACGATCAAGTGTTCTGAGGAGGTAAATTTGCCTTTTTTCTTCGGTGCGCTGAGCCTCAGCCAATAATGAAATGTCTGTGTTTCTTCTCGAGAACTCAGTAAGCTTTCTGACCAGAAAAATCTTATCACAAAGTCCCTCATGAATTTTGTTGATGTCAGTAACGGCGAACAGTCCTTGAAAAATGACCTAGATGAATAATACAGCATTTGTTTTACTTTTTAAAAAGCATAATTATACATCAGCTTTCATGAAATTGATTAACGCCTTATAGTGCAAAAATCATCGATGTTGTAGTGACTGAAATAAGATTTTAATTATTTCCATATAACTCCTTCCGGGGCGAAAGCTTATAATTGGGTACAAATTCTCATACTTTACAGGTGGAATCTTCTGCTCCTGTACATGATCGGGAACAGGAAGAGAATCTCCTTCGACAGGAGTGTTTTTGAATGTAAGATCTATCAAAGGGTGGTAGCTCAATGTTGATTCCAAGTCATTCCTGATAAGCTAGAAGACTGAAGTTTATCATTGCAAGGATTATCTTGCTTCTGGTTAAATTACGATAGAGAAGTAAGTGTCACACTACATACTTTGGATAGATTTCCAGTTCAGCAAGTAATTTCAGTATGTACGGAAAACTATCTGTGCGAAAATCATTAGTCAGTGTAATTTCACGACAATCATTCATGGCAGTTTCTGGGCGCAGCAGTATTCATATAATTTCCAGGCACGTCTCATAACTTCAGTATACCACTAGGAAGGGCAACGTTCTTGCAAACTAAATAAACAAACATCATAATTAGCCAACAAAGCGGTTCTGTTAGCTTCGAGAAAAATCACGCCTGGTACTTCAAAAAATACGTTTTCTCAAAGCTTCTACGATGTTGGCTAGAAATCTCAAAATGTCACAACTTGGCATGGAACATTTTTGTATCGTCATTAGAGCGCCTAACAATACCCCGGATTTTGACGGGGCTGGCTTTTCGATTGAATTGTCGATTGATGCAACATTACAAGTTTACAACATAATTTGCAAGATAAACATTTACAAGTTCAATAATTAACCCTTAATTCAATTAAATTAAAGCACCTATAAAATGAAATGCATCAAATAAACAAATAAGTAAATAAAAACGATACATAATACCGTAAGCTCCTCAAAAATCGATATACAACCAAGTAAGCGCAACTATTTGTGTAAAAATGCAACCCTATTGTTCACTAACGGAATTCACAGCTGGCATCTGCAGTTTGTATAATTAAACATATGCCAGCAACATAGCAGCTACTCAAACACAGTACTGTAATAAGTCCTCTTTACACATTAACCTATCCATGTGAAGCTTTCAATCTTCATACCCTGATCTACTTTAGCACATCTTTTTATTTTTGCACGTTTCATTTAATGCTTTGCAACACGACACAGATATTAACACCCGGATGGCATTTCAGTTCCATACGGTTCAATCTTTAACACATGCAATCCCATGGCGTTGTTAGGTACATATTATATATGCAATAATTATTTTACATTTTAGAATAAAGTGATAGGACTAGAAGAGCAATAACCTATAAGGCAACCTAAGGAGCTTAAATAGATACCTAAAGATCCATCGAAGGAGCTTAAATTGAAACCTAAAGATCCACCTCAGTAGCTAATGATTATAAGCAACTTTTTTCGGGAGATATATGAAAGCTGTTTGTATTTATCAAAGTGATGTACGTGGAAAAACAAAAATATGCTCGAGTATCAACCTGCTGCGATTGAGCCATGAGAAAGGATAACCAGAAATATGAATGACAGACTGTAGAACTAAGTTTTTCATTTTCATATGAAATATTGAGCATCAGATATTTTCAGCTTGAGATCATTAAACTTAAATTATGTTAATGTTCAGAGCTATGCGAATACGTTTTGATCATTTCTATACATTTTGCTCCTCTGAAATATGTTTCCTGTGCGAATAAATTTTATTAGATACAGAAATTTTATGAATATAAGTCTCCTGTTTATCAGTACAAGGGGAACATAAGATTTAAAGCTCGAAATCATTGAAATGCTGTTCCAATACTTTTTTTCGTCTTTTTAGAAGGGAGTAATATCCACTGAATAATTTAAACTTCTTAATAAAGAAGTTATCTTTATAAATAATCTCTTAATTACATAAAATATAGTTTGTTCTCACTTAAGTTTTACTCTTCGCACTCTCGGACGAGAAACTTAATTAATTGCTTAAAATTACTGCTATAACTGTCACTGTTAGACGAGGTCGTTTTCATGCTTTAAGTAAATAAATTCCTATATTAATTATTTTTTTTTATTTTTAAGATGATACACATAATATTATGCATTTACAAATATTAATATAAATTATGTAAATAAAAATGTAAAAAATTTAATTTTTTCCAAGTCAGCCCGTAATATTTTACCTCGAAGTATACTAAATAATTAAGTTGTTATGCTTTCAGTTTTCGTTTCTCTCAATAGCAGTTCCGAAATATAAAAGAGGGAAATTACCCATATGCAACTGCAGCAGTTATAGTCCAGTTATATGATTCAGAGTCCCTAACAGAGTAATAATTGCAGTTCAATTACAGAACGATTTCAGCTACGATACTTTCAAAAATTTGTCCTGCTGATATGTGAACAAAGAGACTTAATTGGGAACAGACTAAATATTGTGTAATGAACAGATTATTGGTAATCATTTATATTCCACTAATTACGTGTTCTTTCAGAATTGTAAATTAATGTTGTGGAGATGATGACTGGTGCCTAGAAAAAGATAGATAAATATTGAAATCGGTGTTTAATGGTCTGTGACATTTGATATCTGATTTACATTTTAACTGATTAATTAAGAGAAAATGCTTCTGCGGAAAATTTATATGTTCAACTGTGGAAATTATGCGCATAGAAAAAACGTATTAAGAGAATAAGTTTCATTCAACATTTATAGGGTTGGAAGGCAGTTTTACAATATACACAGAGAAAAAGCGTTTACAGAGAATAAGCGTTTCATTCTACACACAGGAAAAAGATCAATACAGTTTTGAAACACATGCTTGTAAAATTTACGTGTTTCTAAAACTGTTGCAAGATGAAATTTTGATATTCCTTGAAATATCTGATGATTAATTGCGACGTATGGCACTTCAGCAATAAAAGAATAAACCATCATTTATGTGAGGCATATATGTATTGGTCCTTCCTTCAAGCAAAGTAACAGTTCAGAGATGTATTCCATTTAATAGGAATCGATAAAGTCGATAAAAGTCTAAGAACCTAGTAATGCTCAAATAGTTCAAATATTGCTTCTTTTTTTTCTTTTTCTTATTTTGAGATACCGCTTAATAAAATAACCAGGCTTTCTAGGAGTCTCTAAACAACAATGAAATGCTTTTACTTATCATTTGCAGAAACTTATCGCTTGATAAGCAATGATAAGTATTTTTATCTACAGGTCAACTAAATAGAGAGTACTTTGTGCTCGATCCCTTAAACGATTTCTTCACTCAAGATGTTCCGGGCGGTTTGCCGTTCTCCGATCCATGACAGAAACTTCGTCTAAGGCCCATAAAACGATACATTTAGGACGGATGTGCCCAGCGAGGCCAAAGAACGATGGCACATTAGGCCATTAACTTCATGTGCTTATTTATTTAAGTTCTTCATACATTTATACATGACAACAGCAACTATTCCTACCTCTCGTACAAGGAAAAACCAAGTTAACTACAAGTAGATGGGTATATAAATAAAAGTTGATTGCTAAACATATTAGAGAAAAACTTACATAAATAATAAAAAATCACTTTGGAAATCAAATGTACGTTGGATGCGGAGTCGCAGGATAATCATATGATTCAAATTTATCGTACTAAGCAAAATAACACGAGATCAACAAAAAGCAACTGCGTGCATATTCAACCGGAAATCTTTATAAAATTTTTAATATATGCTCTGAAAGCATTATCAAAAAATAAATGTAAAGGCAGCTTGCTTTTTATAAATCAGAATCTTTACTCACTAAAGTATAAAACATTTTGCACTCTTTCTGTTGAAGTTAATCATGGTTTAGTATGGTTTATTGAATTATTGCAAAGCACTTGGGGGCTATCCGCCTAAGGGGAGGGATGGCATCTTGGAGGACTTCCTAATTGAAACTGGTCCGTATAAACGTTGTATTTGAGAAAGCATGAAAATGTCCATGCAGCCAGTCCGTTGGCCGGCATTAGAGACCCAGACCAAACTACCAGAGTTCAGCGATTCGAGAAGTTAATAATGCATTGCACTAATATGCGTAGGAAACGTAAGGAAAATATTCACGGATTTGTTTGCGTACAGTACTTATACAACATAAATTAATACCACGTTTATATCAGCCAGTACTCTAAGCTTGTACTTTCTTTTCACACCATCATTGACTAACAGACAGAAATGATACGAGATTTCCACCTGCATTTTTCGTTGCAATAGGGAGCATCAAACACATATAAATATTTATATTCTATACTGCTACCCGGATCGGTGACTGCAGTATATTTATTCTTATATATGTTGATAAATTGTGTATTTTATGCTCTCAATGTGGTTGAATTACGCTGTTTTCGTGTTTCAGTTAAGGTTTTCGTTAATCTGCATGCAATGGTTATAGAATTTTCAAAAATTTAAAAGCTAAGTAGCCTAAAAGTCTAACAAGTCTATCATTTGTTTACATTTGAGACTCTTAGTAGAATAGTGTGTGAGGTTTATCTATTTATATTGAGGTAATAGTTAATCTTAAGTTGAAAAACTTTGCTATTACTCTCTTTTCGCCCATGCTTTTATGTTGGTTCTGTGGGGTTATGTGGGCACCTGGCACGTTCTAAAGAGCTAGGCACACGATCTTGCGGACAGTGTTCGGGAAAAGCACTTTCATTTATTTAGATGACATTATAATTACAAGTGAAACAATAGATCAACATGTAAAAGATTTACGAAAAGTATTTTCGCTTATAAATGAAGCTGGACTAAAAGTAAATGCCTCAAAATATAAGTTCGCCGATCCAGAACATCGGTATATAGGATATAAAATATCCAGTAAAGACATAGAAACTGAAAACTGAGAAATAATAACGATCAAAAATTACTCTCCGTCGAATACCGCAAAGAAACGTTTTTCCTTCTTAGGGATGTGTTCTATAGGACGTTTATCAAAGACTTCGCTCAACTCCCAGAACCGTTATTGCAATTAAAAGAAAGAAAAACCGTTTTAACTGGACAGACGAGGCCAATACGGCGTTTGAAAAATTTAAACAGTCACTCATCGAACACCCCCCCTTGCTAAAATTCCCGGAAGGCGAGGAAGACTTCGAAATTTCTGCAAATGCCTCTGATTTTACGCCGCGGTTCTCATGTAGAAAGGTAGGTAGGTAGGTTACGGAGGACGGGGACGCTTTGTGTCTAATAGAAGTAAACAGGCATGTGTCCCACTCCCTCCTCTAACTAGAGCAATAGCTCACTGGAGCCCCACAAGGCTGCACGGAGAGTTTATTGAGGTTGTCAAAGGGAGGTACATAGCCTCCTCATGCAGAAAGGACGACCGATGGCGTATTTTAGTAAAACACTAAATCCCACACTGAAGAAGAATGCTGCGATCGAAAGAGAAACACTTGCAGAGCAGTTAGCCATACAGAAATTCCAAATTTACTGGGGCAAATCGATTACAGTTTACTCAGATCATGTGGTCGTAAAACTTTTATATTTAGTCAGTCAATATATTTATATTTCGTCAAGATTGATCCTTTGGGCACTTAAACTGCAGGATTTTAACTTAATCATAAAACATATACCAGGTAAAGAAAGCATAGTGGCTGATGCACTGTCAAGAATAAAGTTAGAGGTTGAAGGCAATACATTAAAATGCACGATGAAGAAAATTATTAAAGAATTGAAAAAGGGGTCCCGAATTTTTTAATAAATTTGTCTTAAAATACGGAGCTATGTTAAAATTAATTTCTGACAACTGCAAATAGTTTCTGTCCTAAATATTTGGAGGGCTAAGTACAGCACTTGGAATATGCTATCCAAAAATGTTACCTTATCAGCCACAGGCCAACATATGACGGGTAAACAAGAATATAGTAAAAATAATACGCTGCTACGTGAGAAATTAATCACAAGCGCTGGGATAGGTCGATCAATGAGTTAGCTTATACATTACGAACAGCGAAACATGATATTACGAAGAAACGTCCAGCTGAGTTATTCTTAGGCCGAAAATTAATTACGCCATCAGATAAATTACTTTTTGTTACAGAAGAGAAGCCGAGAACTCCAAATGAAAAATATCCAAAAGCTAATAAATGAACCAGTTCAATATTCAGATAGGACAAGAGAATAGAAAGAGTACTATGATAAAAATCTGAGAGAAGCAAATTGTAAAGTGGGAGATCAAGAGCTAAAAATAAAGCATTTCTGATCATCGGTAGTTGACAAGCTAGTTGCAAGTTTTGTTCCAGATTTCAGGGACTGCACATAGTAGAAAGAGTTAGGGAAGCCGTAGTGTACTTGAAAAGCAGAGACGGGCAACAAGTAGTAGCAAATGTGGAGCAAATTACACCTTACAATAATAGAAATAAAATGAAAATATTTAAAAGCATTTTGCAGGAAAATCAAGATAATCAGGCAAATGCCACGAGGAGTAGTAAGGGCGTCCAAAATGAGACGGAAGTGGAAATTCCGTCGGCCAGAAGGAAGGCAACGACGAGCGGAGTAGAACATACGAAGAAAGCCAGAAATCAAACGGAAATGAGAATGGCAAAGGGGCCAACACGCAATGAGTCCAGGAAGCGACAGGAGCTACGATGTACGAGAAAACGCCGATAGGAAACCCCAGTAGCAGCCTCAAATTACGGACAGGATCCCATGTGAAGACGACTAAGGAACAAGCGTCCAGCCGACGAAGCTGAAGAGGTGCTAAGGAAAATCCAGGGTGGCCAGCTGCGTGATCGAGGAAAGGAAGGTCCAGCAGAGAGAGTTCAACGAAGCGGAATAAAGGGACTGAACCATTCGAGAAGCCTCATTTCCACAGGAAAATGCCAGTGTTCCGGGAGGCAGCAAGCAAGAGGAAGGTGAATGAGGAATCGGTGGGCTAACGCCGTCGGAGACTGAGGATATGACAGATAGAAGACCATCCCACGTGGAAGGAGTTCATCGAGAAACGGATTGAAGGACATCAGAGATCGAAAAGATAAGTTCAATTTTATTTTCCCCTTAGTAAAGTTCAGTTTTATTTTATATCTAGAAGGACTAGTTGCTAAATTTATTTACGTTTTACCTCAAGTGACGTTGTTTTAGTTCTTTTAATGAGGAAAACAACTCAGAAGTTAAATTGTTTTTTCTGCGCTTATTGTTATGCATTCATAAAATAAGAATGCAATTTTAATCTAAGACACTGTTATCAGGAAACGCGAGTATAAATGTTAAGAAATTCAAAACAATACGTGAATCTCGATGTAAAGAGTAAACTGAATTCTATTGTAAATAGTTATTCATGTATAATAATTCGTTTTCTTGTGATAAGTATTCGCAACTATATGTTTAGTTTAAAAACAACTGCCTAGATATAAGAAGTAATTATATTGCATGAATGAAATGTGAACAAGATTTCAAACTGAGAAAAATTAAGTTAAAAGTAAATTTAGATAGTTCATGAGTAAGTTAAGCTCTCCAGACGAAACGTAACTCTCTAAATGAAAATAGAGTGTCTTTGAGGTCTCGAGTGTCGAATTCTATTAACACGTGGATTGTTAGTTAGTTGACAGTGACTGTAAACACACTTACAAAAGACACTGCTTTCGCTGTTACACTCTTTTTTGGAAAGCATGGGAGGTAAGATTTAATTGAATAATAAATGAACGACATGAAAGTAGAAAGAAAATTTAATGAAAAGTTGTGAAATGTTTTTATCATGTTTGTGTAGCATTTTTCTAAAGTCCTTTTCCTTCCAGATTTTCTCGAGAGTCCAGATTTTTTGGAAGGGTATGAGCTGCTGAAAATTAGTACATTTCAAGAGGAAATCAAGATCTTGTAACACACATTTAGAATTTTTTCAAATTTGATTGCACTCAAAGATCTAATCTTATTCTTAGAGGTGGACTCTAATAAGGTTAAAGCTTTTAACGAGGACGTTTAGGACATCTTTTTCGTACATGTAAATTCTGACAGGGGTAAATGAAGTTTATCTATTTATTTTTAATAGTTAATTTAAGTTAAAAGATTTTCATATCCTTCTCTTTTCACCCATGCTTTTCATGACAGAGTGTAAATGAGACAGCTTGCGTTTATTCAGACTAAGGTAGAAAGAAGTGCTATTTAAGCAAGAGTTTCGGATGTTAGTTTTATGAAGCAAACAGCTGAACAGCTGAAAATAGCCGGTATACAGCTTGCACTTTTGAAAGCTAGACGCTGTGGCAACGGCAAACGGAACGGTTAGTTTTACAGCTTGTCTGCCTTTTCCAGGCCACGTTGGGCTGTGATTATTAGAGTCTTGATTTAGTGGCGTTGAGTGCATTTAGCCATTTAGCTTTATTTCACCGGTTTGCTACAAACCAGTGCCTTGCCTGCGCGTTAAATTATCCTGTGAGACTTTAGGCTGATCAACCACATTTTGATTTTGTCCAAGATGCGTTTCTCTGTAAAGCCAGAAGTGCTTGGTTTGTGTAAACCCATGATTTGTAATTGTTGAGTTCGAATAAAAGGGTCTTATACACTCTTTTTCTGACTTTTGTTTTCTTTCACAATCCTAGAAGATAATTCTTCAATAGTCCTTTTAAATTCTATAGTGTATGCTTCGTAAGACCCATAGACTTTATAAGTGAATTACGTAAGTTGTTGCGCCAGCTTCAGTGTCTATTTTGCCCAGTGAGACCGAACGTTAGAGCCGCCCTTGCTGGTCACATACGCAGAGGTCAGTATTTGAAACCCCGAATGTGTAGCTGTATGTCGGGAAGGATCCGTTTCTGCTTATGTAATATGTTAATCATGAATTTAAGATTGAGTTTATGATTTGCCATAAGGTAAGGATGGCGTTTTTCTTGTTCTAGGTTGCTTCATTCTTCTTAGTAATGCTTGAGGAATTTGCTTCTGCGTTAATGATTGAGATACTAAGGTGGTGAGGCGATATCTTGGATACCAAATTTGTTGTTATTGATAGCCTCCTTCCGAACCTGTCGTCAATTTACTTGTCAATGTTGCCTACATGTCCATTTAGGATTGATATGATGTCGCTGTAGCCTTCGGAGTTCATGCTAGATTCATACTATTATACATCGACTTAAAAATACAGTGGAATTAATAATTCCCTCCTCGGCTTGATTCTTCTATATATGGCAGTTTCTGCATTAAGATTCTTAATGCATACGTGCGAGATATATAAGACTATTGGAGTCTTGTTTCCAGTGTGTCTTATACAGTTTAATCCTTACCTAGATTCGAAGTTAAGAATAAACCGCTTCGAAGTACGAATTTAGTTATTTCTCCTGCAATCAGCGTTTGTGCTACAGTTACCCTCTCCTTCGCCTACACTCATACAAGTAAATTCGTGTGCTCCCATTGAATCATCGATGGAATTGTGAGTGTTTTATCTTTAAGAAAGTAGCATAAATAGAAGTCTTTATTAGAAAACAAGTGAACTGAGCAAACGTTGATAGATTTGGATATTTAGATTTTACAAACAAATTTAATTAAACCGTTCTGAAATTTTTTTGTTTATAGAATAACATTTATTGCAAAATGTTATTTAGAAGTACCGATAATATTTCTTCTCAGAGGACTCATTTTCTTACTATAATTAAAAAAGAACATATTTTTATATTGTTAAAGAAAAATGGAATTTCTCAGGTCCTTCAGCTAATACTAAATTTTTGCTTTTGATGACAAAATCTTCTGCAAATAATAACATATTTTCGAAATATAAAAATAAGACCTAAAATGAAATGTTTCCGCTTAAAATGTGGCTCAAGAGATATTTTAATTAACTGCAATGCTTATGCAAATGTTCATTAAATACATTATACTATTCAATATAAAATTTAAAATGAGATGTAAATTAATGTATTTTTACTGCCTGTAAATCTTCCAATTCGTTAAGCAAGTACATTTATTACCTGAAAGTTAAAGATTTTACAGGAAACGGAACAGTAGTTCCCTGAGAGCTGGCTATTTGACGAAACCGTAATGAAAAATGTAGATATAGTTATTATACAATGGCAAAATTATCTTTTCATTTTTATGAAAATGCCCCATCGCGCAACGGGACTTGACTTAATGTAAGAATATAAAATGAGTTAAGACTCCGTTCTAGATTTTAGAGATAAAATTAACGCAAATTCATATCAAAATTTGATTTACACACGAATAAAATAATAAATAATTCAATCTGTGCATCAGAAAAAAATGGATAATCTGTACAATGTCGAGTAAGAGAATTAACACTGAATAAAAATGCCTGAAAATTCTGAAGCATTTTCTAAAACTATTATAATACACTTAAATTAATATGGCATACGTTTCTTTCTTATTAAGCTCGCAGCTTATTATAACTGAATTTCATAGCGGGAAATGTGATTCCGAAAGATAATAGTTAAGGCAAGATTTCAGAAGATTTTCGCATTATTGATGACCTCGCACATGTGCGACGCATCCTCATGGGTATATCTAGACTTCTACTAAAGTAATGTGTATGTATATATGAATATGAAATCTAAAGTAATATAAGATGCAAACTTTTTAATTTCCGTTTTGTTTGTTTGGTCTGCTTAAAATCTTTTTTTCCCAGTACATGAGCGAATATATTTAAGATCCGAGGGAATAAAAGAATTGAGGGAATATATTTTTCTAAATGAGTTTTTGAATTCGAAACACGAAAACTAACAGCTCTTTTCCTATTCAAATTTCCAAACTACACATAATAAATTGAACGTATTCTTCTAGATCTTTGGATGGTTATTTATACGTATACATAAAACTACGGGTACTTTTGTCACGAAATTTCACACAGAAACTAATATGTCCGTGTATGCTTTGTTTGCTTTATGTTAGTGTTTCAAACAGTTTTTCATGACCAAACTAATTGCACATTTTGCTTTTATACAAAGTGTACATTAAAATTTCTTACAGTGTTTTCACGAATTTGCCATCACGATCCTTTTAAATGCTGGCTGAGTCTGGAAGTTGTGTACCTGAATTTTATTTCAGTATTTGAAAATTATTGAAATTATGCAGATATACACTAACCGACATTGAATATCGAATACCAAGAAGGAGTAACCAGAAAATGATGAAACCCAGCAAACAAAGAGAGACAGCAGCGAACAATAAATTTTCTTTATTTCGAAATGATATGCATAACACAGAGAGAGAAAGGCGTCGGGTAGGACCATCGATACACAAAGCAACACTTTAAGTACAGAGTCACTGAGACTATGGATGTTGTACTCAAGAATGGCCCTCCATTCCCTGTCAATTATTTGCCACAGTTCGTCTTCTGAACGCGGCAATGGCGAGGTCTCCAAATGGCGTCCAATGACATCCCAAATGTATTCCATTCGTGAGAGATCAGTAGAGAACGGTGGTAAGGGAAGCATCTGTAGATTTTGCAACGTACGTTGGCTGAAGCAAGCGGCTGTGGTTAGGCGCTATCTTGCTGAAAACGTGCATTGGGCACTCTCTGAAGGTAGGGGAGGGTCACCGGCTGCAGCATATCATCCACGTATCGTTAGCCTATCATAATGTCCTAAATATGAGCTAGAGGTGACATGGAATCGTACGCAACTTAGCCTCAAACAGCGGTGCCACGTTGACGCGCGGTGGGGCATTCCACAATTGCTTCCGGATTGCACCTGTCCCCATATCGACGCCACACTCACACGCGGCGACTATCATTGGAGAAACAGAAGCATAACTCATCTGAGCACACAACCCTGTGCCATTACATCGTCCATAACGCTAAACCATTGCACACGTTGTCGTCTATGATATGGGGTCAATAGCAGTCTTCTGAATAGACGCCACAAATAGTCCACTAACCACCAAACGACGGCAAATGATTATGGTCGCTATGGGAACATCCAGGGCGTCTACTGCAGAATGGAGATAGAAGTGGCTTGCACGTGCGCCACCGCTTATCGGCGGGATCCATCGATGTAAGCCTTTTGACCTCCCTCTGGCTGCAACAGCATCCCTTAAACTTGCTACATTTCCTTGTTCAAAACATCGTCGTCACAGCCGGTGCACTGTGGACGCATGCGGGTGTGTTCCAGCTGAGATTTACCGTATGGACCAACCTGCCCTTCTCAGTCCAATCACAATCTCAGACAATCGTAAAATTGTCTGTCTGCTGGAACTGCCTCAACTACTGCCATTCTGTGGTATTATACGCGTCCTCTGAGACAAGAACAAATTATCTACGTTGATTTCCCTAGAAGAAATAGCGGGACGAAAATTGAACATTCTGCAAATTCTTTCCCTTATACACGTAGTTTCTTCAACGTGCGCTGGAGAGATGCGCATTTCACATCTTTCGCATAATTCGGTGACCTGCGTCTACCCGGAAAGTTGCATAATATTCGGGCCACTCCTTCATGGTGTTGCATTTTCAATGTCGGGTAGTGTATGTTTAATCATAGTATTTAAACTGTAAGCTATTTTATACTAAAGTGTTCAATGTTTTATATGAATTAAAATGCAGTTCCTCTTTTATAATTGCTATTAAAAGCAAATCACATATGTGGTTTGCAATATTACGTAAGATTTTGCAAGTTTGCCCACATTTTCCGCCTTACTATGAATATTTGTTATTGGCATATTTATTTTGGCCATAGGGTATATTTTAGTAAACTTCTAGCTAATATTTAGGTAATATTAACATGCTACGTCTAATCGTAAATCTTCCCTAAACTTTTACGTATTCCATCTATCAACCAGAAATGAAAAATAAGTGACAATAAATAGTGAACAGGAATGTAAATCAAGAGCGTATTAGTAATTTCAGGCAGTGGCACTGAGCTGTAGGCTGTAATCCTACGTTTCGCCTGAGTAGTATTTGCGCTAGTTTCCGGTGAGTTTAGCTTCTGAAAGGTACTGCGTTTAGAAATATCTTGAGTTGCAGCCGGATATTTAGGCCTGTATCTTACTCTTTGTTTTATATTTAAGGTATTGTTTCATTCCTGATACGCAAGAAGCGGTGACTAAATTTCTGTTGCCATTTTAATCTTGTAATATCCAATTTAAATACAAATAGGTTTATTAGACTGCAAAGTTGCATTTATTACTGTCATCCATAGTTTAAACTCTTGGGCAAAGAGTTGGATGAAGATTTGTCTAAACTTAAGAAAGAATAACCGCTTGAATAGCTTTTGTGCAATTTAGTTTACCTTTACATCTTTATCCTGTTACGTAATGAAATCTTTACCCACTTTTGGATATTTGGCTTCTTTTAATAACAATTCAATGAGTATAACCTCAAATTGAGAAGAAACATCTGCATGCTCAGACATTGGGGATAATCTAAATGTTTATGATTCTGCGAAAAATAATTTTGGGACTATTGTTAATTTATAGGTTCATCCGTACGATGAAAATATATAGATAGGTTGTTGGAATAGAATTAATATTGCTGGCTTTAAAAGAGTCACCAAAATTTTAGAGGATAGAATATTTCTAGTATTTATCATGTTAAGGTCATACTGCCACACTATCCAATCTCTAAACGTAATTTGTCACAGAAATACATGCTACTAAGTTTCATTTTCGATATTTTACTGTTCGAATTTGCTTTGAAAGCCCACCAGCGGTTACGTGGTAAGTACGTGGTGGACGCTGGTAGTTTGATGCTAGAGAACGAATTGGCTGCATGAGCGTTTTCGTTGTTTCCAAGCATGTAATTTTCCCATATATAACAGATATGGGCCAGTTTCCCTTAGAAAGTTTTCTCTTAGGAAGATAGCATTCGATAGTTTTACTATAATCACATAAACCAAGTACATTGGATTCCAAAAGTTAAGCAAGCGAAGGTAAAATCAGTAAAAATGGAAATGCAAAGCATTCAAAAATACCCAGATGGGCATGATGGTTTATTTGTTCTTATGTGTGAAGTGAACAAAAGAAAGCGTTATGCCCAATGATAAAGACAATGTTTTATTTTTGTACATTATACCATATCGTCACATTTGGGCATTAAAGAGCTGATGCTTAAAGTAAAAGCAAACTTGGATTGCCCATGCTTTTCATAAGCTGATCAACCATCACTTATGCTTGCAATGGCCTGTCCTCTATTATGTAGTTTTTAACTGTCTGAGATTAGCAGGTACAGATAAACGTGCAGAAACAGCAAACTCGAGGGCATCTCAAATAGTTCCAATGTGATTAAAGTTGGGAATATATGGTGCTACTTCATTCGTGAAATGCTTTCACCCTCCAGGTTTAGGATGCTGCCTCAAAGGGGAAGGGAAGCAGAATCATTGATAATCAGGTAAATACAGATTCAGATTCATAAATCAAATTCATAATAAGAAAATAAATAAATCAGGATAGACCTCTGCAGCGTAGAATCTCACAGTGACGTAAGGCTTGATTCCGATAACCCTTAGCTGTTACAAAAAGACATTTAAAGATGAGCAGCTGGGATCGACATCCCACTGAAATTCTAGTTCACACTATGCTGCTGCCTTCTCTAAATGCACCTTTTCTGAATGTGTGACGTTCTATGACGTTCTGGATCTGGATTCATATGCCTCTTTTTCTCAAAACTTGAAAATTCTTATCATTTGATTTCTGTACAAATGTTGTCTCGTCCGAGAACAGGGCTTTACCCCATGCTAAGACAATCACATAAAACTGACAAAAATGTATAAAAGGATGCAAAGATTCATATTTTCTTATTTTTAAATTATTAAAAAATAATTTTTCATAAAATATAAAATCTCGGTCCCTATGCTTACCTTTAATAAAAATGTCAATATCATTGTAAAAAACGAAACAGACACACCAAAAAATTTGACACCTCTACTAGAGTAATTGAACGAGATATATAATTTCAAAATTTGGAATTTTTGACGTTGTTTTCAGTTTCCTTTGAGGAATCGCTAATAAATAAGTTATATTAATTCCGAGTTTGTTATTTTCCCTTTAAATTCCATTCAATGGTATTCTTTTATAGTTTACCAGTGTCCAATCTTCCTAATTTATTGCATTACAAAAGGTATGCCCAAAGCATTTTCATACAAATACGTTTTGAAAAGTTTAGAAGTACATTATTAATATTCTCATGCAGATTCTTAGTCTTATAATTATAAGCTTAAAAAAATACAAAATTATTAAACTAGAATGGAACTGGCAGAATGATGATACTGAAGCCTGTGAATGTATTTTAGAACAAGAATATTGTAAGATTACATGAATAAAATTTCTTGCTGTATAAAAATGTATACTGATAAATGTTTTTCACGATAATCTGTGGTGAAACGTTCTTCACTCATCTGCTAACATGATAATGCACCTGATTCGCTATGACGCAGCTGATTCGGAACCTAAACTCGAATTTTCGAAAACTGAAACTGTTCTAACTTAAACCAAATCCTTCCTCTTGATGAACCTTCCATACTGTATAAATGCGGAATTCGCTTCTACCTTCTGTACTCCTTGGACGGTCTTTTGCTATGCTTTTCTTTCTATCGCAATAGTATAAAAATGCAAATGTTCTGGAAATTGGCAATATTGAAGTGTCAAGTGAACTGCGGCCACAGACGCGAATTTAAATAAAAATGGAATTTAATCTGCCTCACGCATACTACACAACCTAAATTCTTCCTCTCTAATATAGATATACTATCTTGTCTGTCTACGTTCTAAGCCGAACAACAGTGATAGGCTTTTACGTCTCAGTGTTTCTACATCATTCAGTTCTTCTAAATTTTGCTTTCATTATATATATATATATATATTTCATTATATTTCATTATATATATATATATGCCCAGCTAAAGAAATATATGATAATTTCCTTAGATGGGCATAGGAATGATCAAGGTGGGCAATCAGGTCACATCAGAATCCGATGTTTTGTCGTCGCATAGTGGAAGGTAAAAACAAAAAGATGAGACTGCAGAATTTAACGCTCCATATGTTTATTCAATTCAAATGGCCGATCACTTTTTCTCTTAGACGAAGAGCACCAAATCATATATCCGAGGGGATTTAAACTAGGTAATATCCAATTTAACAATTTTATGTCACAACTTATTGAACAAAGATAAGAGAAAGAGACCAAGGTTGCATGCGATAGCAGAATGCATGCGATGGCAGAAGCAGTCTGGATGGCAGAAGCAGTCTGACTAAAAATGGAGCATAGAGTTATTTCTAGTGGCGGTTACATAACATGCCAGAGTGTTCTCGAAAGTACTGGTCTAGGGGAAAGATCCTGAAATTACGGAAAGTCAATTAGAGCTTGCTTGTTCGCGTAGAGCAAAGCCATCATAAATTTTATATTTTACATATGTCATGATATGTCATGTTTCCGTAACACAGTCGAGATGACAGAGTGGTAAAGCGAGAGGAAAGAGTTGCTACCAATCCAAATTCAGCCAATTAACATCTTTATTTGCAGATCTGCAAGCACACTAGAATAATTCCTTTTAGGCAATATACTCTTTAATCATAGCAATCACGATAATTTCTTATATTGCCAAATAAAAGGATGCGACGTTATTTCAGGTAGGAAAGCATAAGCGGCGCAGATATGCGTGCATGGCAGAAGTCAGGAAAAAAGGGATGTAGTTCCTCGCGAAGCAGAATTTATACTGCGTAGATGCAAATATGAATCCAAAGCTGTGATTGGTCAGTTTTACTTTTAGTTGCCTTTTTCCAAGCACTGTTACGTAATTCCGAATGATCTCGAACTTGGGAGAACAGATGAATTTAGGGGGAGATCACCAAATTTAGAATGTTAATTTTTATATCGCTAATTAATTTTAAAGGAGCTATCATATTTTCTTATATCTTACATATTATATATCTGTATGTATATATGTGTGCGTGTATGTGTCTAGGTAATAATGTAGAAATATTGATTTCGTAGAGATTGAGATATTGTTCCGTAACGAAGAACAAACTTGGCAGCCGAGGCAGATTAAATATTAATTTTTATTTCAATTACATTTGCAGCCACAATTCATTTAGCATTCTGATTGAGCCTATTTCAAAAATATTTTTTATAACTTTCATGATGAAGAGAAGCATTAAGCAGCAATCTATCCAGGCCAAGTTGCAGAAAGGAAGTGCATAGTCATCGATTATGGAAGCATATTGAGATAAAGATTACAGTTTTCGAAATTTTGATTTCAATTCCGAATTGGCTACTCATCACCATTATGTAAAAGTCATATGATTGATTAACATAGAAATGACGCGATCTAGAAAACATCATTATTATTTTTAGAGTGGAGAGAGAAAGTACCCAAATTTAAATGAGGAATTAAGTGGCTATTTCTAATTTAAATTATAATTTTGATTTACATTTTTCCGTTTATATATATATATATATATTCTCAGAATCAGAATGAAGCAACGTTTTATCACAATATAATAACGAGCATATGTATTTAATTTACTGATTACTAGGCTACATATATAAAAAGATAGGAAGCAGAGTACTTGTCTTTACTATGCCTTTGAACGAGGCAGATTCTTTTGATTACTAATATTGCAAAAATAAAAACCCTATACAATCATTTGTCTAAACGACATTTAATTTGTTTATTGGGTAAGGCTGGAACAAGTACTACTACAGGCCATCGGTGTAAAAAATTGCATATGAAAAGCATTATCTTGAAGTTGTACAAATTGTTATATGAATATTGTTCTATAATGTCATTTATAAACTCAACTTCTTAATATCTAATGATGTTTATAGTACGTTTTTTGGCTGCGTCTCTTTTTCTTTAAACATTGATGTAATGTTCAGATTATGGTGCTTAATAATACAAGAAAATTGTTTATAACACTTTTATGTTAATTATAATGTGCACTGTTCTCCTTTCTTGTGTTTCTAACTTCCCTTCGGATAAACGTAATTCTGAGTTAAACATAAACTCGTTCCCGATATTGCTCCAATTAATTTAGAGTTTATTATACGCACATGTATACAGCAAAGAATTTCATGCAGAGGTTGCATAAATGCATGTAAACAGATTTTTTCATCTATATAAGTTTGAAAGGCTTTCGGTGTATTTTCACTATGCATGTAATATGGTAATATTGGGTTATTGTTTAATACACTCCTTTTATGAAAATTGCGGCGCCATGAAGGAAACCATCTAAATTAAAAGACGTTTATCCCACATACAAGTTGTGTTGACACAAAGAAATAATTAAATTTGTGAACCAATGCAAGAACATTAATCAATCAGTATGCAATAGTCTTTGCAAGAATATTAATCATAGAAAATCAGCATTTGGTGAAGCCGCCATGCGCTGCAGTAGGAGTTTATACATGTCGACAAATAAATTTATATATATATATACAAGAAATAACAATCCAAATTGCTTATATCTGAACCAAAAGGCCATCCGTGTTGCCTAAAGTGTGCATAAGCGTCCCTATGGGATAGATGTTACGAGCGAGATGATGAGCCACGGAATATCAAACATGTTTAGTTGACGGACGGTCAGGTGAGCGAGTAGTCCAAGGAAATATCTCTGACAAGCAAGACGTTTTTAGCATTTTCAACAACTTATGGACCACCTAAAGCATAGCAACAATCCACAATGGGCTCCAGGAAAGCATTAAACGAAGAGTTGAATTTCCAGCTGCCGCAGCGAGACTGATATAGTAGTTTTTGCTAAGTGTAGTTTCAGTTCCTAGCATATGAGTTCGCACATCATACTCCAACGGTGCGCCAGGCCATCATATTAGGTAATCGTCTAGTATTGATGAGCTGTGTTGATGAGCCATTAACCCGCGAGTCGATGAATTTGTATTAGGAAATTCCTGTGCAAGTATATGTGCACGCATTCAACGACGTCGAAAAACGATTTAGTGTCAAGAAACGTCGATGGAAGCGAACGTGCTTTTAACAGAGATGCAATAAGAGCTCCAAGCTATGTATATTGCCTTCAAGACAGAAGACTGAAACAAATTAAGATATATTTTTGAGGATACACTACACTTATTTATGTGTGACTCTTCCAAAAAGTGCAAAATATCTATTAGAAAATACAGTCCGTCTTATGATATTTTATCGTTTCAAGATTTGACATTGAATTTTCTCCCTGGTTTATATTTTGTATTACATTACGTCGAATCTTATTGTGTATATACACACAGTAAACCCTGCCTGAGGTGACCTCCCGAGTTTTAAAGGTTTTTTCTCTTTTTTTAGAGGTACCGGCTTAGAGAAAGCGATTTTCACTGATATTCAACACGATAATTTAAATACATTCTCAGAAATTCTGGTCGCTTTCAGAAGTGTATTTATAAGAAATTAATGACTGTAAGAAGGCGCCTTGCAATTAGAATTTCATGTAAAATTATGTTTATTTTATTTTATTTTATTTATTTATTTATTGTCTCATCTTCTGCTTTTAACCCTTTGAAGGGCACCGGTATAAAAAATATACCGGATGTTTGTCAATTTTTTAACCTCCTAAAAGGTGATAATTTTTCTACACCAAAAAATCTAATCTTGAGTTTCTAGTGTTTTCTTTTGATTCTAAATGGCAGCACTACCCTATGATTGCTCAATATTTTGCAATTATGAAATTCATATACCTCGTTTTAAGGTATCATGTTTGAAGATTCACAAATTCTATTGAAGGGGGAGAAAAAATAGAAAATCTGCAAATGTATGACGTACAAATGCTAAATATTATATATTTGCTGCATTTAAATGAAAACTGTTAATTAAAAGAAGATTATTTATACGATTTTAACACCGGTATATAAAATATACCGGCGCGCATACAAAGGGTACAATGCCAATAGATGGCAGCACCAGGCATTTCTCTATTCTGTGGGATGACACAAATTACTTTATATTATAATTGTTTATGATGTAATAATTAGTTATTTGCGATTAATTTACCAGTTGCTTTGGATTAAATATTATGTTCATGGGTGGATGGGGACTTTCTTAACCCTGTGTTAAATATGAATAAAAGTATCTTAGTTTTTTATCCTTAGTTTACTCCAACTAAAATTTTAATTTCACCACTTTACTCGAGAAAAACTTTGATTTCAAATTTGTCGTCTGGCGTCAAAACATCATACAATTGTAGGGGTTAAATGTGGCATGTTAGTCCTGAAAGACACCCATTGTTTCGTGTTTTCCAAAACCTTAGAATGCAGAGAGAAAATGAAAAGAGGTGATTGATAGCTAATTTGGTAGTGCGGGGGGTCAAGCTATCTCCACAATGGGGCAGTGATAAGATCAGACAAAAGGAAATTTCACTTACAAGCACGGGAAAAAAGAATGCACTTTTGCACCTGCTATCGTTATGGTATCCACGTCTTTGTTAATTTCAGAAGGAGACTGGGGAACACAAGAGAAACTTTTTCCCACGGTTAGGATATAAGTAACAGGTTTTTGAAATAAGTCTTCACTATTGGTGAAAGGAGCGAATACATAAGGTCAGTTTTAGATGCAAACATTTATCTTCGGCAGTGAAAAAGGCAGTTTCAGCTTATTATACTAGTTCAATTACAGCGTGATATCGTTTACGCATGCAGGGATATATTTGCTAATTTTTTTCATTAAATGATAATATTGAATTTAAATAACTTTCAAAAGCTTTTTACCCCGTATTTTACATAAGTATGTTCAGCTGACTATCATCATCAAAGTTCCTAAAAATATAATTTTTTTTTAATTTTAAATTTCTAGTGAAATTTTAAAAGTTTTTGACTTCAGATTTACATAACTATAACCAAGCACTCATTTATATAGACACACATCAAAAGTATGCAATAATAGATTTAAAAAACAAAAATTAACTCTCGGTAGCTCCATGGGAAAAAATGTCCTAGAGGGGCACCGGTATAAAATATATACCGGCTCTCAAAATTCAGGATTTCACTCTAGATTTTTTTTAAGCCTTAACTTTGTGTTCTTAGGGTCCATAAGATATAATTCATGCAAAATTTTACCACAAATTAAATTCTTTTATATACCGCCCCTCAAAGGGTTAAGGTAATAAGTAACTAAAGTTATTCGCACACCTTTTGAGCATTCTATATTTTAGAAAGATCGCGTTATTGTATTTACTAAATATAATAATAAATTAAATACAGGTTATTATAAATATAATTCCTGTCCTAAGGCAAAGACAACTTGAAACACTTTAAGGCATAAAATTTTTATTTAATTTATAGCATTAACCTCGTTTTTATGGCAAAGACAAGTTAAAGTGATTTATGACATAAATTTTGATTTACTAGCAGAACATGTTACGCTTATGCACACTTTAGTGCTTATAACTGATATTAGCATTAAGGCTTCGTTCAGCCGAAGGCTTTTCGGTCATAAATTTTTGTGGCTGGAAACGTAAAAATCATTAATTCCGTTCACATACTTGTTAATAAGGTTTAATCTGCAACCAATTAAGGGTGGTAAAGCTGGGCATGCGTAAATTTATAACTGACTCAGGAAAACCTTCGACCGCATGTCAGTTCGTGTGCGCTTCATTATGATTGATTGGCTCTTGTACCAAATTGTCATAAAAATTAAAAGTTAGAAGTGTTGAGTTTTGCTTAAAGTTTATAATTTTAACTTTTTAACTTTTTAAATCTCGCCCTCCTCTGGTGCCGGACAAATTAAGCAAAATAAATTAATACTAACATTCTTCTGGTCAGAAGCGGAGGAAGAAACTGGTTGATTGAACAAACTCAAAATAATATTAAATATAACTTTTCCTAAAATCTATTAATTGACACAAAGCAAAGCAAGTTCGTCTTAATCTAAAAACACAAGAAGGAATAAATCTTCACTGGTACTCGGTAAAATAAAATTCTATCTCAACTAAAACATTTCTAAAATTTCACTCATTTCTAAAATTAACTCAAGAATAACAAGTTCGCAATTCAGTAAATCAAAACCTCATAAGCACCAGAGAAGAAATATTCAAACACCAATCAATCAGTTGGACTACGGAAAATCAAGCACTAATTTTAACAATCCTGGCACCTAAAACAAGCTTTCAAATATTCAAGTAGTAGTTAGTACATATTTGCTAAAAATAACAGGGCGCGTCGTGAGTACCCTAAAATGTGTAAACATTGAACAATACCCCAAGCAAAATCTCCATGTTTCTAAAAGGCCTACCGACTCAAACAAAAATGTGTAAACATTGAACAATACCCCAAGCAAAATCCCCATGTTTCTAAAAGGCCTACCGACTCAAACGAATGGAGTGACTGAACAAAGCAACTACGTAACACACACAAAAAAAAGCAAATGCAAGTAATAACATAAAATCAAACTCATTTATTAATATCTAGGATAAATTTAAGAGAGCTAGCCAGACTACCCTTACATACAATAGCAATTAATATTCTACATTAAATTTCCCTTAAGAGTCATCCATCAAGATAAAATTTTGCAGTTTAACATAATAACGATTACTTAGAATAACTAGAACATTAAATGAATTATTCAAACTGGATCTCACTTAAACTAAAACAGAAAATTACAATTAACATAAATTTCATATTTTTTGACAATAATTTTAATTTCTTCTAGGACACATAATTTTATTATCAAAAGAATTTTCTTTCTACCAGTTACGCAAGATTAAATTAAGACAAATACCATACCAATAAAATATAAGAAAATTCACTAATTAAGTAGAAGAAAATCTTAATCCGTCACAAATAAATACAGGCAGAGACAAGAATAATTAAAATACTTTACTCACAGGTCGAAAACGACCTTCCGAAGTTATGATCATGTTACTGTGACAACACGTCAGGGAGCGTCCAACTAGTTCCCGGAAAAACGATATGCAAATGATACGATGTTATAATTTTGAGAACTCTTGTCCTCAAGCAACGCAATGCATCAAAAATTCTTTATCAGGAGAGTTTCTGGGAACTTCCTATAATCTACCAACCCTTCTATCAGGAACAATACGAGAATGACTATTTATAGTTCTCCGAGTAAGATGAGGAAGAAGAAGCGATGCTATATTTTTGTACAGAACTCTTATCATCCAACACAAGTGCACTTCCAACCCCTCTATCACGATTCCGTCTTTCTTCAATGGGCCTCGGCGGACCGCAGGCGCAAGCCAGCCCGCAAGAAGCTCGGTCGCAGAGCAAACGCCCTTTCTCTCTAGATTCTCCTCTCGAGATGTCGCGTATTAAAAAAGAAACTCCACTCCAAAAACTAGCGCAAGACCCGAGGAAAACTCGGTTTCTCCTCCCACTCACAATTATAGGTCCAAAAGTTATACATAAAATTAATTCTCACAAACCCAAGACTTTTCACAATAATTTAACCGGTCAAATTCAAACCCCTCGAACGAATCAAAATAAAGTCATTGTCTACAGTTGACGGTTGACCACCTGTAGAAATGACTCTAACACGTGCGAAAACTTGAGACTAAAAATTCGAGCCCCCTTCCTAACAAGCGAAAAAATTTAAGGAGAAACAACAAAAACTGCCCTTCCAAGATCCAATTTACAACCTTTCCTTTCTTCCGAAGTTATAAGCAAGACGACATTCACAAAGCTAAAGTGTAAGTGAATTGCATAGAGCCAATTACGATATCCATTTTACTGCTTCATAACAAAGACATGGGAAAAAACATTATACTGCTGTCAGTTCCAACTGTCATCTTAAAGCTATTCCAGCAGATGTTACTTTTGTTAAAAGACGCTCCCCTTTCTACGTTAGAAAATTGGACTGTTGAAGGAAAAATAATTGCCTACAGATTTCAAGCACACTCTTTACAAAAATATGTATATTCAGTATGGTCTTCAAAATTTCAAATTTAAAAATCAAATACAAATACAAATAAAATACTTAAATAATTGATTACTTAAATGATCAAAACACTTAAATTTTGTGACACAGAATTCGGGACACAACAGAACATTTAAGAAAAGTCCTTATAGCATTTTTTGTGACGTAGCAAGGTCTGGCTGCTTAGCAAAGATGTTCGGCTTATGCTCCTTATGACCGAAAAGCCATTGTTTAAGCGGAGCCTAATGAAGGACATATCTCAACTGGAGAGCCGTGGTATAAGCCTGAAACAACGATAATTGTGAAGCCGATTCAATAAAAAAAATCAGAATAATAAAACAAATGTGAAAAATGAAGTAAACCAAAAGTTTGTCCTTTTTACACTCATGATTCCAACTAAAAGCTTATTCATCAGATTTTCATAAAAAGTATTAGTTAACATTTTCGACTTTCCATCAAATAAACATATCGAACTACATGCAAGATAGCATAGCATACTATAGCAATTTTATTCAATATTTCGTTTGAATATCCAAACATAGTAGAGCTTTTAATGCATCTGGCAGTACTCAAACGTGAAAATTAAATACAATATCTGGCAATCTGCATTTAAAATTCCTTTTTTCCCTCCAGAAGCATATCTTTGAATTATAGCAACATGTATAACACACGCACTATAAAGCTTATGTTATAAATAAATGGCATTTCCTCTGATAGAGCATAAGAAGCGTGTACTTCGAATATAGAAAAACAAAGTTTTCATTTTACATAAACTAAAAGGGTACGTTATGATTTAGAAGCTTTTTTGTCCCGAAAAGAAGCAATGCACTTAAGAAATATGCTCAGCAATAAAATATTCTAAAGACGAAAAATATTGGCTCAGAATGAATTGAATTATCGTATTAAAAGAAAAGTAGCCTTTAGAGCGTCACTATTCACTCCAAGAAGATGTTCTGTACCATTTTTAATCTTCGAGGATATATTTCGTTCTTTGTTTTCAAAGTTGGAATATTCAGTAGTATAATACAATCTTAGAACAAATAAGAAAGAAATCCGCAATTGCTCATAAATATGTATTAGTTGAGCATCTCAGATCTGTAATTTTGGAAGATTAGAATTTCTAGAGTTCTGAACGATTCTGAACGATTTCTAGAGTTATAGGAGCGTTGCTTTATGCTCCTTCATTATGTGTAGTCTAGCTGACTTTTGTAATTCATGGTTTAAACAAATTGCTAATGATTTTTGTTTT
The DNA here is from genome assembly GCA_000611955.2 of Stegodyphus mimosarum. Taxonomy (NCBI): domain Eukaryota; kingdom Metazoa; phylum Arthropoda; class Arachnida; order Araneae; family Eresidae; genus Stegodyphus; species Stegodyphus mimosarum. Next base: position 569,888 of record KK112266.1, on the reverse strand, counting down.
TTTAACATTTTTTACTTTTACATTTATTTATTTTTTACATTTATTTTATTTTTTCTTTTGCTTTTTTATCTTCAGTTTATTTTCTGATTTTTTGTTTTTTTCATTTTATATGTGCGTAATATCAACTGTCTATCATTTGTATGAAATCTGGAGAGTAGTGACTCCACAGAAGAAGGTTTAAAACTACGCTTTATGTTATAAATAAATGGCATTAATAAATTGTACAGGCATTGTAAATAATTCCTTAAATTATTTACAAAGCGTCAACTCGACGCTAACACACTGCGCCTCTGCTCTGGCGGTAACTAAAGCAGTAAGAATCGAACTCAAAAACTAAAGATATTAACAAGTAGTAGAATAACACTGCAGGGCTCTGACAATCCTGTTTCCTAGTAGAGCGTTGATAAGTTTAGTGGCAGCAAAATAATAGCGGTTTCATACTAGTCAACCAGTTATACAAAATAGTTTTATTTCACACATTTCCTCCTCTTCATTTTAGTATCAAGTACGCGTGCATATACAGTGTGCCCCATGAGTCTACAAATATTTTGTAAATTCATGAAAATTGAAGAATGGGTAGAAGTGAGCGCGATTTGAGAAAACATAATTCTCGTGAAGGAGGATTTTTTTGTTGATAATAAAAAAAATAGTTAAAATTTTCTTCGATATAGGGCAGTGTACCAGGGCACTTCACGCATTTCAAGGAAAACTACATTTGTTTTCATCACGCAAATTTGTACAATCATATCACTCTATGTATCCGCCATTACCACAAACTACAGTTTGCAAGTGAGTTAGAACACCGTTAACTGCAGCATACAGCATATCCGAATGGATGCAAGAGATTTCGTAACGAATGGCTTAATCGCAGCAAAGAAGATAGGCTATTGCGATGCACTCTGGACTTGACAAAACCCCAAAGCCAAAATTCAAATGGTGTTAATTACGGAGAGTGACGGGAACCACTCACTTTACAGTGACGGCTAATTAATCGCTTTTAAGTGAAAGTTCTTCTTAAGAACGTCTTCACTTCGGTTGTGGTATGAGAATGTGTTCCGTCATGCTGGAACGCCATTGCATCAAGGTCATTACGTCCCAATAAGGGCGGTATAATTTTCTCCTGTAGCAGTTGCAAGTAGCTTTTTCCAGTAATTAAGCACGTCTTACAACCAGCTTTTGCGTCTTACAACAATGCTCTTCAAAAAAAAGGGGGGTCAATGTAGTGAAACTACACCAAAGACTTAAACGCCGTGAATGTGGGAGATCCTCAGTATAGACACGGGGGTTCTCTTTTGCCCAGATTCTTAATTACAGGTGTCTGTTCAATGCAATGAAAAATGAATTTTCATCTGTCCACAAGATATTAAGAAGCTATTATGGATCGTCATCGATTTTCGGCAATGCCCAATCCGTGAATTCATATCGTTTAGCTTTGTCTTTTGATATGATCTGGTGAACTGATTGCAACCTGTAGACGTGTAATTTCCTAACACTGCGAAGGATGCGGAATACCGATCTCTTCGGTATACCAGTGTTCCGTGCTACTTCTCGTAAGCTACTTACTGCCCTCGTTGATTATTCGCTTAGAGTGTCAATCTGCGAAGCCAAGCCCACACACATCATGTTTCTTCGAAACAATCGTACATGGGAAGTCAGTCTGGCAATAATGATTGAATCTGAACCTATCTTCAATCACTTCTGCGTCCGAAACCTTCGTAAAGCGTCAGTCGGCAATTGTTGGCTAAGGTAAAACAGTTTCACTAATAACGCGTTATCCACTAATGTCAGCATCACAACTAAAATTTTAAGTAGAAGGAAAAATTTTTAAATAAGCTGTTAATCGTAAAACCTGTAATTTATAGGGCTTTGATTTATATATTTTTTATATACTGCGTCTGTGCGGCCCCCTCTATCGATGAACATGTTAACTACTTCTTTTTTATCTTTACAAAAAATATGGCCGTTCACTAGATTCCTTACCAATTCCTTCAAATTTTATGAATTTGTAAAGTATTTACAGACTTATGGGACATACTGTATATATACACATTAAATATATAGAGGGCTATAGATATACGCACATTAAACATCAGTTTAGCTTATTTGGCAAAGCCAACAGTAACTGGAGCATCATTTGAAAGAACTCCTATTATGAAATCATTGAAACAGAACTAAATAATAAAATAACATTTAAAACTTCTAATTAATATGAAAAGAAACATTATAAAAAATTTAACATCCTTCTTCAAAGAATTCAAAATTGCTAATAAATCTGACTATAATTGACTAAATTTCTCAATCTTCAAGCTTTTGGAAAATTTCATAAAAAACCAGTTAAATTCAAACCTATTTCCAGAGGTTATAAAAATTATAAAAAAAAGTCACCCCATTTTTGAAAATATATTTAAAAGATTGTTACCACATAATACATAATACTAAATTATCTCTTCACCATTACTAAAATAGTAAAAATTATAAAAATGATATTAAAGCAAACCGTTAAAAATAGTTACATTTATAACATTTAATGTTATGATTTTGGAAACCTATACACCTCTCACGCCTGAAAAAAATCAATGGTTGTGTTATCAAGCTTTAAAAGATTTTTTCAGAATGCAATAGCCTCCTAAATTTTGGAAAATAAATTAACTATCTCAAATATTCTCTTTTCCATAATTTAATCAAATTAAGAGATAAAATCTTAAATTAGATTAATGGAATCTCTATTAGCATGCATTATTCATCTTCAATTTGCAATTTGTTTCTTTTTCGTACAAGAGCGGAATTTTATTTAAAAATGTTAACAAAATGAAAATTTTAATCTAAATTTTAGGTGCATCTTTATCATTTTCAATAATTCCTGGTTAATGAAACTGCCAGTATATATTCTAAATGTTTAAAATTTTATAAAAGTAATATCAATAATAACGAAATTGATTACCTTAACGTAAAAATTGTAATATGCACAAAAGTTAAACTTCTTAATCAAAAGAAAAAGACTTTTTAACTTTCCTACTATTCAAATAACAAATAGGAATTCAAATATTTTAATAAGTAGTCTCCAGTACTACTATAATCCAGGTTCTGAGAATTAAAAATAATTTCACTGATGTTGAAGACCTTCATCAAGAAATTCAATATCTCAAAACTAAATTAATTAAAAACCAAATTCCTCTGAATTTTACTAACTTACTACTCCAAAAATTGCACATTACATTTATTTGATTTTTACTGTTATGAAAGGAAAATAAAAAATTGCTATTTTTTTCTAATCCGATTATGGTTCAAAGAGGTAAAGACTTTTTATTTTTATTTTGATGTTACTCATCTTTCCCTTTTCACAACACTTTTTACCCTTCATTTCAATTAAATTACCTTTAGTTTTGAATTATTAAATTCAATACTTTTCTAATTAATATTCCATTTTTTACACGCCTAAATTACTTTTGTAATTCTTTTATTTATCTTCAAGTTTATCTAACTATTACTTATTCCCAAATTCTCAAATTTCAAATAATTTAAAATTTAATTTAATCAAAATTTTAAATATATTTTTTTAAAATTTTCACACATTTTCTTTTTCCCAACACAATTTACTAGTTTGTTTACAGTCATTTACACTCTGCATCATTTTCATTCATCATTTTGCAGACGACACCTGTACAACTAAACTCAGTTCTGGAATTTTTATTTTACGTTTTATTAAACTAGTGGCCTACTACACTGACCTACTGAGCAACTTCCGACCTGAGTTAGCCTTGAGGCAACTAACGGAATAAGTTACTCAGAGGTGGGACCATCTACTATTTGCCAGCCACAACCTCAGGTCAGGGGGAGCAGATCAGTCGGGCTTTTATTGTCAAAGTTAAAATTACGGAGGTTACAGTTATACAATAAATACAAATTGATTAGGTCATAACATACGTTGAAGAGTACGTCTAATGTGATATGCAGAAGTTTTACAAAAGCGTAGTAACATAACAGTAATCAGCTGCCCTCTACAAAGGCAAACATTAAAACACTACATGAAATAATTTTACACTATACATTTTAAATATTGCATTTTAAAATAAAAATGGCAGGAGAGTCTCAATTTTAAAAAAGAAAATCATAACAGTTGTTCCACCAATTGTTACATATGAATGAATACATTGATTCGGCATGATAAATGTGAAGATATATAAACAAAGAATCTAAAGTACCAAATATGAAATATTAACAAGTTCTGCCCTTCGATAAGGTAGACCGATTTACAACAAAACTTGTCCGCGAAACAGAGCATGTACTATGCACTACAAACAATAATATTCAAAACATTAAAACTGAAACTGATACGTTAAATCAAGGAATTAAAAGTACTTCGAAAATGCATGCTACTGAGATACAGCAAAATCTGTCTGCCAGTTAGAGCATGTACCGTGCATTATAAACCACATGCACCACAAACAGGTACAGACATATACATTAAAACTGAAGCTAAACGAATTACATTTTACAAGCAGACGACCGATTGGAAAACAAACCAGGCACCTGTCACGAAAATTTATATAAGTACTTAGAAAGGGCAGGTTACGAATGTGGATACATTGCTAAAGGGATACATTTTTTAGAATAATAAGTACTGAGATAGGGCATGCTACAAATGATACGTTGTTGTGATCACACGTTTGTAACAGTGGAAGCAAATGACAAATTATATGAAAATGCAGCAAACTGTACAAAACACCAAGATTAGAAATACAACTAGTTAAAACACAGAATTCGTACATTACATAAAATTAAACATATGAAGAAGCATAAAAAACTTCCAAAAAATACTTTTTTTACATATTGTATTAAACACTTTAAAAAGGCATAAGGGTCTCGATTTTAAAAAGGAAATCATATCAGCTGAACAACAATTAGGATTTGTACATTCTCCTTCACGGTTGCGTTTCATTTCATTAAGGTTTAAATTAGGCGTGGTACATGACTTATGTAGACCTGTACGGTTACAATTACAAGTTAATGTACTTATCGAGCTAGTTACAAAAGTGAGAGTACATAGATAAGGACATAGATTCAATATGCAGTCATTAGAATCATAATAAAGATGTAACCAATGTTCTGCCATTCAATAAGGTTTAAATATGCCAGTACAAAAGATAGAATAAACAAACCGAATTACGACACAATTACCCTCCATTCAGGAAATATACTATGCACTACAAACTGAAGCATTCAAAAATTAATGCTGAAACTGTATATATTACATTCGACAGATAAAGAACTTATTGTAACTCTTGCCAGACGCCTGTCATATAAAGCAACCTTGGATATTGCATGTTATATATGAGTGGGCACAGTGATTGAGGAAACATATGTCATAAAACGATTATACTTTGATAAAACATAAGTGAGGATACATAAACGAGCAGTCAAAAGTACCGAAGATGAAATGTTAACAATTTTCTGCCGTTGAATTAAGTAGACCGATTTACAACAATCTTGTCTGCCAAACAGAACATATACTGTGGACTACAAACAGATATATACAAAAACATTAAAACTGAAGCTAAACATGAAACAATTGACAGGCAAACAACCAAATGGAAATCGTTCCATGCACCAGTCACATAAAACCAAAACAGTACTTAGATAAGGCATGTAACATATGTGAGGTTTTTTTGACATGAGGATACATTTGTCATAAAAGTAAATAAGTACTTGGATGAGGCATATTACCAACAAACAACATAACGTTTAAAACTCCATAGAAAGAAAAAACACGAAAATTATAATATTACAAAGTATATATTATGCACAATTTAATGCAATCATCCAGCTCTGACTCCTATATAATATTCTTACTCTGCGGAAGAGGAAGTCTGTACCTGAGCACTACAATGTGCCAGTACTCTCCGCAACTGAAACAAACCTGTTCTGTTGGTTAAAAAATGCAAAATTTTCTGCTTGAAAACAGGACAATCAAAAACATAATGTTCGGGATCAGCTGATCTACCACAGCTATAACGATCATCTACACTTAGCCCAAATCTTAAGAGACAGGCCATGAAGGGACCATGTACCGTTAGAAACCATGTTAAAGCCGAATTGACAGCATATACGTTGGTCGAAAATTTAGATATGAATTTTAGGACTCGTCTCTCTGTCAGTCCATTAGACCAATTGCTCTTGCCATTTGCTCTGCAGCAAGTTCCAAGAGAAGATTTTCAAGAATGATTGTGGTAAGGAAAGTGCCTGCTCTGTACGCTCCTGAGCAAGGGCAGCCTCTTTCGCTAATCGATCCACCAAATGGTTTCCAAAGAGACCTTGGTGTGTTTTAACCCATATTAGATTGGATTTAAACGAGGATAAAAAGTGTAACAATAAATGTTGACTTTCTTGAACAAGATGATTTTTACTGTTGTAGTAGTCCAAAATTGCCTCCAGACTGAAAGCTGAGTCAGAAAGAATGGCAGCCCTTTGATTTACAGTTAAAGCCATTCGATATGCGACTTGAAGCGCTTTCCGAATAGTCAAAAGTTCAGCTTGGTAGACCGTATTAAATTTAGACAATGGCCTATTCCAGCAAAAAACCAACTGTTGGTTCTTTAGAACACAGAGACCACTACCAGTACCAGAAGCCATTGGCGATCCATCTGTAAAAATGGAATGTTCTGTTTTACTGGGAGGAGTATTTTTATAAAGATTGATTGTCGCAAATTGAAGTCAGAAGGCCTGCATACAAAGTTTGTGACCCGTAATTAAAAATCATCTGGATAAAATGAAAAGCCCCAAAGTTCTTGCTATGTACGGAGAGGTATAATACTATCTATTAGAGCTTCTCTTTCTACCTATAAAAAGAGTGAAGAATGTCAGTCAAGTTTTGTAATTCGGCGGTTGAAGTTGTTCGGTACGCCTTGCTTATAAAAAGAAAATGTGGTCTCTGTAAGGAGTCCAACTGGCGCTTTGCTCCTTTATTGAGACTCGTACCTTATACTGAGGCTGCATATAAAATAATGCGCTGCTTAACTACAGCTTGATACCAAAGTTTAAGAAAATGAGGTGGTAGTCCCCATATTGGTCCTGTTACTTTATTTATTAGTTATTAGTCCTGTTACTTTAGTTATTAATTATTAGACCTGTTACGTTAGTTTAGTTTAGCACAGAGTTAAGAATACGCATCAATTTGCGCCTTAGAAATTTAATATGGGGAATCCATGAAAGTCGGTTATTGATAATGACGCCCAAAAAAAGGCAACTTCTCCACAAAGTCAACAGAGTGATCATTCAGTTTTAGGCACGGATTACGCCGTAGACAGTGATGTCTTCCAATTATGATTGTCTTGGTTTTGGTAGGAGAAATGGTGATCTTGTGACGCTTGCCCACTCTTGGAAAATATTTAGACCTAATTGTGCACTCTTTTCTATGTCATGTCTTCCATTAACAATAAACAGAAAGTCATTAGCATAGGCAATAAGCTTAATGTTTGGATGGTCTGAAAATTCGGAAAAGAGTGAGTTTGCTACAAGCAGCCACAAGGTGTCCCAAACAGGAGCCCTGCGGGCATTCCTTAGTAACTGTACGGGGGTAATACCTGCTGCGTCTGTGATTTAAACTGCTCTATCAGAGAGATAGTCACGAAGAAAGTCAGTTAAAAGTTCTGGGCAATTTAAGTTCCTCAGTGCATGTATGACGTAAGGCTACCGAAGTCTATCAAAGGCAGCCTGTATGTCAAGAGAAATAATAAGACTGTGATTATTATTTTACCTATTTGTCTGAATGTAGTTAATAAATTATGTAAGGCACGTTCCGTCGATTTATTCTTGGTAATGCCGTATTGTTTGTTTGAAAGCAAATCATTCCTGGCAAGAAAGTACTGCAGTCGTATCAAGATTGCCTTTTCCAGGACTTTACCAAGAGCAGGCAAAAAAAATAGATCTATATGATGTTGGTAATGCTGGATCCTTTTCTTTTTTCAAGAACAGTGCGACCTCAGCAGTCTTAGTACCATGAGGAAAATGTTTGAGGCGCCAACAGGCATGAAGAAAAGCTGTTAGTAAAGCTGGAAATTTGTTAAAGATGATTCTAATTATTTGTTTGTCTACACCATCAGGTCCAGGTACTTTTCGAATGCTCAAATTTGTTAAAAATTTCACTTTTTTGGTGCAGGTAACTCTGTCTTCCTTGATGTAAAAGTTTAATACTCAAAGTTACGTCGGGTGTCAGCTTGTTCTGATATGTCCTCATCAAAAGAATCCTCTTCAAAGATGTTAGTCAGGAGTTATTTCGTAATTTCCTGTTGGGTGTAAGATGTTGGCAAGATCGAAGCTGGGACAGAATGAGGATGGAAAACCCTATCAGTTTCGATTTTGTAAATTGTTTCAAAACTCTCCGAAACGTTGATGCAACGTTTCCTCCAAGAGTTGTTTTGCTTGTATTATTTTGCAATTAAAATGAGCTTGTTCTGTTTTGTAATTAACGAAGACCTGTTGCCGCTAAGGTGAAGATTCCTTCCTTTGAGAGTGTCGTCTAAGACGTCTGAAATTTCATCGAAGTTGCTGAAGCTCTGGGGTCCACCATGCAACCTGTTGATGTGGTTTTAAAGTATTTAAATTTGAAGCTACGTTTGCAGGCAGTAGTAATATTTTCTATGACCTTATTATAAGCTTTGTTCAAGTCCCCTTTAGTAAAAGCTGTGTCAAGTTGAAGGCAAAGAGATCCAACAGAAGGAGCCAAGGGATTTATTTCTTTATTTTGGTTGCCTGATATTGTCTTGAATCTGCACTTTGAAAATCGAGATACTTGTTTATTAAATATAAATGTAATTATTTGATGGTCACTGGAACTAACAGGATCATCTCAGACGGGCCAATTTTGTAAGTACTGAGCGGAAGAGTTATTGCACAAGCTAAGATCGATCTAACCCTGCGCTCTTGTGGTACGAAAGGTGGGTGGACTGTCTGGGTTGTTCAGAATGTGTAAGTTTTGAGAATATGAAAATTCCAATACTGCTGTTCTCTCACATTGTCATTGAGTGAACTCCATAAGGTATTACCATCATTAAAGCCTGCAACTACAATTATATGCTGAAAAGGAGTTGATTGTAAGAAGTCAAGTTCATGCAAATCGTTGTCCAAATCTTCAGATGGTGGAAAATAAGTCGAGGAAACCAATAAAGATTCGCCTACAAAGCTGATAAACCCAGAGACCACATGTTGTGACACCAGAAATGGAGTCAATTGTATTGTACCAGTCGTTACCAGTACAGATACTTTAGAATAAGAGTAAAAAGCTTGAAAACAAGCTGGAATTGAATCATGAACCATGTATGGTTCTTGCAAGAGGCTACGTGAATATTGAGTTCTTTGAGTGTCTGAAGAATTAATGAAGTTGTAACTCTGGAACGTTGTAAATTGCATTGTAGAAAATTTGTAATGCTTTCTGTGCACAATAAAGTGTTTGTTGAGTCAGTTGAAAGAAGCTGTAACATTTAAAGACTTCAGACTTCTCGTTGAATTTTCGCTTTTAGTGCCTCTCGATATGTAGGGCAGCTGCTAGTCCTAGCTGAATGAGCTAAATCGTGAATGGAGCCGCTATGTTTATTTGATAGCTTACAGTTTGCACATTGTTCTCGCTCTTGACAGTCTTGTTTGGTATGCGCACCTGCGCGACGGGCGCAAGAGGTAGCTGTTTGGCAGTTGCGACTGGAGTGTCCCAGTCCTTGACAATTATAACACATTAGGAGTCGAATTTATCTACGAAAAGTGCACTTAGCGAAGCCTAAGTATAAAAAGTCAATTTCAAGGATCTCCTTAGCGTATGTTGAATGAATTTCTACTAGCCAATTGTTTTTACCTTCGCGACGTGATTGCGGAGATATGGGAAGAAATTTAGCCGAATGAGACTCTTTTAAGTTTTGGAAGGCTTGGACCAATGTTTCTGCTTGAATCTTCGCTGGAACTCCAAAAATCAAGATCTTCGTTGTCAGTGGTTTTGGTTCCTTAATTTGTAAGGCTGTTTTCAGAGAGTCCTTGTTTTGAATTGCCTGTTTTAAAGTTGTTAAGTGTTCTCTTGTTTTACAGCGTATTAATATGCTGTTAGAACGAGTGGGTCTGATCTGCTCTATAGGAAGAGCTAAGTGTTCGATGTCCAAGTCGTTTGCCAATTGAGACTGAATGCTAACAGGTGCACGGGAAAAGTCTTTGGCAGAGACTAAGAGAACGTTATCTGAAAGATTTCTTCTAGGTTCTTTGGACCTTCCTCAGTAGCGGGAGTAAGTTTTATTGATACACCAAGCTCTCGTGAGCATCCCGCTACCTCTGCGTAAGTATGGTTATCCCTAGATTTATCAGTAACTCCAATAATAGGTTGCGCTGTGTCAGCGTGTTGTAAGCCAGAGGATGGAGGCGAATTTAAGAGTGATTCTAGCTTTGCCTCTAGTTGAAATAATCTGTTTTCCAAGGATGTATTCTGCTCTTCCAAAGAGGATACTCTTTACTTTAAAGCTTCTCGAAAGACCTCTAGATGTGCAATGCACATTTCTCGTTTTGTCGAGTGCTGCCTGATATTGCTAACACATTTCTTAAGCTTGTTAATATCCCTGTTATTTAATTTAAGCTTAGAATTAGAGTCCACCAAAAAAGTTAAAATACTATGAAAGGCCATGTTTCTGAAGAAAGAGTGATTATCCGATGTCAGATCCTAAGCTGAACCCTTCACAGAGCTGGTGTTTGATTGACATAAAGGTACTATAGAATGTGCTGGCGAAATTGATGCATTGGAAGCAGACATTGTAAAAATGTTAAATGAAATTTATTGTAAAGCAGGCGTTTCTGCATACAAAATCACTATGTTAGGTAATCGTTTTACAGGCAAAGAAAAAAAATTGCGAATACAAGTTGAAATACAAGACGTAGGAACGTTTTTCAGTAAGGAAACAGCAAAACAAATAAATTAGTCTAATTATGAAATATATATAGTCTAATTATGAAATTAAACAATTTGAAAGGCAATTACTATAGAAATGACTTTAAGGTACACAATGGCATCGAAATTAAAACGATCGGTAAATGACATCAAGTAGCACTAATGACTAAAATTTCACATTAAGGCTACGTAGTTATATAAGAAAGAAACAAATCAATGGAGCTAAATGTCAAGATTAAATCAAAAGTATAAACTCTAAAGAAAATAATCAGCACATGAAAAAATACAACTGTAATATAATGTAGAAAATCATTGGCAACTTCCGGAAACTATTTGATGAACAGTATTTGGAAAAGTGGTGTTAAGTTAGTCTCCCTTACAAGTCAAAACACAAAATAGGTGTTATTGTAACAAGAATTGATCAAAAAAATATACAGGCTGCTTGTTAAGTACATATAATTAGGCTTACTAAAGAATACAATTATAAAAATACACTTTTAAAGAGAAATACACACTGTAAAGTTTAAAATTAAGCAATGCCAAATCAAAACAGTGTCAATGGACGCCAACATGCAACGTAAACAAAACTTTAAGAACGTCAGAAAATGAACAATACTTATCCGAAATGCACGAGTCGTAAATCGTTGCAATCCGTACGGGCTGTAGATAACAAAAAGCACACCTGAAGATCACAAGAAACACACCACTTGGCACTAAGAGATGTTAAACACACACTTTTGTTTCACAATGCTGTGATACTACGGCTTAGTCCAACTTCGTTATAAATGCCTCGAATTTCACAGAATTTGCATCAGCAGAAACAGGGACACTTGTTGCACACGAATTCAAACGCCAAAACGCTCCAGAAAATCCAAAAGCACAAAATAAAACTCGAAAACACAGAGCCAAATGAAGGCAGCCAATACTGTCGAAGTTGAAGTTAAATAGTAATGTTATTAAGTTTAGAATCTCGACGTCATAAATATGTTTAACAAAGGAAAGACGAAGAGACAGAGCAAAGCGTTCGTATAGCAGAAAATGGCACAAAGCAATCTACTGGTGTCCTACTACTCAATTCCATTCAACACCTTAAGTCACTGCTTTCTAGACGTGTGGAACACTTACACTGAATTTAAGGAACAACTTTATCACGGGTTTTTAATTTTCGTTTTTTATGCCATTTAATTAATAATTCAAATATTTAAATTTATTATTAAACTCATTCCTTTCGCCACTTTACGACTATTGTACTTTGAAATATTTCCAATTCAGGCTTACAGATTTCAATTTTCAAATGAAATTAGGCTGTTTCGTTTCCTTAGATTTTTGCATTAAAAATTTAATTATTTTTTGATTTGCAACAACTAGTTAGCAGTTTTGACATATTTTTAAGCTAATTGCTTTTGATTAGACCATTTATTATCCTTATTTCTTTTTTTAAGAATCCTTATTTTATACTGTTTAAAATTTGTTCAATAATTTTAGTGTGAAGTGTATAAAATACATTATTTTTCCTAATTTTAACTCTAATCCTTTTTTAAATAATTCACAATTTAGGTTTAGAATCTCCCATACTTGAATAAAATAACTTAATTTCCCTCTTTAAATTTTGGACGTTAAAAATTTAATTTCTTTTATGAATGAAACAGTTGTTTTTGATATTTCTCGTGTTCAACATGTACTGAAAAAATTTAATCTAGCTAATTGCTTTTAATCTGATTAATTATTTTTAGTTTTTTTGGCTTCTAATTTTCAGAATTCTTGTTTTATACTGCTTAATATGTATACACGATTATTTGTTTAATATAAAATCGGAACAGATAAAATCATGATAATTATTAAAAACTGTTAAATTTGAAAATGTTTTTCTTCCATTTTAATTTAAATCACATTAATTTGTGTACTTTCACACCTACTTTTGAATGGTTTATATATTTTTGTTTTATTTTTATAATCATCCAGATATAATTTAGAAATTTGGCTCCGTTGAAAAATTTTCAGATTTTCCTAGGAAAAGACTTGGAAAAGACTTACCTTGAAAAAGAATGTTCAACCACATTTTTATATTATTTTATTTTTAAGTTGTTGAATTGCGTTGCAGTTTTTTTTTCAGTATTGATTTGCGTTCTTCCTGTTCAATAGCTGGCCCGCCATTTCTGATTTAATTATTATCACTTGATTTTATATAATATATATATATATGGGGGGAATTAGATAAAATACTAACTTTAACTCTTCATTTTAATTTGTTTATTTCCTCTTTTCATTCTAAAAATAATAACCGCTTATAATAAATCTCTCTAAATTTCTTCTTTTCAGTATTAATCCTTCTCACGAGATTCTTATACAACGCTAACCATGAGGACATTATAACGTTGTAGCCAATAGCTTTGCGAACAGGAAATGAAACTATCAAAGAGAAATTAATCCACAGAGAAAACCATCTTAAGGAAATCTTTATTTGGAAAGCACTCAAAAGTCTTTTAGACGCTTAACATTCTGCTATCGAAATTCTGCATTCGTACAGCCTTGTAATAGATTGAATACACTCAGAACCGATGATAGTCTGATAAAATTTATTTTTAAGAAAAGAAACATTTTACAGTACTAGAACGCCCACAGCATTACTTGTACTGCTGTTGTGAATATCATAGAGTGCAATCAGTAGTTACACTACAAACTACTAAGAAAGTGAAACACAGCGCAATATAAAGTTCATTTAAAAGGCGAAGCTCCTATGAAAATCTCTCCATACACTTGACTCACGCTGTACAAAACAACTGTGATCAGATGCTGTCTCCGGTCTTATATAGTCCGGTCTTCGTTCCGGCTCTTACATAGCTTTTACTCGGCCACCAAGAAATCGGTAGTACGTTCCACTTCTCGAAATTATTTCAAGGATTATATAGTTAAAGTTGCATCATATGGCGGGATACGGTTTCAGTTACTTATAGATATCCGTTACATTTATTCAGTTACAGTATCAGTTAATTATACAAGGAATGGACCACAATGTCTCCAAATAGTCGTCAAGTTTAGCGACCTTTCGGTAATTTCTTGCCAAATGTGGTGACAAAAATTACTCGCCAAAACCGTCACTAACTTGGCGATATCTCGCCACTGTAGCGAAATAGCTGTTACTCAATGTTAAATAGACTTGACCCCTGTAAACGTATTTTTTTCAGCAGAGCTCCTTCTCCTTCAAGCCTTCTATGTTATATTATCTCAAAAAATACTAAATTTGATAGATGTGCTAAAATTATGTAGAGTTGTACAGAGTTCGTAACAGAAAGTAATCCAAAAATTAAAGGCTGCATGCATCTATCCAAGAAAGACTGCGCGTTTTACGGAGTTTAGCTATGTCGTTATTACAATTATTTATCAAGAATAAAAAGTGTTCAATATGACACGATTGCGTCCAGTTCTTCATGAGTCGGCTATCATCGTAAATAATTATTTCATCGGCAGTAATATTCACACATTTACATTAATACTATGTGTATATTAATTATGCTATTATTATATCCCTCTCAGCGTTACGACCGGAAAATTCCGTCAAGAAAGCTGCTTTCTATATTCATTACGCATGAAAATTTCTGCTAGTTTTTAATGTATCTGATTTCGATTTGAATGTATATTGAAAAAAAAGGAAGCAAGGCACAAAATGAGAGACACATTATTTAATTGTGATCAAGAAAATACCATTTTTTCATGACATTTTGAGGAACTTTGAAATTTCAGGGCTAAACCCGTAACTCTCGGAGGGATATACAACAATTGTTACGAATTTCGTACATGGATAGATGTTCTTAAAACAATTATATGTGAAATTGCTCTAATTTTCTGCGTAATGTAACATGAAAAATCTAGAGAGGTAAGCTACGCCGGAAAATTAGCAATACAGGAGCAACATTCAATTAAGCTGACCACGGTTTTGGTGATTTATATACTCACAAAATTTGGCGAGCTATTCTACTAATAGTAGACATTATTAACTGAAATAACCCGTTGTGGTATAATCGTGTTATAATGTTCTATTTTCTATATACTGCAGTTTGCCAATAAAGTTTTCATGCATGCGTTAAAAATGAAAATCTAATTTCAAGGACATGAGTAGTCTTTCAATCATAATTCAGATTCAGTACAAAAAATTAATCAATAATGCTCATACTGACATAGATATTTTAGCAGTTTTATATATTTTTAAAAATATGGCGGTAATATTAACAATTTTTCCAATTATTGCTAACTCCTCACCTTTTAAACGTAGATTATTTTTGTTTCAAAGATTAAGAAGTTTGCAATCTTCTTCTGTTGCTGTTAAGTTATGGTTTGAAAGACAACATTTTTGCACTCGGAATATTTAATATTCAGCATTTCCGCCGTTTTTTTTTTAGCAAAGAAAAACGAATTTTTCGCGATTTTTTTCCGAAACACATTAATTCCTGTGTGTTAATAATTGTACCAAAATAATAAAAAAAATATTTCGTTTTTGAATCCCAAATTTTTCGCATTTGTTCAGTTTTTACAAAACATTCATTCATAATAAAATTTTTGTGTTTCCAGTTTGGGAAGGAGATTAATTAAACAACTGCTTAACAGTTTATGGTCATAATTATATTTAATTAAAGCCTTTTAAGGAGCATTTGGATAATTCAAGAAATACTTAATTACAATAAAGATAATTAAGCTTTCATTGAAACATTATGAAATGTCATGGTACTGATTATTTGTCAAAGAAAAACTAATTCTTTAAGCCTTTTCTATTTACGCTAATTATTTTCCAAACACCTGTCATACACTCCATAAAATAAGGAATATCGAGGGTAATAAATTTAATCTTGGAGAATGGCAGCACGGAGGCAGTGATATTCTAGGATGATTAATGACTACGAATATTTGACATCAGGAGAGATAAATAGAATTTTCTTTCACTTGATTTTAATCTCACACGTAATGCAATTAACGCTAGAAATTCAAATATAAAGTCACATTCTTACTCCAATTTTGCTTTCGACAGTAAATTTCCAGGAATATATGGTTTCCAATTACGCACTTCTTCATTTCAATTAAATGTAGAGTAATTCCCTATGACAGAATACTTTAGAATAGTAATAAGAGGATATCATTTCTTGCTTTCGTAGATAATTATTTATGATGATACCATAATTTTGCGACGTATGATGTATAGAAACATATAAATAACAAAAAGGAAAGCATAAAACCTTCTTGGTATTTTTGCATTATTACAAAATGTGAGATGTCGCAATATCATTACGCAGTAGTCCATTGCCGAACGCGGATTAGCGGAACACGATTCTGTGCATACGCGTTGTCTCTACTTAATTTAATATAAAAGGGAATTTTAGTTACACGCGGTACGTTGCAGAGTGTCAGCCGCTTTGTAAAAGTCCTCGTAATGACTGATTTGAAACTTCTTTCATTAAAAAAGTCAAACATTACTTAGAACAGCAAAACCCAAGCTTTAAAACTCTGTTAATTCCATATAATGTTCCAACACACGGTACTGAAAGAGTCACAACATTCCTTACATCACTAAATCGCTTACATCTCTAAATGTTGTGGTTCTATTCCTTTTACCGAACACCACTTCTATAATCCAAACGATGGATCAGTGAACCATAAAAACATTCAGTGTCTATTAGGCATGTTTACATCTCTTCAAATAATTCACTAGACGAAAAATAGACCGTACAAACCAACGAAAGCCAAGGAAATCGTACTAAATGCAAAAGCAATTAGAGGCGCATGGCTTTTCACATTACAGAAGAAGGAGTAATGAAACAGTTAGTAAAGAAAGGTGGTCTAGAAATACAAATATGAAGAACTTGATCATGAACATCAGCCGGCAGTGACGGCAGCAATCGTAAAAAAAGATAAAGAGCCTTCAAAATACAAAAAGTTAAACGAATTTTTAAAAATGCGCAAGAACTGTCCGATTTTGTCATGGAGAAGAAAATGATACTTTTTGGGAAGTATCAAAAACCTTTGAGCTCCTTACCGCAAGATGTTCAACGGGTTGCGGCAGCAAAAATTCCCAGCTACTTTAAAACGAATTGTATTATGTGCCTACTTAGTAACAGAAAATCGTTCAATTAACATTTTGTTACGAAAAATTCGGCGGTTGCGCCTGTATGTAAGCTTTCCGGCATAGCACTAGGGTTGCCATAAAATAGTGTATGGTAGGGTTGCCAGATTGGCGACTTTATCGCCCATTTGGCGACCAAATCGGCGATATCCCATGGTCCAATCGGGAAGCTTCTAGAATAACTTCCTGTCGAGATATTTCTCGAAACCTGTGGAACTTAAGGAAAAGCTATATAAACCCTTGCGTTTCGGAGAGCCGCGTTGCGAGAGTGTGATTATTGTGTGAGAATTGTGAGAATAGCTGCTTACTGTGAATGCTAAGCTACGCGAGAGTTTGGTGAACGGAAAGCGATCGAGATAGTGCTTTGCCGTGAAGCTACCTTTACAGTATAGCTTGACAGTGTATTGGTGATTGTTGCACGGTGTTTATTATAAGTTTAGTATTGCCGTGAAGCTACCTTTACAGTTACAGCCTGAAGCTGTGTTGCTGATTGTTTCAGCGTATTTATTGTAGATTTTCGACGCTTTTAAAGGTAATTTTGGAACTGTGCTGTAAATAGTGATTCTTGTAAATAAATTGTGCTTTTTATTGTTCTACATCGTGTTTTCATCGGATACTCTCAAATCCACGAACCCGTATAACGCAACAATTTGTTTCATTCTTTCCTTTAACTACAATAATATTCAGGTTGGAATAAATTATGTATACTTTCTTAATCTGAGCCTACCTAAGCTTTTTTAGTCCAAAAGGATTTAGTCCCGAAGGACTATTACTTTCGTTTTGCGATTTTGCGTCGATTCACTCTGAATGTCCGTTTCACTTTTCAAATTGTTGCCACTAAATGTTATCGCTCTGCATTAAATTTGAAAAAATGAAAAATCTGCATAAATGTATGCATGTTTCTCGCATTGTGATAAAACCTAGATCCATCGAATTTTGAATGACGTAATCCTACTGCGAATATGGGCATCTGGAAGCCCTAATTTTGAATTTGAAATTTGCTTTATTATCGATTTTATGTTTTGTAACATTTCAACGAATTTCTGATTAACAAACTAAATGATTTCAAAGTGAGCAATGGCAACACTGTACGGAAAAAAAAACATTTTTATCTCCAGCGCACGAGACTTACGGAAATTCTAAAGATATGTTCATTTTAAAATGATTTTGCGATATTGATTTTGAACTGAATTTTATGGTTTGAGTACGTAGTACATGATATTTAATAAAAAAAGGTAGC
>KK112266.1:527544-551556 GCA_000611955.2 Stegodyphus mimosarum | reverse complement strand
TTTTTTTTTTTTTTTTTTTTTTTTGTAGAAAGTTAACTTTGCGGAGCGCGATTTCGCCGTTCGGCAAGGGTTTATTGTGCAAGGTTCTTGAGCCAGATAGCGTTATAGTGCTTTGCCATAATCAAATAAACCAACCAGTGCAAGGTTGTAGAAGTGAAATCTCCGGTAGGAATTTTAATTGTAGCTGAATTTTATAGCAACTTGTTTTAAATATTTAATTTATATTGGTTTGATTTGAATGGCGGCGCTTCAGCATTCGCAATTCTGCAAAAACTGTTATTTCCATTTCCCAGTTCAGTTTACTGCAAAATGGATTGCGAACAAACGCATTGTCATATTGTACTTCTTGGGCGGCAGTGCTTATTTTAGAATGTCCTCTAGCATCAGGCATCTCTCAAACACGGCTTTATATTTTCACACACTGATGGAATGGAAAAGTGTCTTCATTCTAGTGCACTTTTATTCTAAATAAGTATTTAGTATGCAACGGAGTCATTTTTTTATACATATGATATTTTTGTTTCCGTCTTGCACGTTGTATTTTCAGTACATATGTATTTTAATACTTTATGCATCAGGAGCTAATTCTTTAATTACGACACTTAAAAGTATTCCAGTTATAGATTCTATTTAAAATATATATCCGTTTTCATACATTTTGGCTAATGTTTAATGTAGTATTTCTTTACATATTGCGAAACGTTTGTGTCAGATTTGAAATATATACATCTCGAATTTTTCTAAATACACGTTCAGATTTTTTGTATTTTTTTAATTATTTGCATTTTTATGGCACTTCTCTTTATATAAGAAATGTTTTATTTATAACCGATCCAGGTTTTTTTAAAATTTTGAAAAAATTCGAGATACTATATTTTTAAAGTTCTCGAAATTAACTACACATGCGACAATTAGAGAGCATCTAATTAAATATCACGTTCTTTGAAAAAATGTCTTCATCTACACCATGGGTGTCTAAATTATGACGGTTTGAGGGTCGCATTGCAAAGAAAAAAAATTGCAGGGCCACACATACGATACTTTTTAACAAATTGAAATAAAAATTAGCTCTATGTTGCTTTATTAAAATAAATTAACGTCTTTTCATTATTAAATTTTTAATTTGAATTAGATATGTATAGGTACATATTATTTATTATTAATTTGTAAATGTTTCGCTTCATTTAGTTTGGATTTCTTAAAGACCGGAAAAATTCAAATTAAAGAGATGGATGAATTAGCTTTTGTTGAACAAGTAAATCGATATAGGGGTTCAATAAAGGAGGTTGCAGTTCTTAATGCATTTTCAAGATGTTTGTCGGTGATCTTTGCCCTATTTTTGTTTTTTGTATGCTTCATTCTTGAAAATAATTGTTCAAAAGTATAGTTACTGCCAAAAGCTGACGACATTAATAAGGCATGGTTGTGAAAATTAGGATATTTATCGCGGGGTATGTAATCTTTTTAAAATTCCAGTAAAGAAACGTTTTCAAATTTTTCTTTCATTTCAATGTCACTTTGCAGTTCAATGCATTCCATTTGAAGATTAGAAGGTAATTTACTTATTTCCAGAGAAATAGGGTAGAAAATATGTTGAAGTACTGTTCAATTTTTCGAAAATCTTGAAATCTGCTTTCAAACTCTTGAGTTAAATCAAAAATTAATGCACCATATTTTACATATTTTGTGCAACTCATAGATTTCTGTGCAGCCAAAGTATTGGAATGTGTCAAATCTTTTACTTTTATTTGATTGTGCCAAAATTTTAACTTTCTTTCAAACGTTGTTATTGTTTCAAACATGTTATTAATAAGCTGATTTTTTTACATGAAGTCTCAAATTTAAATCATTCAAATGTTCTGTTAACTCTATTAAAAAAGCTAAATCTAAAACCAAATCTTCGTCTTCAAATCCAGTCACAGGTTTCCCTTTATTCCCATAAATACTTTTATTTTAGTTCTTAAATCCTAAAATCTTTTGAGCATTTCCCCTTACTGAGCCATCTCACGTCTGTATGATAAATAACATCTGCAAATTTGGTGCCCATTACCTTAAGAGAATCTTCAAATTGTATATCATTACGTCCTTTTAATGGTTCTTATAACGTTAATGGTTCTTATAACAACGCTTAGTATATTTTCCATTTTAAACAATTTTCCACATAAATTGCCCTGATGTACAATACAATGATATGCCAATAAGATCATATTTCCGGCAGCGACGGTTTCATTGTTAACCATTTTAACGATTCCCTCATTATTACCAACCATGGCTTGGGCTCCATCAGTTATGATAGCTGATAAATATTTCATAGATAATTAAACCTTTTTGTCCTCGTTTTTAAAGCACTGAATAAATTTACAGACTTTATTGTATCATTTAACAATACTAGAGCAACCATTTCTTCCGTAATATTTACACTAGTGTGGAAACGTCAGAACGAAACGTCAGAGGCGACGTGAGCGTACACAAAGAATAAAAGGAAGGACAGAGACGCAATTCAACATATTTGCTGCACGTGCCAGTGAGTCAGTTCGTGAAATATGGCTAGAAGAAATCACCTGGGCGACTTCATACGTAGAAGAATGATCGGAAAGCTGGAGGAGGGGCGTACTGTCACCAGTGTAGCTGCAGAGTTCGGAATCAACAAAAGTGTCATTTCGCGCACTTGGAAAGCGTTCCAAACCACAGGTACAGCATTTAGAAAGGTAGGTGGTGGCTGCCTGAAGACGACATCTGCAGGGGATGACCGATATATCGTCCTGCGACAAGAGGCCGACAGCAGTCAGCCAGCGCCATTGCTCAGGAACTCTGTACAGCAACAAGGCGACAAGTGTCGCGGTTTACTGTGGCCAGACGCCTTCACAAAGGGGGCCTATTCGCCCGCCGTCCTGAACGTTGCCTCCCGTTCGAAGTTGGCCACCGACGCCACCCTTTACAGTGGTGCAAAGAGCACAAAAACTGGACAACTGATCAATGGAGTCGTGTCCTCTTTACAGATGAGAGTCGGTTCAGTACCAGAAGCGATTCTCAACGCGTTTTGATTTCGAGAGAGGTCGAGACCCGGTTTTGTCCCAGTAACATCAAGGAAAGACACCGTAACGGTGGTCCTGGAGTTCTTGTGTGGGGAGGCATCATGCTGAACGGGCGAACTGAGCTCCACGTTTTCGACAAATGGTCTGTAACCGGGGATCGCTATTGTGAGGAGGTACTCCTTCCCGATGTGCGTCTGTTCCTAGGTACCATTGCCCAGACTTAATTTTATGGATGACAATTCACGGCCACATCGCACTCTTGCTGTTGAGGAGATATTGGAAAGCGAAGATATCACTCGAATGGATTGGCCAGCGTGCTCCCCAGATTTAACTCCCATCGAACATGTGTGGATGTTCGCGTGTGGACGCATTTATCCTTGCGAGTTAAAGAAGGTATGCACTGGATTGCAAAGATTTAAAAATGAAAAGCACTTGTATCATGTTTCTTCCTCTGGACATAATAAGCCTTATCCAACACGTAAATCGAAGAATTATTCCAATTAGAGCTAATTTAGCTAATTATTTAAACGTAATATAGAGACAACCCACTGATCTCTTTTTGTGAGTTGATGAGCGAACTTTTAGGTAATGGCCATGATTTTTAGAAAAACTCCACGTTGAAAGACTCTAGATTTGCTTTGTTTTTTGCATGGAACAATGCGAAAATCATTATTTTTGAGTGGCAAATGTTCGCACAAACTGTGGGAAGCGATTACATTTGTAGATGGCGAGTCAACTGATGAAGATTCTCTTGGTTTCCAAACACGTATGCCCCCCCCCGTGAACGACATTTTGCATTTAGTTACGTGTGCAGAGAAGATTAATATTAGAGAACTGAAATTACAGTCTTATAGGCTCCTCTTTAAGTAATATTAACAAAGAGTCCCTTCAACCTTATTAGACGGGCAAGCGAATTATCATTTTTTGAAATATTATAATGTAAAATTTTAAGGAATTTTTAAACAACTATTTTATTAACTCTTGAAAGGAACAGAAACCAGAACCTGAGCACATAAACATGCCCCACTACTGGCGGATATCTAAATAATGAATTTTAAATTTGAAAATAAAAGTGTTGTAGGCGGTAATTCAAAAATTGGCTTACTCAAGTTGGCTCAAACATTTAATGGCGAAGATTAAGATATAATAAACGCAATGTTATTACATTTCTATTTAATATGCATCCTGGTGAAGGTTATTGAAAGGAAAAATTATAGTAAAAGTTTAATTCATAATAATTGGTTAATTAAAATAAAATACTTTAAGACACTGCTTAAGTCACACTGTATTAAGATAACCACAAAATAACCTGACATGTACTTGAAAAGGATAAAGATGATGAAAACGGCACGAAAGAGCAAGAAATTCAGCTTCATTGTATGCACAGCGAATTTTTAAAACTGCGGCTATAATTTTACAAGCAGGACTTTAGAATTTGTTTGCCTCACACTAAGAAATAGAAGTTGTTTGCCTCACACTAAGAAATATATTACCTTCATATGAAAATATTCATAGAATTTTTATAAATATTTTAATCTTTTTAAATATAAAATCATGTATGTATTTCAATCTTAGATAATCTGTACAATTTTCATTATTGTTTATTTATTTGTGATCCATAAATGTAAAAAACACGACCAGTGGACAAAAAACACGACTTCGCATGACATAATTTCTAAAGATGGTATTACAAAAAATTAGCAATTAAGTTCTAGAAGTACACGTATTTCGTCACGTATTTCATACCCACGTAAGTTTCTTTTTATGTTTCAGCGCCAAGGTTTGAAAATTTCAAAAATACTCGCTTAATTTTGTCCTCGAATTTTATATCTGTCTAGTAGTGCAAAGATCGACCAAGTCATTGTGAAACAAACACGAACTGACATTCAGTCCATGGTTTCGCTGAGTCAGCTGTGCATTCACCTTCTGTAATTGTTTATTGATAGTTTTCAGACGAAGCAGAGACAAGAATACGAACGAACGAGATTCAAGTTACAGGGGAGCAGAAATGGACATATTAGATACGGTAATGTTAATAATTCTATGTATTCTTATTGAAATGTAGTTTTCTTTTAAAGAAATAATTTTGTGATAGCTGTAAGTAGATTATCCATGATTACTTTTCACACTTTTTCCCCTCTTTTCATACTTTCTCGAGCTTCGGACGAGAAAAGTATTAAAAAAAGGGAAGGCCTGTGCGAGAAAACACAGTATTCAATTATCCTGAAAAATCTCTTATTCGAAATCGCCGTGCTTTCTTTGCTACTGGTTAAAAGAAATTCTGTTGATCTCGCTTGCGATTATCTTCTGAATAACTAAACGGTCCTGTTGGGAAAAGTTTTCTAATTTTTCTTGCTTATCCGAAGCATTTATATTTGCAAAATATTCTACAATTAGATTAAATACACCTAAGTAATAACATTGAAAAACATTCATGATGTGCTTTAAGAAATATCGTAAATGTTATCAGGTGTGTAAATAATCATTTAGAAATAATGCATAAAGGAGAAATGAACAGGTATTTAACTCTCGAATGGTGCGAATGAACTGTTTTATGAACTAATGGTGAAACTGATTTCGTAAGGCTTCTTATTTTAAGTTCTTGACTTTTAATTTTTATACTGGCTCACTGATTCCTTTCGCATGTTAGCCTCCTCAAATTAATACATTAAAATTTCTAACTTGAAGAAGATGAGAAGGAGTATAAAAATGCGCGCTTTCAGTCCAACTTAGTAATGGTGTAAGTCATTTTCTTTGTTTCTCATTGCCAAATTACACTGCAGAACGTTATCGTTGCCAGATTGCAGTGAAGCTTAAGATTTCCCTCAAATGTAACTGAAAATCGTAAGATATATTTTTTCTTTAATTTTGGCTGTTAGGTAGTCAGACGTACCTTATATCTATGTGCCTCATACAAATTAAATTGATTTGATTACGTTCGAACTTCCCTGAAGATCT
The DNA here is from genome assembly GCA_000611955.2 of Stegodyphus mimosarum. NCBI lineage: Eukaryota > Metazoa > Arthropoda > Arachnida > Araneae > Eresidae > Stegodyphus > Stegodyphus mimosarum. The sequence goes on along the minus strand of KK112266.1, from coordinate 545,563 downwards.
GCATAGAGAGGCTTTTAAATTCTATTAATGTATTTCAAATTCCACTGATTTCAATTATCCACAAATTTTACTACATAAAGTTTAGTGTTTCAGCTTAACTGTTTTGTTATAATTACTATGACATGTTTCGTACCTCCACCTTTACTCATAAATAACATAATAGAAATTGTAGAGAAGTATATGTATTATAGCTAATTATAATTTTAAGGTAGAAGACAAAAGAACTCGTGTAAAAATTTGCATATGAAATGTTGCATATGAACATGTCAAGTACGTAATAATATTCTGTGAGTTCAATTGATGACCGATGTACACTCATGTCCATAAATTAAGGATAATGGAAAATCAGGCAAAGGAAGAAGTAGAAGCAAAACAAATTTGACTTATTTGTAAAGCTTATTTATTAAACAAAAAGTAAAGAGCAAAAAAAGATGCTATATGTTTGATATTATAAAAAAAATTAGCAATTTTTTCTCCGTAGAGCAAATTAAAAAAAAACCTACTTACAAAAAATCAATATTACATGGTTGGTAAGATTGTTAATACATTGTATGTCTCCCAGCCGATGCAATACGGTCCGTACAACGCATAGGTATGCTGAATATTCAATTATAGATCTGATCTTGGGGGATATTACACCACTCAAAAAGCAATGCTCTCCGAAGTTCGGGTAGACATGTACGAGGAGGTTGACGGGCTGCAACTCGTCGGCCAAGCATGTCCCACACGTGCTCTACTGGATTCAAGTCCGGTGAGAATGCTGGCCAGTCCATACGGGTTATATCCTCCGGTTGAAGGCATTCGCTTACGATGTTTTCACGGTGAGCACGGGCGTTGTCATCCATAAACACAAATTATGCGCCCATGGCGTCCCGAAACAAACGTACAATGACGTCCCGATAGATTTGGCTTGCCATGGTTCCAATTTGAACATGCAGGTCAGTTCTGGAACCCAGAATAATTCCCCCCCAAACGAGCACTCCTGCACCACCGTAACGGTGTCGTTCAATGATGTTTTCTTGGTGGTAACGGGTACCTGGAGCTCTCCATATGAAAATCTGGCGAGAATCAGACTGCAAGCTAAACCTGGAAAAACATCACACATGGTGTCCACAATGCATGCTCTCTACTCCAGGCTAACCGCAGGCGACAGTGAGTTGCAGTAAGTGGAACGCATCTGACAGGTCTACGAGCATATAGACCAATCTGCCCTAAGCGTCTGTACACGGTCTGCCTTGAAATTGCCGTACCAGTGGCTGAAGAGAGCTGAGAAGACAGGTTTGAGGCTGTGCTCCGCCTGTTTCTTTTGGCAGTAACTGTCAAATACCGGTCCTCATTCGGCGTTGTAACTCTGGGGCGACCTGTGCTGTAACGTCTACTCACATTGCCATCATCTAGGAATTGCTGTGAAAGCCTGGAGATGACACTCTGGGCAATTCCAAGTTCGTCTGATACTTCCAGTTGGGTACGCCCACATTCCAGACGGCCGATAATTCTACCACGTAAAAAATCATCCAAATGCGTCCTTTGTGTCATAACTATTCTTTTATTGCACTGAAATGCTTATAAAGCGCCTCCGAACAATCTTACTTCTTTGCCTGTATTCCTTATATATCACTCTCTTACCCTTTCGGCGTTGTGGTGTACCATCGGTGTCATCTGGTTACTTCCTGAAATTTGTATATGATTCTTGAAGATGTGTGTAGTGATTTTACAGGTGATGTATTTATTTTAGAGTTCGATTTCGGCGTGACTCCGAATTATCCTTAATTTATGGACATGAGTGTAATATTGGAAGCGAATAAAACTTATATAATGCCCTTATTTTCTTTAGTTATTTATTTTGTTGCTTTTCTGAGCTACTTGTTCATTCATTGTCTTAATTCTTCCCCTGCTTACATAATAGCGCATTTATTAGTTTACATCTTTATCATCTTATTACATCTTTACGTGATCTTTTTTGTTTGGTTGATTACTTGTTTTATGTGTTCATAGGCATGCATATATCTACTTGTGAAAGTTTTATACCTTACATATACGTATTAAAAATATAGTAATATTTACTTAAATTCCGTTCGGTTTGTTACTTAAAATTTTCCGTAAATGATTCATTTTACTCATCCGAATTACTTTCTAACGAACGTTTAATACGTGAAACATAAATTTAGTTCTTAGGTTAATTATATATGAATAAAATTTGCATATCTATTTGTATTCGTAATTCAACATATCAAATAGATCTTATGTTTTTACCTTAAGTAGCATGTAAGAAAAATTTTATATATTGCTATATGTTTTTTAAAACACTCGATCTAATATTATAGAAGATTCTTTCAGACAAGAAATTTAATTTTACCTCAATTATAAAATATAAATTTATTCCTTGGAATTTCAGCAGTAAAAGTACTGTTGTGCAGACATTATAATTGAACAAATACATCTCCGTTATTACGTTATAGCAGTTGTTAATTCAATACTTAAATTATTTTACGGTAAATGGACTTCTTCATCCAACTCAACGCATATCCCGGGTTAAGAAACGAAAAGGGTCTCTTGTGAATGATGGTTTGCTCAGGGTTACTGTTACTGTCAATAGCTGTGTTACTGTTCATATTTGGATAAATTGCTAATAACATTGCAAAAGGAGCGGTGATACTTTCTGAATTAATTTCCCATCATTTTTCAGGATAAGTTGCCTGTTGTACAACCTGTGGTGGATTTGGTCACATAACTGGGCTGAGAAGTGGTCTACTATCCATTTTACGTTCCCGTAATTATGCTTCGATTCCTAAGATGACGAAATCACTTCATGGCATTTGCACCTAAAAGTTACAGAGAATCTACTTCAGGAAATATACTGTTCTATTCGAATAATAAACTCAAACGATTCTGCACACATAAATTATGACTCTAACATCGCTCGCATTAGGTTCTACAAATAAATATACAAATGGGTACTACAGTAAAGGAGAGTAAGAACTTAAAAATGTCCATTTTTTTTGTAAGCTGTAAATGAATATTTGTCATTGAAAAATTTCCAGTATGATTTAAGCTAATTAATTTAGAGCAAACCTTATTGTATAATTAGATGAATAACCGTGACTTTAATTTTGTTTCACTTTATTTCTTCTTGGAATGTTTTAATTTTGAGTAACTGTCGTGGTTGCCCACAGTAGTTAAAAAAGTTTTCAGATTTTTTTGCAAGTTACTCCTTTGAATGTTATGTTTTCATTTTTAATTTTTAAAGTAGTGTGAATTATACAGAGTTTGACTTGGCAATTATTATGCAGCGTGTTACGGAGACAGGAGTCACATTATTGTTGCTTTTCAGACATTATTGTTGTGCATATTATATTTTTATAAACTCATAGCTTTGTGAATGTGTTCACCAAGTTCTTAAATTTTGCTAACCTTGCAATAATAAGGTGCAATAATAATATGGTTTACATTTAATTAGCGTTTTGTACTTAAGATAGTAAGTTCGTTACTTTCGTTTTAGGAACGCGCTTGGCAGCAGACAATGGAAATGGGTGTGTTTTCATGTTATAATCTGGATATTGAAATACTTAATTTGAGTTTATATAATTATAACGTACACCAGAAGAAACAGAAAGTTTTGCACTTTAATCTAAAATTACTTTCAATTTGATAGCTTAATTAGTTTGTGAAATTTGCTCATTTAATTAACAAAATTTTGGAGCTTTTGTAGGGTTTGGCGGGATTGCTATATTGTCATTTTTAAGGTGCTTTGGGGTGATTTGTGGTGAAGGTTACTTTGTGCTTCTTGCAGAGTTCTAGGTTTGCTATCAATGGACGTTTTTATTCGGCGAGTTTCTGGCGATATGAAGGAAATGTGTTGAATTAACGCTTTGAAAATTAAGAATTTTTATACTGTTTTCTTCGGGGCGTTTTTGTAAGAAATTGTCACCCTTTTGAGTGAGTTTTGGCGCCGTTGGCAAATGTTTCTAACAAAAAACCGGTGCACGTGATTTTTCGACCTCTTGAACTCGCTTCATCCTGGTATTTTAAGTTAGGACGTCGGGCAACTGTCTCTGGCCTTAGCATAAAAATGCTGATAAAAATATCTGTCCAGATCACCTGGTTAATGTAGTTCGACGTCTACCATTTGTTTCCCTTATGCCGTAGCTGCTTCTCAAGAACATGCCATTCAGTAATCTTCAAGAGGGTTTCTTCTTAATAACTTTCAGACTGTCTTCTAAAATATACGTTTAAATGTGCAACTTTATTTCTTAAATTATTTTCATGTGTTAAAATGTTGAAACAATTTGAAAAACGTAAATAGAAGACGTAATAACCGTAGAAAAAATATCATATTAATTGGAAAACTAATTTTAACAAATAGAAGAATAAAAAACCGTTTTCGAGATCTAAGAAGTGATAAAATCGCAATTTTTTTTAATTTACTGGTATAAAACTTCCAAAATGTTATCTGTTCTTTTGTCTTAACAAAAAGTTTAATTTCCTTTAAATAATCCTTAAATAAATAATTCTGACGTCCTGGGAAAATAATGTTAAGAAGAAATTTATTTTAAATCATTTCACATAACTAAAACTATACGTATGAGAAGTTTTAAAAGTAAATAATGATTTTAATTTTGAAGTTCATCGAAATTATTAGAGTTACAATGGAACTATAACAAGGCTTCAGCAAATAAAATATTACATGCAGTAAGTCAACATTCTTTTCCAAGGTTTCTCATTATCTCTAAACAATATCTCTGAAATATGTAATGCTTCATTACAAAGACGAATTCTTTTACTGCTACATTTACAGTGAACCTAAGATGTGGTTCAATATATCTACGTATTTGAAGCTTTTAAGGTTTAAGGATAATTTAAGATTCTTCGAAATCTCTTTCCACGCCAGATTTTAAAATATCAGTCTTTGGAAAACGACAAAATTGAATTGATCCCCGACGTACTGAATAAATTTAAATAAACACGAGTTTGGAGAAAGCTTTCAGAATAAATATTCAGCAGAGTGAGAAAGGTGTTATCATTTTGCTCAGAATATTTTTGGAATGGAAACTCCTTGTAATAACTTCAGTAAATATGAGAAGAACGAGCTTCTTTTGACAGCATTTACACTAGTGGCAATTTTATATTTCATCGATCAGACGTTACTTCTTTGAAATATAAAATTTTAATCTAAACTGAGTGGTTAAATGTCTACAAAGAGACTGTTCACGTTTTATTTGCATTAAGAAACAGATGAAATCACAAACAATGCTTCTGATAAGCATAGGAAAAAATATTAAATATTCGCCTTATATAAAGAAAATAATAGATTTTTAAAGATTTTTCTGCATATATATCAGTTAATGCTTAAAAATATGGTCCTTGAACATAGAATCTTCAATGTTAGAATATGTTATACTAATTGCAGAATAAAGTTCGAAAAAATACCTAATAAAATTGACACATTTGACAATTTTACATATTTGTTTACTTAATATGAAATTTTTCGCAAATATATCCTAGGAATAACTAAAGAAAGTCACAAAATTTCTCAACAAAATTAATTGGGTAGTAATAGGACAAATAGACTAATGAAACTTCATTCGATTTCATGGCTCAGATATCGTTATCCTGAAACCCTTTAGAGGTTCTATAAAACGGTTTTTCACTAACTCAGCAATTTCTGCGAATTTTAATATTTAAAAAAAATTTCTGACACAATTTTCACGTTTTTCGAACAAAGCGGAATGCCACATCCTTTCAAAGATCACGACATTTAAAGATTTAAAAAACTAAACTTTCATTTCAAACAAAAATATAAGATTTCTTAAATTACATAGTTTTAATATCGAGATAACAGGCCTCTTTTTCGAGTTTTTCAGTGTTGACAGTATTGTTTCGTGGGAGAATTTTTAAACCACAACTGCTTGTTTAAGCAAAATACGCCAAAACATGGCCACTGCACATTCGTAATTTAAACTAGTTTCAGGTCCATTCTGAACTACGTTCGTATTTCTAAACTCTAATAATTTCAACATTAGGCATGAAAAGTGATTTTACATCGCATGCCGATCCAAGGTTTAATCTTGCGTAAATTTTTCTAAACACTGAACGGTAGAAGATCGCAGTATTTTAACACATTTGTAGGTGGAGAGAAAACATCGATTTTAAATTGAACAAATCTCACCGCTTATTTTGGCATAGCTAAAAAATGAAATAACATTGGTTATTTTTCTCTATATTTCTTTTAATATTATCGAAACTGCTGCAAGCACTTAATTGTATATTTTATATTCAATTTTAATTCGCTCCAGATCATAACTTTAAAAGCAATTTTGTTTAGAAACATCTAATTTTACTAAAGTTGATACACTAAAAGTTAATTTATTAAAAGTTGTTTTAAGTTGATTTACTAAAGTCTTAAATAGCGCAGCATATTTGATGAAATAAATGAGACTTAAGTAATATTCCGTATAGTGAATTTGATCATAGATTAATTTCAACACCACCATCTGGACGTACATGAAGCTTTTATTTTTCAAACGGACCCTTTGAATCCCTTTTTCACACTCTGATATATCCAATGGTTTAATAAAACTCCAAATTGGTTCATACTTTCATGTATATGTGATATTTAGTGAATTACATTGTTAATCTACGAACACATTTCGATGGTATTAAGCAATTCATCCACTTTATTCTTCATTACTTGAAGCCAATCACGCTACAGAATTATATCACCCTATCCTTTTGCTTTTATCCCAGAAATCTTTCAATTATCCATAATTAATTACTAAGGCAACTACTGATTTGCATTTGTTTCAGATAAGTGATTGATAAGTGTTAGTTTTGAAAGATATACGTTAGAGTAGATGTTGTGTTTCAAAGTCTCATTAAAATGTAATGTTTTCTAATAGAAATGTACAATACTTGCTGAACATCGAAATCGCCTTTCGCGAAGTTTACTTTCTATGGAAAGAATGCAGGAGATATAATTCAAATTAAGATAGTATGTTTAATTTAAACAAACCTAAATATTATTGTAATTAAAAATTAAAAATGAAATAAATATTCCTTGAAATTCTTTTTTTTACTGCTTATAATAAGTAGGTATATGATACACTTACATACTCTGAAAAAATATATTATTAAGCGTTTCCGGGTGAGAAGCGCAGAAATTTTCAATTACTCCCACAAAGCGTCCTCTTGTTTCTTAATTTGGATCACTGAGTTTTAAAATTGCGTTTTGAAAATTTGGAAATTCTTCTCCACATGAAGCTTTGTTGACGAATCTGGTTATCTTTTGCAATTTTAACTCCTATCTCTTACGCATTACTATCCAAATGCTTCACTATTATAAAGATGAGTACACAACTTCTTTAGAAAAGTTGAGCGTTGAAATACTTTCTTTATGAGCCCAGATTTGTAATATGCAACTGCTAGAATTAAAAATCGAAAGAATGTTTGAATGCCATATGTATTCCAAAGAAAACCATTTGAAATAATAAATTAGTAATAATTTTAATTTTTAGTGTATTAATAAAGTGTTGTTCTGTAGATTGTTAAATTAACACATATAAAATTTGTGTTCAAATTATTAAATCAAAAATAAATATAATTTCATTTTTTCATATAAAATATATTTCACACTGGTATGTGCTCAATGCCCTACATTTTCACTTTTGAAGCTAGTATGGTTCCTATACAAACAAAAGTCTAATTTTATGGTTTAAAAAATTTCACAGGTGTATTAGAATTAATTTTCAACGAAAATGTTCAGTGCATGTGCAGAAACAAACGGTAGAATTCCTTTAGATTTGTTATTTGATAGCACAAATACAAAGGCAGACATATCAAAACAAAGAATATTTCTTGCAAAGCGCAACGTTTGGAAACCTAGTAAACGATTTAGATATTATTTTATAATTGCTATAATTAATATAATTATTTCCTCTGCTTTCAGATTGTAAAATCAATTTATTTGTGTTTTTTAACTTCATTTTTCCAACCAACCCTATGGCAACAGTTCATAAAAGTTGAAGTAGTTTGCTCCAGTTGGTTGTAAAACGCTTGGTTTACGAGTAAAGGTCATACATAAAACAGCACATGTAATCAGATATAAAGTTACGAGTCATGACAGTTAACAAATTGATTGATGTAATAACTTTGCCTTTTTTCATTTAATAACTTGTCTAAACTGTCAGGAAGGGAGAGAAATTGTTCTCCAAGTTCATTCAGAAAAAAATAAATAAATAAAATCCTGTGGCCTTCTGAGTTTATTGATTCCCAAATACGCTTTACAAAAAACAAGGCGAAGAGAAACACAGTTTTCAACAACAAAAATCCCGCTAATCGGTTTTTAAAATCACGAATTTAGCTAAACTACAGCCTCGATGTGACCCATTAAAACCATATCACAAGTTTCTTAGTCATTATTTTTAGCTACATTTTTCTTAAAAATGTAAGTTTACAAAAAGGCATTTTTATTGTTTTTTTCCTAAGAGTTTTTGTTAACTTCTGTTTCACATATCATATTAAACTTGGGCAGTACCTTCTTTCAATTTTCATTATAAATATTTATTAACGGTATTTTATGCTCTATTGAAATTTTAAGTACAGAAAAATTGTGACATTAAATACCCTTTTGCATTTCAATTAAGAATCCATGACCAAATTATGCTACATTTCCTAAACACATACAACGTTGAGAACAATTTATTTTGCGTGCAGTGTTTAAATAGGCCTTCCTTAAGAAAGGAAACAAGATGTTCCATATTAGCTAAATTATTGAATTATTCCTATACATAAATCATTAAAAATATCTTATATTTTATATTCTGTCATGAAATTTATTATACTCTGTAAGAAACTCTTAAGAATATTTTCTGTCCAGCTATTTATATCAGTTTCTTCAAAATATTTTAGTAAATGACAACCCTTTGACGATTTCTCCTAGTTAAGGTTTTACTATCTAAAACCCAACTCAGAAATGAATAAAATAATATATTTTTTATTAAAAACTACCACGTGTAGTAAACAAACATCAGCATATTAAGTAAAGTTATTGCTACTCTATTGCCAAAAAAAAGAAAGAAATTATTCCCTAGAATACTGTAAACAGGTAATGCTGAGTATGCTGGGTTAAACATCGTAAAAGAGCATTAAGTACTTATCATTTCAATGAATTCGTTGCGAACCTTAAATTTTACATTACAGAATGAAGAATCTCTCAGTTTTTGATATCAGTTAGCTAAACAGCATCGCATTTCATCGTAGAATACACTTATTCAGTTATGGTTTGTTTTTTAACAAGTCTTCTTTACATAACTTGACTTTCTTGCATAAACTTCTGGAGTATGTGCTTGGACAGATTTAAAAATAAAAATGGTTAAAACAGAGTCGAAGTTAGAAATCTGTTTAACAATTTGAAAAGTATTATAAGGTATTTCTCCCGCCTTGTCCCCATGCTTTCGTGGTGTAGTGGTCAGCAATCTGGGCGCGTATTCCAAAGTTCCGTCTTTCGAGTCCCGGCGAAGGCGTTGCTCATTTTTCATTACTCATGCTTTCGAACAAATCCTATGTTTAAAAAAAAAAAAAAAAAAAAAAAAAAAAACTAATGTCTCTACAGTATTTTCTCCTATACCCGAATACTTACTTATGGCATTAGAAAGATTTTCTGAGAACTACACTTAAGATTAAAATTAGAAAAACAATAAACATTGTGCTTGGCGTAGATTTAGTCAAACTCAAGTTTGTTGCTTTGCTAATTTTATGTTTCATTTTGGTGTGCTTCTCTTCTGTTTCACACTTATGATGTAAGTGCTTATAAAATTTATCTCTCAGATCATGATAAATCGTATCATACTTATGTTTACAGAGTTTTAGGACTAATGCTTAAGAAATTCTAGCAAATACACTTAAACTTCTTTTTGTGTGGTGGATAGGAACCACATAAAAAACGTACGCATTAAAAATCGTACAAAACTTCACGAGTAGCTATAAAAATGAATCAGAGTCGTTTTAGAGTTGACTATTTTTCAGTTACCATGTAGTCAGTTTTTGCTACTACTGTTGTTTCACTAGATGCTTTTATATGTTGCTTTAGCCAGATATACAATATTAAAGCTCCGTTTTTATTGATTATTAATTATATTCTTTTACTGATAACTTCGTCAATTATGTTCTAATTTGATTAAAATTTTCATGTACCCCACAAAAAAAGTCGCACAAATGAAAAATTGCACAAAAAGACCGCACAGAAACACAGGTTTGAATGTATGCTATCCGGTATAAAACAGCATCTGTTACAAAGACATCTCCTCATATCTTTTCCAAAATTTCATCCACGCATGTACTGCTGTTTCTATGCATTTTATCCAGCAAACATCTACTGTCATCTACTCGTAGGCTGAGCAAACGATAAAGTAAAGTGTTGCTATAAAGAGTGAAAACCAACTACGGTGGTAACTGTAATGTTGTGTTATGGTTACTACGGTGTCCATTACAACTACGTCTATCGTGCACCGTACAACTACGTGTAACCGTACAACAACATTACTACTACGTGTAATGGTGTTAAAGTTACTACGAAGTACATTACAACTACAGTGGTATTTGTAAGGTACTGAGATATACCATTAATAGGAAACAATGGCTTTCCATTAATGTACCATTTCGCGAAGGACACGGGTATGATGGAGAGGAATTCTGTAGTGGCTGTTCATCCTAGTTTCAAAACCATGAGGATACTGAAAAACCTTCCATAATTATGGAAACTTCGTTACCTGTCTCTTTGAATATGCTGACAAAATTGTCTTAAATTATTGTAAAACAGGAAAAATGATTTTCACAACTCTCGCAATAACTTCATAACTGACAGGATACGGAACTTCTTCATGTCATTCCCTGATCCAAATCGCAGGCATTAATCCTGAAATTTTTCAACAAAAGGTTATTGGAGAGGAAATCTGATACTTTATTTGTGATTCTAAGACCATCCGCAATCATCTGCTTGGACTGAAGAAAGTTTACCACGGTCACAGAGAAATCGATTTCAGAAATCTTGAATAAAGCGAGTATTAGCGAGGAAACGGGTAATTCGCAAGGAAGTTAGATAGTAAACTCCATATTTTATAAAGACTAACAAAGACACTTTTTGAGAATTCAGTGCGTTAGACCTGAAATACTTCATTGGAATAAAAGATATATACTGAAGTCACACATTTCCTCTCTCGGCAAGATATTTCCAGTAACGAAAACCGTCACAGTTCTCAACTATCTCCGCTTTTCACTACTAGATGTTCTACCTGGCAGACTGATGTTTCTACCACAAAGCGAAAGTGGTTATTATTTTAATATCAATTAAGAGATTCAGAAAATTGTAAACAGTACTCCATAAAATAAAAAAGTATAAAGGAATCAAGTAGCTTTATGAACACGTCAAATTTTGCATAGACTTAAATGATATATTGAAGACTAAGAAATAAGAATACTGTTTTCTTCAGCTTTCCACTCCGAATAAATTTAGTCCTAAAATGTTGTCGACATTAAAAATGTTATCTTAATACAATCAGAGAACTTTAAATACAATTGAACTTTGAGAATGTCATTTAGAAATAAACAGGTTTTGCATACGTATATAAATGCACTATCTTACCTTCAGCAAAAGATTTCTTATACCAATTAGCCAAAATTAATTTTCAAACTAAAATTATTTGTGGATTTGATTTGATGAAAGCAAATCAAAATACTATGGCATCGGTTTCACATGAAGACGGAAATGATTGTAGTCATCCTTCAAAGAACATTTAACGCTCCATTACGTTACTTAACGTTTTAATATTATTGGTCATCTGCTTAATCTCTAAAATTGCTGTTATTTTGGACACAAGATCTTTAATTCGCCCCTCAAATTATAAAAGATATTACTGAGTGACAACAGGTTTTCTGTTTTGCAGTACTCATTTCGATTACAAATTAAGAATTCTATATAAGACGGCAATGTTGTCAAAGGACAGATTGACTGTCTTTCATAACCACAGCCTGTTGCTTCTGGTCAGTTTGGTTTAAATAATGTGGCTCACAATAGTATTTATTTTCCAAAATGAATGATTTTATATAGTATAATAACACAGATACATTTTTGAAGATTCAGAACTCAACATAATAGTAAAAAATAGAAGCTTCTCAGAGATTTCCTCGAAAACAAGCTTAAATCGGTATTTGTTCAATGAAGAAATGACTCTTCGTAATTTTTGCTTATGCGACTTACAGAAAAGAATTATTTAAAAATATGCAGCTGTTATTCAGCAGTGTAAATTACGACGCACATTTATACGGGTTAAGAGTGTAATATTTCTATATCTGTAACTACAACATGCTGACTGTACTATTGTTTTTGAGTGAATGTGATAGTAAGACAAAAGCATTGAAGGATTTTAGCTAGAAATAGATTTCAACTTCAAAATTTCTTGGCATAACTTATGTCTTCACTGGGTTTAATGAAAATCAATGCAAAGGAAGCGGTGAGAAAAAAATATTTTTAGCTTTTTAAAATCTAGATTGCCTAAAAATGCTAAAAACAAACCTAAGATCAAAATCTTTTGTTGATTTCCATGTTAGAAACTTTAGTATTTAGTTTCTTTAATATCATCCAAAGGGTCCAAACCTTTGGTAGACCTTAAGCGAATTATCGCTAAGTACCAACTGAAACTTGGTGTACAAACACCTTTATTTAGAACTAAATAAGAACAGTAGGTGCACTTTGTGCTTATAACCTACTTAATCATTTGTGGGAAGATAATGTAAGGTACACTAGGTTCGAATGTAAAACTTATATTGAAATAACTAGTAGTCGAAAGCTACGCAACCAGTTAAAGCGAACCTCGCTCAAAACTTGACCGGCGTAGATATCAACTATCATCAAGTATAATGCAAGGCCGAAGACTACAATTACCTTATCTTATCTTATCTATCAATCCTAGTAACGTGGGCTCCAGAGGCAGAATACACTCTGTCTTACAATCTAAAAACTTCGGTATAAAAATTATAAAACTAAATTTGCATTCGGGCGGTAGAACGGACGGGGGAATTGACAGTAGGGATTCAGAACATAAAATAACTGGGTAATGAACATAAAAGGACCTTATAAATTAATAAATGATTATAAATGTGAAGTCGACATGAACAATGCTGACCTGTTGTTGTGTTGTGACGTACCTCATTTGTCTGACAGTAACATCAAAACAAGACCACGAAATTCATCGTGAGAAGGAGAGCAAAATTGCGCCTCTTGTGCCTTGAGCACCATGTAGCTGCTCAAGGCATAAGAGGCGCACTCTCCTTCTCTCAGGATTGCTGATTTGATATAATAAAGTACAAAAAAACATAAGACTAAAATTTTACGTATTCTAGAGGTAAAATAATTTCGAGAACCAAGTAGTTTACTTCTGTAAATCTATAACGCAGTGAGTGTAATACATAGCTTAACATATGTTTTTTTTGATTTGCAACCTTGATTTCTTTTTCTTAAGTTATTACTACTATTGACAATACTTTCTAATACCATTAAGCGACGATATTGAAGAATATTTTCTGTTGGGATGTTTGCACGATGAAAGGAAAATGTAAAGAAAAATGGAACTTTATATGCCAATCTATTTCTGTTACACATCAGAAAGGTATGTTGCAGAATTAAAGTAACGACGATTAATGACTAGAACCGTATTCTATGATAATTAAATCGAACTGTTATCTTTTACGTGTGTTAAAAGCTATATGTTTAAACAAAACTATAATGCCTTATATATGTAGTATAAGAAAATTTGGTCATCGGATTTCAAATAAGATAAAAAATGTTTCAGAATCAAAAATGACTGGGTAACTGTGTTATATTTTGTTGTTAAAATTGTCTCTAAAATTTGAACTTTTAATGTCATTAATAATTAAACTTATTAGCAAATTTAAATCTGCATATCTTGCATATCATAAAAATTACTAGTTTGTCATTTAGCAGTATAGAAAAGGATTTGGGCAAAAATAATGTACCAACATAAATATAAAAAATAACAATAATAAAACTCCAAATATTTATTACATAATTTATGTAATGATTCCTTTTTATAAGCAATTACATTTATAAAATATTTTTCCAAGTTCCAAAGTAATTTTATAAAATATGTTTCTGAGGTCATCCATAGCAGTTCCTCGACTACAGAATAATCATTGGCTTATATATACAAAAATTAATTCCGTATTTTAAATTAGTGAAAATGGCACAATCGCTGCCAAAGAATTTGTTTTTACCACTGGTATAACTTTGACAAGTGTTCCTTTATCTCTTCCAGACTATTCGTTCATTTTCCAGTGATTTAGTAAAAAATTAAACAATTAAAAACAATTTTAATAGAAATTAAACTATTCGCATGGGCATTCGTCAAAGAAAGTTCCGTTTTCATAAACCATGGCAGATTTAAATTTATTTATCTGTTAATTCATTAATTGTAATTTTCGTGGTGAAAAAATGCATTTAGGTAACCATTAACAAATCTTGCGGAACAATTTCATTATGCTTTGTTGTTTGTGGGGCATAGCAAATATTTGATTACTTACCGAGTGTTTTTATTTTTTTAACATAAATTGCAAATGAGGGAAAATGCAGTAAATCAACTGAAAAATATCAGCTCCTTTTGAAAGAGCTTCTGGTTAGTTAAGAGACATTTAGAAGTAGTATGTTGAGATGTTGATATTTCATAAAAAGTATTTAAAATATAATTAGCAAGTTGCTTTATTTTAAAAAGAATTCCGAGATCGTAAAATATGGAATCAGTTTTAGATTTATCACACATCGTATTTTGCCATCAGGCAGCTATTTTAAGGATTATAAAAGCTTTTATTTTGCAGCAATCATATTACAGGGTTCGTACACATTCCGGCACATGGAAATTAAGTACTTTTAAGGATTTGTAAGGACCATTAATGAAAAATATTAAGGATCTGTCAGCAAAAGGGAACCGAATAAATTCAATTAAAAATATTATCCATGGCTGAACTTAACTTTCGTAATACCATCCTAAGAATAAAATAGATCCATAAGCAGAATGCATTTTTATTAAACATACGGGTTGGAGAGAAAGTTCTGTCATATTTTAAATAGCCAGGTGATTTTTCTTGTAAATAAAAAAAAACATCTGGCTTGTGAGTGAATCGGATTTTGTTTTTGTTTCTTTTGCTGCTGTATAATATAAAAGGTGCCCTTTTTAACCGTTTATCATTTACTTTTGATATTTAAAGTGAAAAACATGTCAGTAGATAAAGGGCATTTACGACACTGCATTTTATATGAATTCCAAAAATGAAGCAACGCTTCGGTCGCATGTAAAAATTTATGTGCCGTATTTGGAAAAGATATTGTAAATGTTCGGACTTGTCAAAGAGGGTTTAGCAAATTTCGTTCAAGAAATCTGAGCCTCAAAATAAGTGATCAATTTGGACGATCATCCAAGATCGGTAATGATGTTTTACGATCCATGTTGGAACATAATCCACATTTAACAAGTCGAGAAATTGCAGAAGAGTATGGCATTCATCATACAACTATTGGAGATCACATTAAATCTCTTGGGTTTGTGTTAAAGCAAAGTGTTTGGGTTCCACATGAATTAACGGAATTTGTCTGATCGTGTAAGAATGTGTTCATCATATCTGATTACACACAATGTGGAGCCGTTTTTGGACAGGCTGGTTACTGGAGATGTAAATTGGATTCCTTACGAGAATATTAAGAGAAGAAAATCTTACTGCAAACCAGGAACATCATCAGCAACGGTTCGTAACCAAGTATCCATCAACGAAAAGTACTGCTTTGTTTGTGGTGGGACAGGAAAGGTCCAGTGTACTACGTGTTGCTGAAACAGGAAAAACCATCAACGCGAATCTGTACTGCAATCAGCTGGATAAATTGAATGCAGCTATCAAAGAAAAAAGTTCCACATTAGCGTCCAGAAAAGGAATAGTGTTCCACCACGATAATGCTCGCCTGCATACTGCAATGGTGACACAAAAAAATCTGAATACGTTAGGAGGGGAAGTCCTTAGTCACCCACCGTATTCACCTGACATTGCACCATCTGATTATTACCTGTTCAGATCTCTGCAAAATTATCTAACGGGAATAAAATTCAAGTCTTTTGAAAGTGTTTCTAAGGCAGTTGCTGGCTATTTTAACTCCAAGGATGAGAACTTCTGCAAAACAGGAATTCATAGGTTACCTGAAAGATGGCAACAGGTTGTAACAAATAACGGAGCATATATAATTGATTAATATTAAACACATATTTTTATAAATGAATTCAAATATTTTCTTTAAAATACGACAGAACTTTCCCTCCAACCCTAACTTAATAAATATAATTATAAAACAAATTTTAGAATAAAATCAACTTTATAAAATTTATCAAGTAGCATTAAATATTTTACACTAATAATAGTTCAGCATATTTGAAAGAAGATTAGTGACATTTTACTAACAGTTAGTTTTGGTGTTGGCTTTTCCTTTTATGTCTCATTTTGTCATGTATTTGCTCAGTCTAGAAGTTTAGTAAATAGCAGGTAAATTTTATGTCAAACGGCATATGTTAAAATGAGAAGTAAAATCATAATCAGCATGACTGGTAACAGAAGACTGGCTGCTTTTACTACTCTTGCTTTCCTAGAAAGCGTCCTGCTGATCAGAACAGACCTAAAATTCTGATGTAGGTACGGTTGGCAAGTTTTGAAAGTTAGTTATGCTTTGTGAAGAGTTCCTACGGTTGTAACCCAGTTAATATACTTTAAAGTTCCAATAAACTACTAAAGCACCAAAGATGGTAAGTTGTTTTGTATTATTTTAAGTTCCACTAGTTGAAAAGAATAAGTTTTACATTTCTCTGCTGTACCTTGTGACCACGCTAAGGATTAATGAAAGGCAATAACTAGCTTTAACATGTAGCAATAGCTTTTAAGAGTGAGCAGTTAGATAAAATAATTAAATTAAGTAATTAGATACCCTTAATAATTACAAATTTACACGGCCACTATTAAATTTTATTTTTAAAAAAAAATAATTGTTAAAAAAGCACTATTAAAATCACAATCTAATACCATTTCATAGTTTAAAATACATGTAATTTATGACATTGATACTTAAACGGTATCAGGTTAATTACACATTAAAAGCTACAAAAAATTTATGTTCTGTAGCAACAACACTCAACAAAATATTTATGCGTCTTTTTTATTTGAAACCTTCCCAGACATTTTGCCTGATTTAGATTAATTTCCTTCTATTTAAGCATCTTTTCTAGCAATTATAAATTTGTTTCAATACCGAAACCAGTGTTCCCACTAGCTTCTGCGTGCTTTATCTCCTAACTTAACAACCTCTGGATAACGTATCTAATAAGGTTTTCTTTGATATGGTAAACGTTAAATAGTCCAAAGTCCCTGACAGACGTGAAGCAAAGCATCATTATGTCTGAAAGTAACTACATAGTCAGATAAAGGTTTAAATAAGTCTCTTATTTAAAAGAACTTCAAACATAAATGCACGTTCTTACGCTAGCAAAATAAACTACAGCTCGTGGTGATGTAATTAAACAGGAACAGTCAAATTCAAACTAAAAATGTCTACTAGTAATCAAGGACTATACAATTTAATTTTAATCTAAGTTGTCTCAGTAACTCTATCATCGTAAGAAATTCAAATGCCAGCAGCGATAACGCAAAGACGAATAATTACAAATTAACACAGCTGGCATTAACTAATGCATCGTGCAAGTGGAGACCAGAAACACTGTCGCAAAAACCTCAGTTTATAAACTACCTAAATGACTCGCATTCTGGTGGTTAAAAGGAAAGGGGAAGTTATAGTAAATGCTTAAACGATAAAAAGCTGGTTAATTTAGATAATAATAAGTGTACATATCTTTGAAGAATAATATTATAATATATTATTAATATTAATAATAATATTAATATTAGTATTAATAATAGTATAATGTGT
>KK112266.1:483595-520002 GCA_000611955.2 Stegodyphus mimosarum | reverse complement strand
TGACTCTTGGAGATTTATAATGTAGAATATTAATTGTTTTTGTATGTGAGGGTAGTCTGGCCAGATCTCCCATAAACTTATCCTAGATAATTAATAAATGAGTTTTTATATGTTATGACTTGCATTTGTTTTTTTGTGTGTATGTAGTTGGTCTGTTCAGTCACTCCATTTGTTTGAGCCGGGAGGCTTTTAAGAAACATGGAGATTTTTTTGCTTTGGGTTATTGAAAAATGTTCATGCATTTTAGGGTACTCACAACGCGTTTTAGCAAATATGTACTAACCACTTATTAATGATACTTTGAATGTGTTTTGAGATAGATTTTTGTTATGACTTTTAGGTGCCAGGAAAGTTAAAACTAGTGATTGATTTTTAGTAGCGGAACTGATTGATTGGTGTTTGAATACTTCTTCTCTGGTGCTTATGAGGTTTTTGCTATTTAATGAATATGAATTATTCGTGAGTTTAATTTTAAAATGAGTGAATTTAGAAGTGCTTTGCTTTAAGAAAAGTTATACTTAATATTATTTTGAGTCAGATCAACCAATTAGTTCCTTCCTCTATTTTCTAACCAATTCATTTTTGTAAGTTTATTTTAAGTTAAGGTTGTCCGGCACCTAGAGAGAGTTGAGAGTATGAGTTTAAATTTCAAAAAGTTAAAAGTAAAACCCCCTTAAGGTTAAAGATTTTTTCTCTCTATTTAACACAGGATATCTTAAAATTTCGCTAATGTTTTAATGAAAATCCAAGCACAGTTTGCTGTTCACAAGCAAATGTAGTAAAATACGTTTTTAGGATTTCGAAACCGGTAAAAAATTGTACATCTTACAGGATATCGATCTTTTTGTCTTACTTTATGTTGTTTTCTCATAACAGAAGTTTTTAATGTGATCAGAGTGGAAAAATACATTTTACAATTTTTTAATATTTTTCCGACTTTTATTACAAGTATTCAACTTAGGCTTTGTAGGCAGCTTTTTAAACCATAAAACATTTTAATTATAGTTTATATGCTTGTAAGATTCCTATATGTTTTTATAACACAATAATGTCATACTCTAAAATGTAATGTATGCATCCAAACCTCTCAGATGATTTATATTGTTTTATGATGAGTCACAGAGTAAAGGTGTCTACAACATATAATGAAAGTAACAATTATTTGCGTTGTGATAAAATAAGCCAACAAATAGTCTAACTGGTGTCAAACTAAGTACTAAAGAAACAGCTTGTTTAGTTAAAAATATTAAACATTCATTTAGTAAAAAAAACGCAAATGATTTTATAGAACCTGGTTACAATTTTGGCTAGTGGCAGTACCTCAATTTAGTAAAGAAAAAAAAACTTAAAACGCACTATAGAGTTCCTCACTTTTATTCTATTAACTAAGTGTTGAGGAACCTAGTGGACAGCTAGGCGAATAATCGATTAATTCCAAGAACAGAAACGTAAACTCAAGAAAGGTTAATTATCCTTTATTTGCTTAAAATAAAGATTTAACAGTTGGCACCTTCCTCTAGGCGTACAGAAAAGCCTCCAATTGGGCTTAACTCAAAATGTAAGATCTAATAACTAACTTATTACTAATTAAATAGGCATATCCGAAGCTAACACAGTTCTAAACTAGTTGGCCTGTAATATTAACTTAGCCAGCGAAGGTATCAAAAGACACGTAATACGGCCGAGCGTAGTAACAGTTAGAGAGACGTAGCCAAAAGGCAAACCTGCGCTATTCAGGAATCCTAACTCTCTCTCTCTTGAAGTCAGGTAGACTTTGAGTTAGATATTACTCTACTTATTTGCATTTAAAGCGATTATAAAAACTTTTGTTATACTAATATTACAACAAAAATAAATGGAGAGGACTACTGTAGAGAACATTCACGACTTAGCTCAGCATTTCTTTTTCAACGCGTTCAAAATAATAACAATAATAATAAAGTTAGAAATGCAAAATAGTTTCAAACAAATTAATGGATATGATAGATACATATGTGCTGGAAATATCGTAAGATATGTAGACAAAATCAGTGCTAGTATCAGCTTTCATAGTTTGAAAGAGCATTTTAAAAATTTGTCATAAAAATTCCAGTGCCTGAAAGACCGTCCTACTGGAAAAGCGGAACTTATTTTCGCAAACTCTCATTATTTTCTTTATTAAAGCACGATATTGGAAGTTTCATGTTAATTAACTAATTAGCGTATTATTTCAGCCATACTATTATATCTGCATTTTGTCAGCCTTTAATAGAAAGCCAAGTAGGTGAGTGTATCTAACGTTAGAGTTCTTGAGAGCTAAAGGAAGGATTCTGACAGCAATGGAGAGTTGTACTGTTTCCTCGCCCATGCCTTAGAATTATTTAAGGGCGTTACACTTTTCTTGCCGATTTTCTCTCGCAGATTAGGTTAGATACAACTATTCTTGTAGAGACATTAGGTTATTTGGAAGCAGGAGAAGTGAAAAACGAGCAACGCCTTCACTGGGAATCGAACCACTGACCTCTTGGTTACGCGTCGAGCGTGCTGACCACTACACCACGAAGGCATGAGAAGAAGGAGAGAGAAATGCCTTATATGCTTAATAGAATTTTTCATTTAAGAAATTCCAAAATTAAATTAGTTTCATTTTTGACTAAGAGTTTATATTAATGGAATTCTGTAAGCTATAGAGAAAATTTTGCAAGCAAAAGTCGTGCATATAAAGTTTTAAATAAAAAGGTTTCTTTAATCCTTCTTCTGAATCTGTAGCTGCTTTAACAGATGGGGTGATACGTCGCCTAACAGTCTCAAAATAGATCACGTTTAGATGAGTAAATGAGCGTATTCATAAGCAAGCATGTTACGATTTGTTAATTCAAGTAGGGAGATCACATTCTCTTTTAATATCAAGATTTTGCATTCGTTTTTAAGGTTTTTTTTTATTTTTTATTTTTTAAGTTTCCTAAATTTCTTATTACCAAACATCTCGTAGGAACTTTCGCGAAAGTACTTATGGTTTTTAATTTGAGGAATCTGCCGTCCTGGGAAAATCAAAAGTATTGCCAGTTCAACTCTTACTGCAAGCCTCGAGCACAAGTAGTACAAAAGAAAATGTACACAACTACGCCTTAAGCAACTAATTTACCTATGAAAGACTGAAAATTAGTTGACCTGTGATTGAATTGTATCAAACAAAGCTGTTTCCTGCCATTTGGCTTTACTTTTTGGAGGTTTTGTTAAAATATATGTTTTTTTGGCTATTAACTTAAATTTCTGTGAGATTAAAACTAATTAAACTCTTATAAGTTTATCATTTAAAAATATTTGGGCGCTAAACGGGAATTAAATGTAAAGTTCAATTTGAAACTATTTTAATTTTATGGTGTTTAATAACATGCTGCTTATGATGTTCAAATTGCAATGTTTTTTAAATTATACTTACTACTAATATACTTTTGTATTTTATATAACCTCAGATAAATTTATTCAGTTGTATACAACAGCTCTTGAGAAGCACTGATTTTGTGCTTATAGGGAGAACTTTGGAGTCATAGTATGGATTAACGCATCCAATAAATCATAGTCCTAAAATAACAGAAAACTGAAATCACCGTATAGAGACGTCAAAAGCTTTGTTTGCACTACTTTATTGAGACACTATACTTAACAACGAAATCACATGGCCTGGAAGACACCTAAACTAATATAGATGTTTAAAAGCTTCATTTACACCACACACACATATATATATAAAGCAGCTGGATAAAACAGTATAGTGAATATTAAACTTTGTGAGACCTAAATAAGCATATAAATTAAACTAGTTCATATGATGCGGTTAAATAAATCCTTAAGAGATAAAAAAAGACATATTGGGTTATAATGTAAAACAAAATATAGCTTAAAGCAAAAAAAGGACATTTTTTCCAGGCAACGAAAAAAATTAGAAAAGTGATTAATAGCTAAGAAGTTCACTCTTCTTCCTGAGTAACTTATAAGAATAATTTACATATTATTTAAAACGTTATACTGTCGAATGAATATTAAATCATGCGACTGAATACAAAACAAAGTTTCAGCACAATGGGAAAGTGAATGAAATGAAGTGTATGCGAAATAATATACTTTGATTTCTGTGTTTTACATACTTTCGAATCTTTTAGCTGCCTCTTTTTTTTTAGCTTTTAGCTTAATTTGCAATTATTTTCTCGTAATTCTTCAATTTTTATCTTTTCCTAAGACTAATGTCATTCTGCAGTAGATTTTAAACTATTCATTTTAAGTATAATAGAAGCCATGACTTTGTTTATTATATTTATAAATAATGTCAAAGATATATTAATTAGAAGTGGAATGCTGTGGTCAAACGATTTAATTGTACAACTTTGTTTATAAAATCTTACCAAGAAGAGCAAAAATTTCTTTTATACACAATAACTACTTTGCAGAGTTAGAAAAATAGAAAAGTCTTATCAAATAAGAACAATAACTCGATGAATCACAGAAGAAAAATTTTTATTACTGTTGTCAGTAATCGAAGACACAAGCTGACAGTCAGACAAAGGATATTTTTTTCATTTTTATTGCAGCAACTGCCAAATATAGAACTCAGTCTTCAAAACAAAACCTATCCCATTAGTTTCAACAGCTCCAGTATCTTTTGCTTCTCTCTACCCTTGATGACCGTTTTTCGTCTTTCCTTTCTATTCTTTTATTTATTTGATGCCCTTATCCTTAATCCTTTTTCAAGAATGACACAATGATGTATGTTGAGAAATGGGCTGTGAGATATGTCGAGGCAAAATCATATCTTATTGCATTTACCAATGGACATATTCATTCATTTCGTTGTTTCTAAAGGTCAGCAGTACTTAAGATTTTATTACATGGAAGCAGATGAAAGATTACAAAATTATAAAAAGACTGCAAATGAGAAATAGCTTTATTTTTATTCGTATGGGAGGACTTTCTGCAAAAGCTAGGCCATAAATAAGGCCTATTTTAATATAAAGTGAGAAACGTTAAAAAAGAAACTATATTTCACGAATTTTCTTCTGAAATGTTCTATACAAATTCAGTGATAAATTATTTTTTAGAATAGCAAAATTTTATTTGAAAATTTTTTGATATTATAAAATTTTTATCAAAATAATCAAAAAATTTTATATAAAAAATATTTTTTTTAGCAATTTGCTCTAAAAAATCTTCTAATGCAGTTTAAATTTTACTAAATATAGCCGTTAATTAAATATTATCTGCTCGATTTCAAAAATGTGCTGTACTGTTTTTGCCTGCAATTTTCTGCTGCATTAATTTGTTTCTATGATAAGTTCCGTATTTGCTTTTGATCAACGGTGGCTGATTAAAAAAAATGAAGGCAACTATTTTTCAGGCTGAGTGATTTAATTTTAGTATTATTCACAGTTTTTTTGCATTAAGAATCTGCTTCTAATTTTGGTAAAAAATCCTATTTGGATATTTGTTTTGCTTTATATGTTAAACTATAATTTTAGATTTAAGGAGCAAGTTTGCTTCCATCTGCGTGTTAATCAGGAGGAAAAACACCGAGGAATTTTTACAATATGGAAGACCTGAAGCAAGCAATTTAGTGCCAGGAAGTGATTTTTAAAAGGAATAGAAATTCTATTAGAAACGAACATGAAGGAAAAAATTATACTTTCAGTACAATTTTTCATATAATAATAATAATAATAATAATATTGAAGACTTAAGTATTGGGTCACTGATAAAAATCATGTCGGTTCTGAGTTTTGAAAAAAGTGGTAGAAAATTAATTAATGCCCGCACTCATGAGTTGGTAAAATTAATGTAAGACTGAAATTAACAGCAAATGTCAATAATTTGCAAAGTATGCAGAGTAGAAGATTCGCAGAAACATTCCATCACTGTTCAAAAGTGAAGCAGTAAATGCATGGTTAGTGAACTGTCAGCCGCAACAGCGGCTGCAAATTTCAATAAGGCGCAACAACTAAGACAAAATTCAGGAATAAGTTCAAAGAAGGCAACATAATTATCATACTAAACTTGTACTATAAAATATTTGTTATCAAAATTTATTACCAATATCCTTAAGCGCCTAAACACAGAATGAAAACAAGAATTTTAAAAGTGTTCTATGAAAATTTAATGCGAAAGACATTTTTAATGAACAACAAATTCTAAATTTATGGACAAAATCACATTCATACAGTTAAGCAGAGGATTTAAAGTTCTTGTAATTGTTCACATTCAGCTTGCTGCTTACACACTGAAAGCATTTTTCAGAGCTCGAAGGAGAATGAGCCATTAAGTACATTCTTTTAGCATGAATGCATAGTTTGAAGATAAAACGAGTTTTTCTCAAAACTGATTTATACACTCAATTTCCTCCCCTATAAAATAATAGCTCAAAATATTATTATCCGTTTTTTAGAAACTCTGCGTATCTTTTTATTGCTTATTCTTATTTTTATATTAAAAATTTCTAGTTTGTGAGTACTTTTTTACTAATGGATTCTTTTCCATCTGATTTATAACATGGTAAATATAATAATAGTTACCACGAATTCATTTTATCAGAATATTTACCAGTATAAATTTTTGTTTAAAATAATATGTTTAAATAATAGTAGAATCACTAAAAAGAAGCATACGGTTTATTTTGGAGCTATTCTTTATCAGAAAATTCTCAATATATATTATGTAGAAAGTTTGAAAAACTTTAGAAAAATTCTTTGTTTTATTAATATTTTTGCAACATTATAAGAATTTAATTCAAATATTGATTGCTTATTTCTAATGTTTATGAAATTTAAATCTAAAAATATGATTAGGTATTTCTTTATTACATTTTACAAAATAAGTATTTCGAATGTGGCTGGATATCTTGCGGCGGATTTTAGTTGAGGAAGTTCGAATAACTACAGAATGTATAAAATGGTCGACTCTTAAAATATTTACAAACTCTTAGCTTAAAATACTCAAAAGATGGCCCCAACTAATAATTATTCCCGAATTGCTAAAAATATTTCTCATTAAAATTTGAAATCCATGGGATAACATTCATACTTAACCCGAAACCAAGGTTAATCTAAGCACAATTAGAAGAGTCCCAACAAAGAGGACTAAACCGTATCGTAATTAATAGAAAAATATTATTAAGAACATTCTTGCTCCTTAGTAGGATATTTTTTTAAATAAATTATTTTAATTTACTAATAGTTTAATAATATTTATACATTCTGGGTTAAACTGAATATTGTTGTGGGTAAAAATGACTTCGAAATAGTATGACATCATATGATATCAATGCTGTTATCCTACGCAGATTTCTCCTTCTTTTATACTTTCTGTAGACAGTTCTGTGTAACGCTAAAAGTTTGTATCAGCAATGTTTCCATTGATCTATTGACTTGCAATAAATGATCTTAATTATTTTAACACTGAGCTCTTAATCCGCAACTCGACTCACTGGAAAATGGTTGCTTAATTATCATTTCTTATAATTGATACACTTTTATAGTAAATTATCAATAAATTTAGAGCTAGCTTTGGCTGATTTAACTGATTACTTACCTAAAAATTCATAATTTTAGTTTACAATTATTTTAAATTTGTTAAGCTAATAAATTATAGCCTTTAATAAGAAGTTTAATGTCTGTTGATATCAGATTATCTAGTAAATTTGGCAAGTTGTCTTGGTTGCACGTATCTGAACACTACAGAACTTAAAATCAGAATCAAGTAGAAAGCTGAACACTGTGGAACTAATAATTAAGTAGAAAGGACTATCTAGATCTGCAGAGTGATTCCAATACTACTAGTTTTCTCTACAGTGATCTCAATAAATCTATCCATTGCATCAATCTTTTCCCTGTTAAAAAAAGCTAGTCCTGTACTAGTGTAGGACTTCAGAAATCTTCAAAAACACATATCATATCTAAAGTTTATTCTTCCTTTATCTGAATTTTATATCTTAAGAGCTAATATTTTTTATTCGTTAGATATCCAATTATAGGTAATTGTTATTTAACTGAATCAATACTTAACGCATTATCTAATTTGCTATCAAAATTAATTAGCAATCATTAAAAATTAATTTTAAACTGTCAGCACCACTCTTCATATTAATAATTTATGCCATCTGATCAAAATTCATACTCGAAACAAATGATCGTAACGATATTTAAGTAATTAAGTTTTTTCCATTTTTAATTCCAGGAAATAATTTACTTTTTGCCGTTAGCAATTTCCTTTTCTTCTTTTGAATAGAGATCAGCAAAGTGGAAAAAAAAAGATAATACGCTGGAGCGTTTTCTCAAAGAAGATTAATTTATTTACCTTCTAATCCCTTTCTTGATTCAGAGTTCGGTGTTTGAATTACTTTCTTTATAAGCTTTGCTTTTTTACTTCATTTGTGGAAGTTTCCCTTAAAAGAGAAAAAAATAGCTAATCTGTTACTTTTGAGCAAACAAACAAAAATGATTCTCTTTGATGTTATCAAATTTGCACGGAAAAAATTCGATATAAAATAATTACAGAAATTCATTTTTGGAACAAAAACCTGTTTGGATGAATTGCATGTAAACACTTTCATAAAATAAAAAGACGAGTTCAGAGTTTAAGAAACAGAAATGGATATGATTTGAAATACTTCGGTAATTAAAAATATGTTTTGCAATAGTATTAATAAAAATAATTTTCTGAATTTGACTAAAGAAAAACCTAAGCTTCTAATTTTTTTTTATAAAATATCATCAGATTTAGTTGAAAGATACTTACACACATTCTATGTTAAAGATTTTCAGACCAAAATATTAAAATCTGTATCTGTTTTAATACGTAACATAAAGCTTGAAAATACGAAGTATTGTGTTTAAATTTAATGCAAAACCGGAATGAAATATTAATAGGCAATTTTATTACTACCCGGTTTGGGGCGAAATGAATGCGGTTTCAGTTGAAAGTTTGCAAATGCATTCGTATTTAATTCCAGGTTTGGTACGTGTTTAATTTATCAAGCTTGTTATTTCAACGTAATTTTCAAGCATCCCACTTCAAAATTAACTTTTTTTGGTGGCTATTGTTTTGATAGTGTGAACAATAAATTGTTTAATAACGTTATACTATTTCGATGTTTCCAAAAATTATTGCTTTGCTGAAACACGGAAGAAACAAACAAAACATTTTTAAAAATTGTGCAACTTAGAATGTTATCATAAACCTGATGTTATGACGAGTAACCTGGCAGAAAACTGTAAAAAATTACTTTTTGCCTTCCCGATTTAAAAGGATACATGTAATAGTATGACTTGGAGAAAGAGAAATCTGCAATGGGTTGGGAATGGTTCTCTGCTTTATAATTTGAAGAGGCTTTACTGGGTAGTTAGAAAGATGATACTCAGACAGACGTAGCCGTAAATTCCACACATAATTTTATTCCTATATAATAAATTCTGAAGACACAATCTTCTTCAATTTACATCATCATTGTGGGTGAGCTATTCACCCCACAGTTTTATACAGGTCAAATTTTAGGCCAATTTTTATCGTACATATATGTACATATATTTCCTGGAGACACATCTTCAGAAACATTGAAGCCTTCGCATTCCTGAAAACAGTGATTCCTGTGTACAAGTTTCCATTAAAATGTTAAAAACAGATGCAGTTTTCTTAAAATACCAGGATGGCCTTACAACTTCGGAAGAATGTTTTCCACTACCTTTAAGGCCCATCAAGACTCATGGAGATCGTTGTCTTTTCGTGACTTATCTTCAAAACTTGAAAAGTGCAAAAAATGTTTAGTGGAATCATCAGGAGGTTTATAGGTTTATTAGTGATGCAATAACATTTAATTTTGCCTGCAAAATGTGCTCATTGATCCTGATATGCAGTAGCTGGAGACTTTACTATAGTAAGCTCAACACGTATTTAGACATCATTAGTCAATAATAATATATAACGACAAAATATTGGCTTAATAATTAACGGAATTAAATTTTCTTTACCTAATCACTTGCCAAGTTTGTTGTTTTGTCATACATATTCTAAAGCTGCAAATATTTGAGTAATACTTCCACTTCGAAAACGAAGTATTTTCTCCTGGCCATAGCTTGATAAATAAATCCAGTATAATAACATTTCTCCACTTTTCATCAGTCCCAGTCGCCTTGTAAAGTTATCATCTGCGACTGAGGTTGGTTTCAAGATATGTTTTGCTTTTAAAATAAAAGTATATTTCAAGTAAATTTTAATATACAACAGATTACTAAATACAGGTTCCTATTAACTTACATCTAAAGTTGAAAAAACTGGCGGTTAAAGTTTTAAAACACTGACGTTTAGGGTTTCTTTCTGATGTTGTGAAAAGAGAAAATTTGCGGGTTATACTATTAATTTTTAAATTTTACTCTTGCCTACTCAGTCTCTCTTGGTGCCGTGACAAATTAAAAAAAAACTACTAAAATACTCATAAAAATATAATGAGTTCATAAACCAAGTCATAGAGACTGGTGTTTGAAAACAAATTAATTAATACTTTAAGCTATATTAAATTTTCATAAATCCTCAACACAGTAAATTCAGTTTTATCATATCAACTCTCCACTCTTAAGTTCAATGAAATGAAAAATCCTCCCTGGTGTTTTGTTAAACTCAAAAAATTAATATTCAAGTAAAATGCATTACCGACACTAAATCATTAACATGCTATCTCTCACTAAAACTAACTAATCTGCTCTCCTTCCTGAAAACACATAAATTTCAATACAACCTTAGACTTAGCCGCAACACTTAAAGGTAAAACACAGAACAGTTCAAAACACCAGGGAGAAATAAATCTAACACACTAAGAAGTCAAAAACCAGTTCAGTTAAATAAATAAATCTGATCATATAGTTTTAACCCTCATTAAATTCTCCTACGCCCGCAATAAACTACCCAGGTTCGAATGGACGTTTAATCATGTTTTCCGAAAGGATCACATGGGTGACCTACAGTAGACCACGAGGTAGAACACAAAAAAAAAACATACAATAGTAAAACAAATAAAAACATTTATTTAATATTCCAAAAGATTATCCATTCAGAATAGCTGGCCAGACTGCCCCTACAAACATTTACTAAAAATCACTCACAATTCTTCATGCGACAATCTAAACCATGATCAATATTGTATTCAAAATTATTAATTACGTATCTTACAATAATTTTGTAATTATCACTGAACCATACTTAAGTAGTCTGAAACATTTTTTATTTCTCTAAATATTTCCAAATCTTACCAAAATCTTAATGAAGCAATTTACACTTTCTATTAATCTTAGAAGGTTACTCAAGCATTTAAACTCACACTACATATACAAATATTTTAAATAAATTTTCGTAAAGTGAAAGATGAAGTTTCTACCTAATAATCGATTTCACAAAATCCTAAATCAGTTAACGGCAATAAGTTTGAGGACACATATAGAATTAAATACAAAATCAAAAAAATAATCAACTCACGGTGGAGAAAAATTCCTGTCCAGATTTCGTCTCCCTAATTGTCTACGCAACGCACGTAAAAGAAATTCAAAAATTTCTCTTCATCAATGCTGCACCAATTTGCGAACTCATCCGTTGGGAAAAACTTCCTCGTGGATACAGTCCTTCTGCATGCAAGGAGGTCCAACTTAACATGAGTGTCCACCAACATTTCGATGATGATCTCAACAAAGAAAAGTGGAAGCCGCAGTAATCTGTAGGCGAAAGCCCACCGACTTCTGAATGATGTTCTCGCTGAAGATAAGAGCAAGTCACAGTAATCTGCATTTAAATCACATTATTTTTCCTGAAAGAAAGAACATCAGTGAGAATAGGACATAAGCGCAGACCTTCAGAAAGGATTCGCCGACGACGATACGATGGGAGCCCGCATCGTTCTCGGGCCAATTCTCGCACGGACAACCCCCAGAAGGGGACGCCGGGCTCTCTCTCTCCCCTCAAAAAGGACTCGAAAATCTGACAAAATCTTGAAAAAATCTCCCCTCGCCACGGGAGCGACCAAATTTAAAACCTCGCGACGATCAAAAAGTGCACCGCCTCTATAATTACTATTGGTTCAAAAAAATCCATAAAATTAAAACTCACCAATGCTACACAAAACAGTAACCCTCTCCAACCATTAGAAACAGACCAATAAATACCCAACAAAATTCTAAGAAAATCAGCCCTATGCTTTCACAATGACAAGCCCCTTACTTTCAAGCACAAAAACAAAGTAGCAAATCTGTTAACGTTGCGACTGTTCAGACAGATCCCAAATTTTTGCACTCCCATAGTTCTATCAAGAATTGGCGCCGCTAAGCGGATCGCCTTTGAACGAGAAAAACACATGTTCGTCCCCGCAAGAAAAGGGGATGAAAAAATGCAACTGGTCGCTGACCTTTGACCCCAAAATTCTCCTCCCGTGAGAACGCAAAAACAAGCTAGCGCTGTACGAGCTTTTCTGCTAACTTAAAGAAATTTTACCCAAATCAAAAGAAATAATTTAGCGACAATATAATTTAAAAATTACATCTCTAATATGAACATTAAAATTTTACTATTCACTGTAAATTAATAAAATTAATAAGCCCTGTAAAATAATACTTAAAAAATCTACACAACACTGACTGTAACTTAAAATTTTCTACGGTTTCTCCTCGTAGAATTTTCGGGTAAGGCAGTTTATTTTAATACAAAATATACGCGACTACAAGCCATGAAACAAAAATATAAGTTCCATCAAAAGGATATTTTCAACTTCAAACAGAAAAAAAAAGCATAGACATTATTCCACATTTTATTTTAGAACACTACAGAACAGCCATTACAGAACTACAGAAGTCTATCAGTTGTTCATCTTTTTTGGTGTATTAATTACTGCGACCTCTTGATGCTTATGCCTGTTTTTGCATGGCAGTCTTGGTCATTGCTTCTGTATTTTTTCTGCCTAGGAAACAAACATCGTATCTTTCAGTTTCTCAAATTTCGGCTGCAAATGCTTGTGAACTTCAGTTTTTAAATATCCTCAGAGAACAAAGAACGTGGTGGGCAATCAAACGCATGCATCCTCCAGCAAATCGAAGATTATCCAACAAGAATACACATTAATTAGGCTATATATAATATACAATAAGGAGAGACAAATCTTATCATATTACATACTAAATTTTGAAACAATGATGAACTGATTTTTATTATTTCTGATTATCTAGATGCGATCCTTCGGTTTAATTCCAGTCTGCGAGATTTTCATTGTCGGTTCCAGCATTGTGAACGATAGGAGATTGCCTCTTTTATACAACATCTAATTTTGCTCGAGTTTTTGATACTAAGGGAGAAACAGATCTAATTTAAATTCAGTAAGATAAGACACAAGAAACAACATATATAAACTTCCTTTCATCCCACATCGTGGGTAATTCTTCAGCGATATTATTACTTTCCCATACGAACTATGTTATTCTTCTGTAAACTGTACCTGACGTGCTTTATCCCTTTGTGTAATTTATTGCACCCTCCTGCAATGAAATACCTATACTTTTTAACGTAAATCCAGAAATGAACTTGTGTACCATTTTGTGTATTTCTCAGATGTTCAACAGATATACGAGAATGTAATTTCAGAAACGCAGTGAATGCAAATGAGTAATAGTACTATTTAAGTCGATGTTTCCCCGACTTCGAGAGAGAGAGAGTCTGATTTTCTGAATAGCGTTCGTTTGCCTTTTGGCTACGGCGCTCTTAGATATTGCTACGCTCGGCCATACTTTAGGCCTTTACTTGGCTTTGACGATTTAATTAATATTTAGGGGCCAACTACTTGGAATCCTGATAGCTTCGGCTATACCTTTCAGATAGCTTAGTTAAGCTTAGTTAATTTAATTGCATAAGTTCAAGCCCGAGTGGAGGCTTTGTGTGTACTTCGAGTTAGGAGTTGATTGTATTTATTCTGAGAATTAAAGGGTAGTTAACACTTCATAAGTCTTAAGTGCTTGTTCACACACTTAAGCGATTATCCGCTTGTTAGTGTTTGCGGGGTTCGAAGTTTGAACATTGAATTAAAAATATAACGTAGTCTTTTGCAAAATGTTACATCAAGTGTCTACGTTATAAATATTTATTAAGCAAATTTAGTTTTCTCTATACGTCAAACTAGTAAAATACATCGAATTTTACAGGAACTTCTTGTTTTTGATTGCTTGTCGTCAGGTGCATTATTAATAAAATTAACTGTTAAGAACAAAGTGTTTATAAGTTTAGTGTAACCAGTAATCTGTAAGCATACCGGAAAGAGATAGCTACAGAAAATGATATTTATAAAGAAATTCCTAAACCTTAGTGATAATTTATGCACCTATCAAATTAAGTTCTTTTAGTATTTCATTTGAGTTGCCCAGACGGTATAGTGTTTAGGGGAGCCGACTGTAACACCAAAGGGTCCGAGTTCGATTCCCCGAGAAAGCATGGTTATAACTGTTCGTCCTTTCATAGGAGGCAAAGGTAACCCACCTATTAGGTGCCTCCATAATAAAGTGACCACCACTTCTATCCTTAGATGTGGACAAGCCGAAGTCGGCTGAGAGCCCGCTATTGGATTAAAAAATTATTTCATTTGAGATATAGTAGTAGGGTATAATTATACCAATTTATAGAACTGAATGGAATTATTCTTGAAATCATCATAATTTAAAGGCTACGTTGATTTACTATTAAAGGCAGATATAAAATTATTATGCCTCATTAACATGTGCCAATACCTTTCGAAAACGTTTTTCGACACGGGAATTATATAGATATTTTTTGAAGTACACAGTCCAGTCACATTAATGTGACCATCTGTCAAAAGCCAGAATAACCACCTTTCGCAGAGCGGACTGCTGCGAGACGTGCAGGAAGAGAGTCACATAGGTCCCTGAAAGTGTTCTCTGGGATGTTGAGCCATGCCGACTCTAATGCCGTGGCCAGCTGCGCTAGATTACGCGGTTGAGGATCCATGGCGCGAACAACTCGATCGAGATGGTCCCACAGATGCTCGATTGGGTTTAAGTCAGGTGAGTTTGCTGGCCAGGGGAGGACGGTAAACTCATCCTGGTGCTCTTCGAACCACGCACGTACACTGGCAGCTGTATGGCACCTCGCATTGTCCTGCTGGAAGATGCCATCATCCTGAGGAAAAACAATGCGCATGTAGGGGTGAACATGGTCCGCAAGGACAGATGCGTACTTGTATTGATCCATTGTGCCTTCCACAATGATCAGTGAACCTAGAGAATGCCAGGAAAACATTCCCCAGACCATAATGCTCCCGCCTCCAGCTTGGACCGTTCCGGCAATGGTTGCAGGGTGGTTCCTTTCAGAGGTTTCACGCCTTATACGCCAACGTCCATCTGTCCGATGGAGCATAAAACGCGATTCATCCGAAAACGCAACCTGTCGCCACTCAGTGGACGTCCAGCTGCTGTACTGGCGTGCAAATTCTAGCCTTCGCCGTCGATGAACAGCAGTCAGCATAGGTGCACGAACCAGGCGTCTGCTTCGGAGGCCCAGACGCAGCAATGTTCGCTGAATAGTACTTTGGGAGACACTTTTGGTAGCCCCTTGGTTCATTTTGGTGGTCAGTTGCTCAACGGTAGCCCGTCTATCTGCCCGAACGCATCTCCGCAACCGTCGTTCGCCTCTGTCATCTATGGCCCGTGGTGCACCACATTTGCCACGTCGCTGATTTTGGACAGTCCCATTTTGCCATGCACGGTACACTTTTACCACGGCGGCACGCGAACAGTTCACAAACTCAGCCGTTTCGGAAATGCTTCCACCCTTGGCCCGAAAGCCAATGATCATGCCCTTTTGGAAGTCGGATAAATCGCTTCGTTTCTGCATTATGCCAACGATTGAAATGTTTTCCGAAGCCCTCACACACCCTTTATATACGCTCAACTGCACTGTGCTGCCACCTGCCTTCTGTGATTGGTTATTTAACTCTGACATTGAAAGTACGTGGTGGTCACATTAATGTGACTGGACTGTGTATTATAGATTCTTTATATGCTAATAGAAGAAACTCTTAAAGAAAACAGTAAGCACAAAATATAGTGCTTATTATTTAATGAAAAAATAATGATTTTATAATAACACTGGCAGTATCCTGCACTTGCTTGACTTTAGACTTACTTAAAAATATTGAACATTTTTCTTAAACCAAAATGTTACTTTATATTTAAGAAGATAAAGCAAAAGGTAACTCATTTCATAATAAATAGTTATGATGTTTTGCTCTAGACTATTTATTACTTCGGGGTAAAATTTTATCTACCAAAAAGATAAAAACAAATAGACTTCAGCCCTGAAATTCTAAAATGCTGTAACTGTATGCCTCATATATAAAACTCAAAATATTAAAAATATGCATCAAATTAAAATGCCCATATAACTTGAATTCACGTGATTGAAATGCGTGTAATAACTTTAGCGTTTAAAAAAATGACGTTAAAATGAGTGGTCGCTTTAATGAAGTAGATTTAATACGCTCGTATCAACTATGGAATTTTTGTCCCAGGTGTTGTAATGGAATGAGCATTTGTTACAGTAAGTATCGACCATATAAGGAAATACAAAAAAGTGAACTGAATGTAAAGTACATCGATCCAATTTTATGAAGCAATGATAAAAAGAAAATTTCTCAGTCATCTGAAGTAAAAGCAATTGAAAATCACATTAAAGTAAGGCTACAAAAATAAGAAAAAGCCATCACATATTTGCGCTGGTTGTTAAAGTTTAATTTAGCATAATATTTTATAGCCTAGGTGGCAACAGAGTTACTGACGATAACGCTACTTATATGCAGCAGAAACAAAAGTCTGTTTTTTTCTTTCCTGCAGTATGTCCACCGATAAAGAAACTAGATGCATTTAAGGAAACCCATTTATTTCCAAGCTCTTCGTGCATTTATTTTCAACTGCACTGATTAAAAAAGTCAATAATCGTTCCGATACATCAATGCGTTCAGCCATGTCGGGAAAAAGATAGCCCATTTATCGGCCTTTTACAAACACCAAAATTGTTCTATTTTTGGGCAACGGCCTCTTAATGGAAGGCATTGGCTGTCGCTTTCTCAAATTCTCCGGAGTTGAGTGGCAGTATTGCTTGCGCCTTATTGTTATTTCTAGATAGTTTTTGGTTTTTATCGGCTTCCCTCAATCACTATTTATTCTTCCGTGGAGAAGTAAAATTATTCTTTTTCGTGTTCATTTATGTTGTTCGCACCACACATATTTGCTGAAAGGGTTGCTACTAATGGCTGTCAAATTATCGTAAAAAAGTTTCTCGTTATATTCACAAAGAATTTTTTTAAAGAGGAATGAACAGATGAAAGGCTGAAACGTTAAGTTTGAAATAGTACTTATGAGAAACCAATGCTTAAAAAATTAAAGATGAAAATATGAGTTTTCATAATTGAGAACAGAATTTTATTCTGTAAATACACTTCATTGCAAATCTCAGAAATGTTAACTACTGAAAAACCGTTATAACTGGGATTTAGTTTTTATAAAAGTAGGATTTCTTATGAAATTTATATTCACATAAAATTCTAATTCATATAATTTTTATCACAAATACTCATTTTTTATTTGATAACAATAAAATTTAAATTATACTTATTTATCAAGAAATTTCATGCAAATGCTATCTGCATTATAGTTTCACATTTCGTATGGAACTTTATAAAGGGAACTGATTTATTTCATCTTTGCATAGAACTTTTAAACACTCGCAGTTATTCTTACAGGGATACCAGCTTTCATTAGATATGTCTTCCAACCGTTTAGCTTTAATTTACTTTCGTCTCATACAGTGTGTAAAATATAAAAATATAACCATCGGAGCTTTTATTAGTAGTTTACAATTAAATTTTTGGCTAAAATTTGTGTAATGTTTCTGATTACAATTGAAAACACACATTTTTAATATCTACCGTTATTAACTTCATAAATATGAGCACTTTCTAGAGAATTTTTATGACATTTTTAATGTACATCAAATCACCGCTTGACTGTGGATTTCGTTAAAACTGCAGAGGATATTTACATATTTTTAGAACTATTTCCATAAAGAATTAAAAAAAGAAGCAAATGTTTCGGAATAAAAATTTCTGTGAACAGCTTATTTCTTGAAATGAGAAATATCGGCTGCTAATTTTATTCTTCTTTTAATCCGTCGGATAGGATAATACGTTTCTGAGCATACCGAAGAGAAATGTTTCTTTTCTATTCTCGGAAACATTACGATATGCATGGCGATAAAATTTCTAAGTGCAAAATAAGTAACATCATTAATCTAAAAGTGAAAAGCAGCCATTGGAAATAATTCTGTCCATCAATGGAAATCGTCAATAGAAACTGTCTTCTATATGGGAAGAAAACTGCAAATGAATACCTGAAAAAGGTACGTACTGTTTCTAATGTTTCTAAAGTTAAATCGGTGTTAACAAGAAGAAATCTACAAACAGATAAACCAGTTGCATTTAAATATAACCTGTAGCAACAACAAATAAAATACTAAATTAAGATTTACAACTTAAAAAGCTAAAAGACATAATGTTTCCCAACGTTTGGCTGTATGAAACTATTTAGAAGGAGATAAATAGAAGTGCATTGTGACCCTTAATAGCGCTCCAGGTTACCTAAATGACTGCAACAAAAAATGTATATTTGTTATCAGAAATAAAGAGAAAAAAATTATAAGCATTTTTCCTTCAATGCAAAGAAAGTCTCAGTAAAGTGTTACAGTTGTCATAGGATTCTCTTAAAAATGGAAATTAAACTTAAGAAGAGGGAGGAAAATGTTAAAATCAATTCAGCGTACTGTAAAAAGAAAGTTTTATGAATTTTATGAAAAAAAGGTTCATATTTACAGAATAAGTTACATGTCTTTATCCCGATGACTTCCAAAGAATGAAACATCATCAATACAATGTCACAGGTCATGCTTCGAAACAACCACTGCTTTCCTTCAAAAATCTAAGACTGATACAGGTACTGCATCTATAAACTTTTCGACGATTCCTTAAATGTCTCCTGATGTGTTTCACTTAGGGCCTATTGTGTCTTCGGCTCTGCAAAAGAACTTTTCGAAGTGCAAATCTACCACTACTGATAGACTCTGGAATGTAGTGGAAGAGAAATGGAAACGAATACGCCTTCGATAATTTATGAAAAATCCCTTCTCGAACATTTATAAGGTACTTTTTACACTTTAAACATTAATCAAGCAGTCCTGAAATGTGTAAGCTTACACTAAAAATGTGTAAGCACCCTCTGTATATTTTTCTGTATATCAGCGCTAACCCTATGACACTTATTTTAAATAATACCACAACAATTAATTTGTCGTTATCGAATCAGATATAAATTTAAACATATTTATTTAACTAAATTAAAACACGGAAAAGTATAAAATAAATGTTAAATACAGCTTAATGATTTCAACATTACATGTACATACTCTTCAACTAATGGTATAAAGTATTCTTAGAATGCCTTCGTGGTGTAGTGGTCATCACGCGTACTCGAGAGGTACGTGGTTCGAGCCCTGCCAAGGACATTGCTCATTTTTCATCTCTCCTGCTTCAAACAAACCTAACGTCTCTACAGTGGCGCCCGAACTAAAAAGGTGGTGGATGACGATTCTTCACTACCAAGATTTGGCGACTGGGTCCCCTAATCCCTAGTTGTCCTTTAAAAGGGGGAATATATAAGGTACTTCCCCCGGTACCTTAGCATGGCTTCGTAGTGTAGTGGTCAGCACGCTCGGTGCGCATTCGAGAGGTCCGTGTTTCGAGTCCCGGCGATGTTATTGCTCATTTTGCATCTCCCCTGTTTCAAATTAACCTAATGTCTCTACAACAGAATATCAGGAAACTGTGTAGAAGTTAGGAATCATTGGTCCTAAAAACCGATTTTAGAATGGTATACTTATTTATAACCAGGAAAAGTTTATATTCTTTGCCGTATGTTTGAGTGACTTTCAAGTAACTGGAGCATGAGTAATTCTTCATGAGAAAAAAAATGTGTTCTCCTCATGAAGGAACGTTATGCCAGCTATCTATTTGAATACGTTGATCGCATTTTATAGAAACTAATACTAAGCATATTAAACTCATTCCATCATGGTGCTAGGCAGATAGCCCTCAAGGCTTTACCGTAATCACATAAACCAAACCATCATGGTTTTATATAAGTGGTAGGTACTTATGCATATTATGTTAGTCTTTTTGACAAGTATTATACTATTTCAGTTGCAATTATTCCTGTTACTCTTAAAAATTTTTCAAAGTGTAATTTTACAAGTCTATATATTTCTAAGAAATAGCTTCAAATTTTGCTTTTTAAAATAGGTAATGTCTTTACTTTTAGCTTAACGCAGTTAGATAAATTTGTATAGTTCTCTGTCCTTTTAGGGTTTTTGTCTCTGGGAATCACTTTACTCATTCGAGATATTTGTAAATATAGTTTGAATATGAAAATAAACATGGGTATATTAGGCAAATAGCAGTTATGAGAATATCTTGGTAACTTAATTTTTTGTGAAGCAGATTCTGTAAGAACGTTTTAAATACTTTTATTGAAACAGGTTTAAGTTCATCTTTTGAAGTTTGCTGAATGTTAAGTTAGCAAACTGTTTTCTCAGAGCAGAGAACTCTGTAATAAATCAGAAGGTTTGCCTAGAAGTTTGCTTTTAGTAATACCGAATGTATACGAAATTGCTGGCTGCAGTTACACTTAGCTTACATCTTCTACATGGGAGATTTCATAACTTGTTCTGAAATCTGAACTTTTCATAATCTCCTTATCTTGGAGCCCTTCTACACTGTTAATTATAGGACATCTCATACTAGTTTAAAGCGAAATTCTGGTTCACATATATAGCAACACTATTTAAAGATGTAACAGAACAGATGTAATTTAACAGAATGTTTTCTCATTAATGGAAATATTTCATTTATAAAAATATAACTGAATCCAATAAAAATATGCTTTCTGATACCTTCGACCGTTTACAATAGTATGGCTTTTACAGCTCCGCAACCAATATCCTCCTCCACCCCCTAATGCAGATTCAACGGGTTGGTTACATTTAACTGAAAACTTATTCGAAGACACCTGGATATTCGAGTCGATTCGATTGACTGCTGTGCAGCTATTCAGATTAAGAAGGAAAAAAATGCAAAAGAAAAAATTTCGTCATGTGTAAATATGGAACTGAAAAGAAACGCAGTCATTGGACAGGTGAACAAAGTTTTATTAGTACAGCAAAATTACGAAGTCTATGCTAAAACTAGATTAGAATAATGCACAATATACTATTCTGAAGATGATGATTTAATTTTTAACATAATTAAAAATTAAGCACATTCCTTTAAAGTAACTTAAAATATCTGGTTGTAACGAATTTTTTCTGCGGGTAGTAATCAGCACCCAAATCTATGATTTTCTGCCAATGTGTTTGGTAGTTGTTCAAAGCTTTCAGATGAAAATCTTGGTGGCCGCGAGTACAAAAACAGAGTAATCTCATTTCGAACGTCCTGTGCAGAATAGAAGATAGCACTAGCAAGATGTAGCTGCAAGTGTGAAAAAAGGTACAAGTCCGAAGGAACGATGTCGGAGCTCTATGGTGCGTGTGGCTAAAGATCCCATCCGAGTCTGTATATGCAGACGCATGTGATCTTGCATTATCTTGATGCCACATTACCATTTTTAGTCGGAACTCAGTTCGACGTTTTTCCTTGATAGTAGCATCAGCACGGACTAGCATCTCGCTTTACACTTTGCTGTCGAAAGTTTTTATCTTTTTCAAGATGCTCTTTGTAAATAACACTATGGCAGTCCCTCAAGATAATACAAAGCATTATCTTTTTGTTAGTCAAATTGCGTTTTGAGACGCTGCCGATGGGCTCACCGGGCGCAGACCAAACTCCTTTAAGCCTGTGTCAGAACTAAAATTACAAATTTTCTTTTAATTTAAGTTGCAAAGTAAAATCTTTTAAAAACAACAGTAAGAATATCCAAATTGAATTATACTAAAGGGTTTTTCATAGGCATTTTATTCTGTTAATATCAGTAAATTTATGAGACGGTTTATTCCTATTTTATGCAGGCATTTTACACGTTTATGAAAAATATTTATTGCAGGCATATCCGTTTATACTATCCATGCTTCACAATTTCTTAGGGCACGATTAAGTTTGATAAAACCACCTGAGTTTGAGACCCATAAGCTTCAGTTACTATTGATATATTTTTCTTGATGAATGAGCTATTACGGCTCGGTAAAGGATGAGATTTAGCTAGTTACTTAAGAATAAAATAACAGAAGCTTGCTACTCATGAATAAAGTATGGCTACTTGAAAACATAATATATTGATTTGAATTAGGCAATCGTATTGCATGTGTCTTTTATATTGCTTGCTTATATTGCTTATATGCTGGATGAAAAAACACTTTTATAGGGATTTTTTGTAAGTAGAACCACTAGAACTACTTACATGCCCAGTAGAATTTGAATACAAGATACCCTCAATCCTCAGTAAATTTAGATTTACTCACTGATTTACCTGATACTTGAAAATGGTTCGCATATTGGCAAAATGAAAAGAACTATCGAAACTGCAACTGTGGTTACAGGATATGCTGATGTAAGAGTTTTAGTTATATAGTATGAGCTGTTAGTAAATTTTCTTTCAAGCTACATTCGCATGAAAATCTGCAGCGAATTCATTCATTTTCTTTTGTTTAATTGAATAGATATATTGCATTGGTACATTTCATTTCTATCCTCGGATTGATTATCTACCTACAAATGGTAATTTTAATTAGTATTTTGCAGTTTATCTTAAATAGAATCTATTGTAAATATAACCAATTTACTACTGAACTTTATTTATCATAATAGCTAAATTAGAAATTTATTCTTGAACTAACGAAGCGAAAAAGGAATAAATGCAAACGCAGGTGCAGTGAATTATATTATTCAAACCTCTGTTTCTCGTTATGAGTTTGACGATTACCATTGAAAGAAATTTTAGATATTTAAAATAATATGAGAATAAAAGAGAAGATGAAAAATTGAACTCCATTTATTAATATTATAAAACTGAAGTTTATCTCAAGAGACTTATAATTAATGGGAAAAAATGTCCCGGTAAGTTGGGAAGATTTTTTGAGACGTCAAAATTAATAAGATGATTTGTGTTCTGTGAAAATCTTCTTTTCTTTGGGATCTGAAATGGAAGACGAAAAATAAGCTTTCTAGGAAAAGAGCAAGAGCCTCAAACTAATTTTCATTCTGCATATAAGTTGAGGCCAGGCTAAAAGTTTACGGTTACTTGAGTTTAGCAAACAAATTTTATTCTTTTATTCAATGATGTTTTTATAAGATGAAAACTCGGGAATTTTGACGAAGAATAACATTATTTTTCAATTGCTTATTCTGCATAATATAAAGAGTTGTCTGTGAAAATATTTTGGAATGCTCATTTAAAATTCATGGTATGTTTTTGAAAATTTAATAAAAATCTTATCTATAAGACAGTTTTACGAAGCAATCGAGTTTTAATGAAGTATTTTGCTATTTTTGAAATGAAATTTGTATTTTATTCCATTTCAAATAAAAACATACAATATACTATATTTATATCACATATATTCACGCCTAACACTTAGACTTAAACTAAAACTATTTCATTCATAAATGGTTTTAAAATCAAAACGTAAAACAACAAAATTTTACAAAATAGGTAATGCGACGTCTTTTACTATGACTCATTTTAAGACAGTCCAGAAAGGAAATCTGGGAAGCCGAGTGTTGTCCAGTTAATGTTGTAATTGACATTCCTCTATTTGTTTACCAATCACGCTCATAAAATCCAACTTTAGTATCCTCTGGTTGATATACTTTGTAGCTTTATAAAGTTGTAGGGTTTTACTTATTTAATTCCAGTGCACTATCTTAGAACCTCACGAACACTAACAAGCAAATAATCTCTTAAGTGCGTAAACAAACACGTAAGATTTAAGAAGGGTTAACTACCCTTTACTTCTCACAATAAATACAATCAACTCCTAACTCGGAGTATACACAAAGCCTCCATTTGGGCTTGAACTTAGATAATAATGAATTCAAACTGAACTAAGCTTAATTAAAGCTATCTGATGGATATAGCCGAAGCTATCTGAATTCTAAGTACTTGGCCCCTAAATACTACTAATTAAGTCGGCGAAGTCAAGCAAGGGCCTAAAGTATGGCCGAGCGTAGTAGCTAGGAGAGAACGTAGCCAAATGACAAACGCGCGCTAGTCAAGAAAATCAGACTCCCTCTGTAGAAGTAGATGAAGCATCGACTTAAATAGTACTCTTACTCATTTGCATTCACCGCGTTTCTGGAATTACATTCTGGCAGGAACTTGTAAGCTGAAATTAGAATAAATAGGAAAGAAGCAAAACTTAAAATAACTGGTAATAAACTTATAAGTTTTCTCCTTCAATCTCTTGACTCTCTTCGTGAACATAAACTGTGAAACCTTATGTGGAGGACAGTGAGCAGATCTAGATTATGTCCTTTAGTGTTGAAAAACTACAAAGTCAGAAGGAGGGTTTAAAAGTGACCCTTTAATTCAACTATTTACAACTCTTTAAATTTAGAGTAAGCCACTACTTGGGCTGAACTAAAATAATATAAAAATAAAGTGTGTTAACAAATTCAATTCCCTAACTTAATTCTACGTAGGACGGCGAGGGAAGCTTAACTCTTAGTGAAATGCAATTATGCGAATTTCACTAGCAAACACTGGTAATTGCAAATTGCCTATGAAGGCGAACTTTCAGCAGACAGAGGAAATCTTGGCGCGCACAGCCTTACGGCGATAAATCCA
This sequence comes from Stegodyphus mimosarum, assembly GCA_000611955.2. Lineage (NCBI taxonomy): Eukaryota > Metazoa > Arthropoda > Arachnida > Araneae > Eresidae > Stegodyphus > Stegodyphus mimosarum. Next base: position 495,067 of record KK112266.1, on the reverse strand, counting down.
AGGCTCTGTCTTTCCCCTCGTTAACTCCTGCCTTTTAAACTGCTAACAGATATATGCGATTTGCATAAATATCTCGCTCGCGCTAAATTCGGGCAGCAACTGAAACTTTGAGAATTCGATAGGAAAGTTCAAACTAAAAATAATTTGGTTAATTAAAATAATGAATGCTACATAGTTGCTCCCAGAATTTAGTAGTCTGAAACTAAGTAGCCTAAAATCGGCTTTTAGTGAAGATGCTAAATTCTAAATCTAAATTTTCCTTCCTATTCGCCATCCTTTACAATTGTAAGTTTTAAATTTAGTTTAAATCTCTGTTTGTGTCTTAGATATTTTAACATAGAATATCTTTTTCCGTCTTCACATCAAAAAGATCCATCAGGAATTTGGCTGGATTCTATCTGGTTCCTTCCAATCTGGAAGGAAATAAATTTTAATTTCATGTTATAAGTACATTTCACCTGAAAAGTACAACATTCCCTTCCTCTGATACTTTGACCTTTGACCTTTTATTCGCGCTTTAGGTATTCGCGTTTTTTATTTTCTATTAGCGCTTTTCGCCAAACGCATTCATTTTACACTCATTCATTTTTAAAACTTCCCAATTGTTCTCTGGCCAAATGTGGTGTTTGTGAAAAACACGCAGTTTTACTTTGTCAAGTGTTCACAACTACCACCTGACTTCAATTCTATTGGGGTTAATTCTTCGACTTTCAAGACCTCCCCTAAAACAAATCTGAAATGCCCTGAGGTTCTAACATGAAATGAACTTTAAACTTTTGTGTGAAACCAGAGAACACTACGTACAACATTCAAACATTTCAATTGCATTTCATACATATAATTCATTCTTTCAATCTTCAATTCAAATTTTCTTTAAATGCTCATTGCGTTAAATAACACTTATATATTCACTTTCTAATTTAGCGCGCTTTACGCTTTTACATTACATTTTAATTTTAACTTGCGTATCCTTTACGCTTTTCCAAAATATTCGATATAAACAAAACCAGTGCTTAAGGCTTACAACAAATCATGCATTACATAGAAAACAGTTTTACATTAAATGCATTCATTATTTATACATAGAAAAATATAATACAACAGTTTTGCTATACAACTTACGTACTAGTTGCTTTTAATTAACACAATTCAATTTCCTATTTACAGAGAGTCTTTTGACTAAAATCGATGAATCCCATGTTCTGGATTACAAAGAACATTTCACGAAGTCTCACAGTTTTTCAACTGAACTCTCGAATTTCTTCCGCTGCATAATTAAGTTGTTCCTTCAAGCGTGTCCTTTACGCTTTCGGCAACCGGCTTTTGACTCGGGTAACTTCCCTTTTAAATCTGCAACTTGCACTTAAATCAGAAACATAACTGTGTGAATTTTAAAAGAAAATAAAGAATCTACTTATCTTTCTGCCAGTCTTTTAGGCGTTTTTTTGTCCATTCCTGAAAGGTTGGATATACTGTGGCTTGGGCTATTCTTTGCTTGTTACTCCTAGATTGAAACTCTGGGGCTGCCTTTCGTTTGGTCGATCTTCTTTCCTCCAGAAACACCTTGTTGGGACGAATGGTGGGTGGCGCTTTCCGTTTGTGCTGAAGTCTTTGCTCCCTCTCCAGACTGGCTCGTTCCTTCTCCTGCACTCGTAGGCTCCTTCGTTGTGGGTTGGCACCTTCGGCGGCTCGCTTCTCGCCGTTCTGTTCCCTCCGTAGTGGTGGAGCTTTCATAGTGTTTTCATTTGGACGTTCCTTCCTTAGACGCTTTGGTTGCTGAGACTGTTGCTTAGCGTTTGTCCTTTTTTCTTTTTGGGGTGGTCTTTTCTTCGGCTGCGGCTTCCTCTCTTCTGGTAACCTCCTTTTCAAACTGGGTTCTCTTGTTTTTGAGGGACCTGGTTGGGGCTCTTGAATCTTAGAAAAATTCTGTGAGGCTGGACCCTGCAACATGTCTTTCAAAATATTATTATTAGCTCTTCGATAATAATGTTTAATTTGATCGAAATTTGCCACAGTCTCTTCGCCCTTCTCATTCTTTAAATATGCACGGCATTCAACTATTCTTGTAATTTCAAAAGGACCATGCCATCTTGGGCAAAATTTTGCGACCTTATCTTTTGCTGCGCATGAAAGTGCGTGGGCTTGTTTCAACACCTCCTCCCCCACTTTATATTCTACGGTTCTTCTTTTTGAATCGTAGTAAATCTTTTGTTTCTTTTGCGCTTCCCGGGAGCACTTTTCTGCCTCCTTCAACATTTTTTCTATTTCACCCATTTGAAATTCCGGCGCTCTATCTTTCACATAAAATAATTTATCTAAGGGGGTCATTATCTTCCTGCCCAAAAACAATTCGGCGGGGGATTTCTTCGTTGTCTCGTGCTTAGCCGTTCTGAGGGCGAATGCAAATTCTTCGACGCAGTCATCCCAGTTAGAATGGTGCTTTTGCACATAATTTCTAATCAATTTTACAATATTCTTATTTACCCGTTCCGCTATATTTGATTGTGGGCGGTAGGGTACCATTTTCATATGCTTAATGCCCAACTTGTCACACATCATTTTAAATGTACTGCTTACAAACTGGGGACCATTATCGCTAATCACCCTCGCTGGACATCCATATCTTAAAATATATTTGTTCAAAAACGAATCTGCAACGACTTTTGCTGAAGCCCGCTTAAGTGGTATCAACTCAACCCATTTACTGAAATGATCCACAATGACTAATAAAAATCGTGCCTTATTTACATGACTCCTGGGGTAGGGGCCTAAGAGGTCAATACCAATTATTTCATTGGGGAACCTAGACTCAATACTAGTTAATAACCCGGCCGGGCGGAAATTTACGTCATTATTTATCTGACACGTGTGACAAGTCTGGCAGTAATTTTTAACTATCTTTTGTAATTGCGGAAAATATACCGCCTCGCGTACGCGTTGTATTGTTTTTCTAATTCCAAAATGGCCCGAGACAGGCGAATCGTGGAGCTCTTGCAAGATACTTAAAATTAATTTGGCCGGGATGACTGGTCTGTATTCACTATTTTGATTCGTAACTTTAGTATAAAATAAGAGACCATCAATGATTTCATAGTTCTGTGCTCTGCTTCGTATTGCATTAATGTCTATATGCTGGAAGTTATCTGGGTCTTTTAAATAATTATAAATATTTCCGAATTCGGGATCCCTAGCAATTTCTTCTATTACAGTCTCTCGAGAGTCAATGACCTTTGCCTGAAGCATCGCTATTTTTACTTTCTCGCCGTTCTCGTCTAACTTTATTCTAGATAATGCGTCGGCCACTACATTGTCTTTTCCCGGTGTGTGTTTGATAATGAGATTAAATTCTTGCAACTTTAGGGTCCACCGAATTAAGCGTGGCGAAAGATTCTTTCCTGAAAATAATCTGGTAACTGCCGCATGATCTGAATATACTGTTACGGGAGAACTCCCAAAATATACACAAAATTTTTGAACAGCTGCGAGCACTGCTAAAGTTTCACGCTCCGTTGCCGAATAATTTCTTTGCGTATCATTCAATGTACGACTAAAAAAGGCAATCGCTTTTCTATTTTGTGTTAACACGGCTCCGATTGCGTAATCTGATGCGTCTGCATAAATTTCTAGACCCTTGTCTTTCTCTGGGAACTTTAGAACCGGTGCATTAATTAAAGATTCTTTTAACTTCTCAAACGCGGCGTTTGCTTCTGAAGACCACGCAAAACGAACTCTTTTCCTTCTCAACTTTAACAATGGTTCAGCAATTTCTGCGAAATTTTTAATAAAAATTCTATAATATGAGCACATACCCAAGAAAGTCGCTAACTTTTTGGCTGTATTCGGAATTGGGTAATTTTTCACTGCTATAACTTTAGATTTATCTGTTTCGATCCCCCTTTGAGAAATTTTGTACCCTAAATATTTGAGTTCTTTTGCCGCGAATTTACATTTCTTAATGTTCACTTTAAGTCCTGCATCTTTCAAAAGAGTAAAGACTTCTCGAAGGTCTTTAATATGTTCTTCCAGCGATTCTGAAGTAACAATTATATCGTCAAGATAAATAAATGTACTTTTTCCTATTACCGGCCTTAAAATTTTGTCCATGCACCTCTGAAACGTGGCCGGGGCTCCCGACAATCCAAAAGGCATACGCAAAAAGCCATATGTACCGTATTTTGTTATGAATGCTGTTTTGTGAACATCTTCCGGCTTTATGCTTATCTGAAAATATCCGGATGTCAAATCTAGGGTGGTTATGTATTTTGTCGATTTAATACTTCTTAGAATTTCATCAATTACCGGAAGTGGGTAAGTTGGAAATTTTGTTATACTATTAAGCTTTCTGTAGTCAATAGCGAACCTGTACCTTAATGGATCAGTTAACGGCAAATCATTATTTTTCTTACATAAAACAACCGGACTCGCATATGCACTAGAAATAGGAGTTATTATTTTGTTTCTTAACATTTCATCAATATGGTATTTTATTATTTCCTCCTTAACTTTGTCGTACTTGTAAGGACGCTGACGTATAGGTTCATCCGTAGTTAATTTAATTTCGTGTGCTACGATCTGGGTGAATCCTGGAATATCATCAAATAAATCAGCGAAATTACTTACCAACTCCCGAAACTTGTCCTGTTCTTCGGGCGTTAGATGGCTTAAATCCACTTCAGGGGGAGGTGTTGATTTCTTTTTAACTGGGTCCATGGTTACTTGCAAGGTGGAGTTTTCAAAATCGATTTTCGCATCCACAGCTGCAAAGAAATCTGTTCCTAAAATAACCGATGCTTGGAGGTTCTTCACTACAAGAAACATAATTTTTTTTTGTTCTTCGCCGATTTTGATGTACAGCTCGATTTTTCCCATGCATTGACACGTTTTTCCTTGGGCTGCTACCACCTTCATTCCTTCCACGCTATGCAGACGATATCTACGAAAGTGCTTCTTAAAAAATTCTTCTGCCAAACAGCTTCCTTGAGCGCCGGTATCCAACAGAGCTGTAGCGGGTACGTTGTTAATTAGTAACTGCAGTCTCGGTAATTCAATGTTTCTCACCATGACCGTATTTAGCTGTACTTCAGAGGGATTTTTCTTCTCCTCGGAACATTGCACCCCCTTCCCCGCAATATTCCTTAGTAGTTTAAATGCTTTGCGGGTGTTTTCTTCTGTTGCTGGCTTCTGCCTGGGGAGAATGATTTTCTTCCGTAGTTGGAATTATTTTGTTGGCGCTGTACTTGGCGCGGTTGACCGCTCGCATTTTGACTGGTACCAGTAGTTCTCGGCCATCGTCTGTTTCTTCCTTCGGCATTCTGGTTCCCCTGCAGCCGCTGTTCATACGATTGTCTCCGTTGATTTTCGGCCGCTCGCCGGCTCTCGAATTGTACGGCGAGTTCAAACAGCTTGTCCAGCGTTACGGGATTTCTTAACTCCATGAAATCTTGTATCGATGGTAACAATCTGGGCAGGATTATCTGGATAATCTCCGGGTCCGGCCTCGTGCCATACAATAATTTAAAGACTTGTATTTTTCTCAAAATAAATTCCGATAGTTCATCCACCCGCTGTTGATACTTGCTAAACAACTCAGCTTCGAGTTTCGCACGGTCTTTAACCACAGGAAACGCTCTCAAAATTGCTAGTTTAAAATTCTCGTACGTGTAAGTCGGCGTTCCTGGTTCTCCCAGCAGACATTTTCCGATGCACTTATACCAGGTCGCTGCTTGGCCCCTCAATGCTCCTGTCGCTAATATGACCTTCTGATGTTGCGGAACTGGATACAGCAAAAAATGCGCTTCTCACTTTTCCGTTCACAGGTCCTCTGGCATCAAAAACTACTGCCGGCTTCATGGCTGCTCTGATGGTTTCCACTATGAATCCAAATCCATCAGGCATTGCAGCTGTATTCTGGGATGTAGTAGGCATATTCCAACTTCCTTCCATCCTTTTAGTTGTTCGGGCGCCAGTATAAGGTTTCTCCTTCAATCTCTTGACTCTCTTCGTGAACATATAAAAAGAATAATCAATTATAGTGATTTTTTTTTAAATTTAGACGAATTGCGAGATTTGTATTGTGGGGCTTCGCTTATTTAATCCAATGTTCAATCTTAGAACCCCACAAACACTAGCAAGCGAATAATCGCTTAAGTGTGTGAACAAGCACGTAAGACTTGAAAGGTTAACTACCCTTTATTTCCCAAAATAAATACAATCAGTTCCTAACTCGGAACGTACACAAGCCTCCCCTTAACTTGGCTTGAACTTAAATGATTAAGAAATTAAACTTAGCTAAGCTTAACTAAAGCTAACTGAAAGATATAGACGAAGATATCAGGATTCTAAGTAGTTGGCCCCTAAATATTAATTAAATCAGCGAAGCCAAGCGAGGGCCTAAAGTATTGCCGAGCGTAGTATCTAAGAGAGACGTAATCAAAAGGCAAACGCGCGCTAGTCAGGAAATCAGACTCTCTCTCTCTGGAAGTCGGTGAAACATAGACTTACTCATTTGCATTCACTGCGTTTCTGAAATTACATTCTGGTAGGAAATTGTAAGCTAAAATTAGGACTGATAAAATAGGTGCATAATTTAAAATAACTGTTAATAAAATTAGGATATACCTTCCATTTTTCCCTACCAGAAATTAATTACTCGAAGAATAAGGCCTCAAAACGACCTTGTTTAAGAGTGAAAATTCTACAAAACGGTTTTTCATCAACGTTTTAAACTTGTAGCAAGTGTGCTCTCTTGAATTCATCATTAACACTTTCCTGTTCAGGGCCAAATTTACACAATATCTAAAGCTATACTAAAACTAAGAATTTTAATTTCACATTTTACAAATTAACTTGAAAAACATCTGCTTCTCTGTTTACACCGACTTGGTCATTTCACAAATTATTTCAAAGGAGTCCAATTTTTCGCAAGCCATTTTAGTTTGCTACCATTATCCTATTATTGAAATTACTTTTGGCCCACAAACACTTTCATTTACACCAAACCTTAAATCTTCTTACCCCCAGGCTCGCGAGAATTTGTTCTGAGTGAAACGAGCTTTTTATTGTTGTATTTCCACGAAGATACACTACCAACTATCCAACAGCTAGGACTTGTTAGAAACCAGACATTCCAGACCTCAGAAGACTTCTTAAACCAAAGCTAGCTCTAATGTACTAATATAGAACCTTAATTTAAAATTCTCGAACTTTCAATACAAAATAGAAAACAAGGAAAATTTTAACTTATCTTTTTTTTGTTTCTATATTTCTTCATTCTTTTGTCGCAAAATTCTTGGCAAGTGAGGAATCTTAAACCTTGAATTCTCAATCTTCTCGGGCGGCTGCTCAACTAGGAGCATTGCCCTAACCGGTTGTCTATGGTTCTTCAATATATTTATAATTTGGATCATTTGAATAACATAACCTCATCACTTCTTGCAGCAAGCCTTTAACAAATGTGAACAATAACTGTTCGCTTGTTTGATCACAGCAATACATTATCTTACATTGTTTAGTTATATGTGATTTCTTATGATAAAAGAGAAACTAAAAGGTAAAGAGAATTCAAAAACTTCCTTCAATAAAAAGTAACAAAATATCGAAATCTGTTATGAATTTTTAATAGAAAAAAATGGGAGGGTACATATGACTCTTTGTATTCCCCCTATGCATTAATGCAGCCGAATTTTCAAACAAAAGATAGTAGAAGCTGATAAAATTACAAGCTAATAGAAACAAAAGTTCTCAATAAAAATTCTGAAGTTTATGTGAAAATGCCTGAGGAACATAACAACACTGTAACTCATAGAACTGAATCATACCTAAACACGCATCATTAATGTTACGTGCATTGTGTTATTCGCACAGCAATGATTAAAATTCCATTCCTGTGAATGATTTCTTACTGATCACATCTCCTGTTTCATAATCAGTCTTTTATAATGAATAAGTTTAAGAAATTCATTCTTAACATTTATTGAAACATTTTCACTTGACAGATTCACTTCTATAAATTATTTATGACAGAAGATATCTACAGTTTTATAATGATTCTTTAACTAAAGGTATTCACTCTTAACAATCATCGAAAGTTTCTCTCTTGACAATCCGAATAGAATTTTCATTCAATCAAATTCATAGCTACTGAGTTTAAGAAAGTATGCAGTGAACTGCTAAAGGTTAAAAATTTCGGTATATAAAAATTTTGAAAGCAGTTCTTTTTCTTTCCTTTTCTTTTTTCTCATCAACAAGAGCAATGGCCTATTACAATTCCTCATGCACTGCATTGCTTTTTTGAAAAACTTTACCTTTCACCTTTAAAAAATATTAATGAATTTTATAATATCTGTATTCAAGTTCTGCATTTGAAAATTAAATAACTGTTTACAAGTATCAATTTCATTGCTAAAGAGCATGATTGATACCTTATTTTCTTAACGTAAAGAAAGACTTCTTAGCTGATACATTAAACATAATTTAAAGAAAAACAGTTTCTTACTATAAACTTCAACGCAGTACAGGTTTCCCTTGAAAATCATTGACCATTCGCACGGATAAGAAAAATAAATCTATATTTGCGATTTAAAATAAAAAAGTTGAAATAACAAGTATTAAGATTTCAGTAATTGGAAAAATTTTACAGTACCGCTTATTTGATATAAAACTTTTTGCAGTACACTACGAAATATTTCTTAGGCCTATCAATATGTTATAGATTGAATTTTTCAATTAAAAAAATCTCGCTTCCTCAGGCTTGAAAACTAAGTTTTGTCTTCACTGTGACTAATGGGTCATTTACTTTGCAACCATTGACTCTGAATGACACAAATTTACATATTCAAAGAAACTTGAAAGCATTTCAATATACATTATTTTGTTTGTAGTTTCCAAGGAAGTACAAAATTTGAGGGAAGAATTCTTGAGCTAACAAACACACATTTCGAAGAGATGTAATTATGCACATGATCCCATAACATTCAATTCAACTAGCTGATAACGAAAGTAAGCTGCGAAATTCCTCTGTTGTCTGAATTTTCCGTCAATATCAAGAATCATACAGATACTCATGTTTTCAGTAATACTGTATGTGCGTGAAACTGCAGCAAAATATTTCTTCAGTCCATTTTCAATGTAATTTTCAGCATTTTAAGTGTCCAAAGTCTGTTACAAGTTTTCGCCATTGCGTATATTTTCTTTTGCTTGATTTCTCAGAGTAAAATGTAAACTTAATATCAGTAAGCATTTATTCTGGTTTACAGATTATCGATGTTGGAACTGGTTTTATTTCTTTTGAAAGAATTCTTAAAATACTTTATGAAGCTTTCATCTTTTCCTTATGTTAAAGGTGAGAGTTCTCGAAATGTTACTTTGATTTCACAGATTAATTCTGAAATCTCTACTGTGTATCAGATGCAGAGGCGCCTTTCCCCACTAAAGAACAAAATCAGATGAGCCTCTTTTCTTGACACTCGAGAAAAGTTCCTACCTATGAAAACATAAGTAAGGAAAACAAAAAATGTATTTATATGAAAAATTGAACAGAAATCGAAAATTTAAGAAGCACAAAGACCTTACAAAAATCAAATAAAAACGCTTACTTTAAAAAACACGGACTAACAATTCAACTACAAATAAAGCAATAATAAAATAAATAAATATAAATGTAAACAAATGCAAGTAACAACCTTGGAAATAATCACATTAAATTGCTTTTGAAAAACGGGACAATATTCGTCTAGTTTGAGTCTACAAATCTGTGGTCAAAAACCTTAATACGAATTGTGAAATTCCTTCCCTTGAGAAAGTCCTTTCATTGAAAACAGACGATTCCTGGGATACAAATCAGTATTTAAAGTGTAAAGAAAGTTCGTTTTGCCTATTATTATTACTAAATTTAACTTCAAGCTTGGAATTTGCTTAAATTTAGGCAACGCTCATTTAATATTGAAACAGCGGCAGTAAAAGAAATGATCACTTGAAAATCAATGAAACTTCTAACATATTTGATATCGACCATCGTCTAAAAGAACTAAAAATGGATACTTTAAGCCGAATTGACGTGAGCAAAAAGAATATAATTCAAGCGCATTCGAAAAATGAAAAGAACAGAATACACGTAATTGATATCAGATCAAAAGGACGATTATCCAAGGTCGAAATAACGATTTCTGACTGAACTTATCTTAGAAATTTCCAGATTAATATTATTAAATCAGCAATAGTTAAAACGTTTTTATCGTGTTAAAATATACAACAATTAAAACTGTTTTGCTTTTAGTTAGTTCAAAGGCTGCATTAGATTTAATGAAGCCCAGATAGATATTTCAAATTCGCAGGTATTTGATATAAGAAATAATTAATACTAAACAAGAATTTCTATGTATCTAACAGTCTGTTTTCATGTGACTTTTATAATAGCACAGGAAGAAAACTCTAACTAAAGGCATAAGGCATTTTTGAAAATACATTAATTAGTTACTTTGTTCATTATTTAGAAAACTGAACGAAGCAAAAACAGATTTTAACACACACTGAAATTTTAAGTTTTCCGTAGAAAATAAGGAAGTTTTTTTTTTTTTTTTGAAAATTTTCAAAGCGTAAACAAAAAAAGCATTTTAAAGTATGTTAACGATCGCTATAGAAAACTTCGGATATTTACATCTTGTTTTAATTAATATAATAGCTAAACACTCCTAAAAATAACACTCCGTATGTAATTTCGGCAATAAATTTTACACTTAAATGTTGTTTGTCATGCACATGCTCGGTAAGAGGAAGCTACCAACCAAGCCCTGACGAAAGAACAGTTAAGCCAACGGCCTGCTCGTGTGAAAAAAAAAACTGTCTATCTGAAAAGCGGAGAAAGCAAAATCTGGCTACAACAAGAAGAAAACGTGCTTCATGCGAGAAAGACGGAGGCTCGTGTGAAACATTTTTAGTCCAAAGGGATTTAGTCCCGAAGGACTATTACTTTCGTTATGCGATTTTGCGTTGATTCACTCTGAATGCCCGATTCACTTTTCAAATTGTTGCCACTAAATGTTATCGCTCTGCATTAAAGTTTAAAAAATGAAAAATCTGCATAAATGTAAGCATGTTTTTATTATTATTATTTTCTTTTTTTGACGTAGCTTTCTCTTCAAAAATCGTCTGCGTGCGTTGCACGGGAAAATAAAAAGGAATTTTAATTACAGTTCTAAATAAATAGCCAAATAAATGTGAAATTCGTAACAATATTCTCTAAAACTTTAACGAATTTTTCATTAACAAACTCAAAGATTTCAAAGCCAACAATACCAACGTTGTACAGAAAAACATTTTTATCTCCAGTGCGTGAGAGCGTGTACCGAAATTTCTAAAGATATGCTCAATTTAAAATTATTTTGCGATATTGCTGTTGCACTGAATTTTATGGTTTAAGTGCGAAGAACATGGTATTTAACAAATAAAGGTAACACACAAAATGTTAAATAAACG
>KK112266.1:454247-483357 GCA_000611955.2 Stegodyphus mimosarum | reverse complement strand
TTTTATTTCTGCGAATAGAGTCGACGAATAACATTCATAAGTGGATGAAAACGAACCCGAAGAGATGAATTGGTCAAGGATCATGACAGTGGCGGCAGCTGGTCGGATGCATATTTGTCGACTCGGAAAAAGCTCAAGTAAATGCCTTACGAATGCTGCGAAGCATATTAAGTGGAACAGTTATCTTCTTCCAGGTTCTCTCGTTTAAGTGTATTATTTACCATTTTTTTATAAAACATTTGCTGTTAATGTAACGGTACACTTAAAGAAGCATTTTATAACACAGGAATTATCAGTGTGATTATCATATTGATAAGGGAGGATAAGTATGGGAATTACTTTGAAAGTGCATTTATCTTTTATTGTATGAGTGAATGAGTATTAATTTAACTAATGCTTGTGTTTTATTTATGAGATATGATTGCATTAATTCTCATGCATTCATTAATTTTTGATTGCTTATATATACTTATTAATTTTTTTATTTGATTGAATATTTGGATGTTGTGCATATTTAATGCAGATACCAGGTGTTAATGATTCACTAGAAGTTCAAGACTTGATGTAAAATTTTAAGTACAGAGATTCAGTTTTGATTTTCTGTTATTTTAATTAAGTTGAACATAAAGTCCCATAATGTCATTTTTGACCAAACATAGAAAGGCCGATCTAGTCGCCCTTGCACAAGAGTTTGGTGTTGAAGTGTTGCCTACATTTAGAATTTTGGACTTGAGGGAAAAAATTCTTGCTAGTGAAAGCTATAAGGAGCAGGTAGCAAAGGACCTTCTGAGTGTTATCATTACAGATAGGGAGGCAAAGGAGGAGAAGGAAAGGGAAGAAAGAGAAAAAGAACGCGAAAGAGTAGAAAGAAAAGAAGAACGCGACAGACAAGAAAGGGAATATAAACTAAAGTTAGAGGCAGAGGAGAGGATTGCCATTGAGAAGTATAAGGTAGATTGTCAGGATCGTTACTTGAATAGGAGTACCACACCCGAACGGGGGGAGAATGGGAAGGAAAGATCAGTAGAAGAGTTAACGAGAACAATCAGGTTATTGACAGTAAAGGTTCCAAGTAGAGCAGATGGCTGGGACTATTTCTTCTCCAGTTTAGAAAGAGCTTATATCAATGAAAGTGTCCCTGATGAGTATAAGGCCAAAATTTTGATTTACCTTTTGGGAGATAAAGCGGCAAATTTATTAACATTGATAAGGGAGGATAAGTATGGGAATTATGAAGTAATAAAGGAAACTGTGTTGAAAGAATTCAAACCGTCACCTCAGGTATGCCTGGAGAATTTCAGGAAAGCAAGACGAAGTTCAGAAGAGACCTTTGTCCAGTTTTCTACTAGAGTTACTGCCATGTGGGAAAATTATGTGAAATCAAGGGGGGTGACAGACTTTGAAGGTCTTAATCAGTTGGTGGTAGCGGACAAAATCTACCAGACCCTTGATACAGAAACTGCAGTACACATAGGTATAAGGCAGGGAGACTCGTGGTTCAAGCCAAGAGAGCTTGGAAAGGAGTGTGACATATTCTTTGCGGCTAAAGGGAAGTCCTACAACGTACGTAGGGAAGCTTGTGAAACTAAGATGCTAAATGAGGTAATAGGTGAGAAACCTAAGGTCGAAGAGAGACGAAGCGGTCGGCATGAGTCAGAAACCATAGGGAAAAACACAGGGAATGTTAAAGGTTTAACATGTTTTGTATGTGGTTCAGCTTCGCATTTTAAAAGGAACTGTCCTCAGATTAAAGGTTCTAGGCAGTATAACCGAAATGAGGAAAAGGATAAAGCTAGGGTAAACTGGGTAAAGAAAGGTCAGGATAATGATATCCTAGCGGACAAAGTTGTGGTAGCTCGTGTGGATCCTTTGGGGAAGCCAGGGAATGTAAACAACTATAAGCTGTGTAAGTTGAAAAGGGTTCCTATTAGTGTGAATGGAACAATAGGGGAGGCCCTCGTTGATTCAGGAACAGAAATTACGGTGGTTAAAAAGGAGTTAACCAAAAATCTCCAACTGGAGGAAGGATCGAGCATATATTTGAAGGGTATATTTGGTCCAGCTGTTAAATGCCCTTTGGTAAACATTCCACTGGGTATCACTGTAGGAGAAAGTTCCAGTGTCACACATCAAGAGATTTTGTGTGCAGTTGCAGAATCTCTAGCAGAGGATGTGTTGCTTCCTCCGGAAGTATTCACCATGTTAGGGGGTCAGTTACATGACACAGGTGAGGTGGTAGAGAACTTACCGGAAGAAACCACAACATCCCAGAGGTTAGGAGAAATGAAGAATCTGTGAAGGTAAACACAGGGAAACTAGAAAGAAAAACTAGTGTGGGAAGGAATCTCGATGAGAAAGGAAAGGTGGAATCAAGTGAAAGCCAAGAACCTCAGTCAGGAAGACTATGTACAGCGGATGTTTTTAGAAGAGAGCAGGAGACTTGTGAATCTCTGGCAGGAGCATGGGAGAATGCTCAAAAAGGAAAGCGGAATTATTATACAGTGGATAACTTTCTCTTTCATAAGGACAAAATTCTTGGGGAAAGCGTGGGACAATTAGTTGTACCTAAGAGTCGAAGGGAGGAAGTCTTGCAGTTAGCACATTGCTCGGTGTTTAGTGGCCACATGGGGGTAAAGAAGACTGTGGAGAGAATTAGATACTCTTTCTATTGGGAAGGTCTGAGGTTAGATGTCCAGAAATTTTGCGAGGCGTGTAAAGAGTGCCAGTTGACTAGACCAATTAAAACTGTTGATAGGACACCAATCACCCCAGTAACGAGGCCAGATCTGCCCTTCCAAATTGTAAACATTGATGTGATAGGTCCGATTGATCCTCCCAGCTCTAAAGGGCATAAGTATATATTATGCTTAGTTGATCAGCATACCAGATGGGCAGAAGCAATACCCCTAACTAGCCTCTCTGCCAAGTCGACTTGTGAGGAGTTATTACATATTTTTCAAGAACGGGTATTCCAAACGTAATTGTATGTGACAATGGAACAAACTTTAAAGCGGATTTGACTCAAGAATTTGAGAGACGAATAGGGGCCAGTCCTAAGCTTTCGACCCCTGGATATCCTCAATCTAATGGATTAGTTGAACGATTTAATGGTACTTTAAAAAGAATGTTGCATCATGTCATCAGAGAAGAAGGTAGGGGGTGGCATTTGCAAATTTCTTATGTGTTGTGGGCCTATAGAGAAGTACCCAACTCAACAACTGGGGTGGCTCCATTTCAACTAATGTACGGCAAGACACCTCAAGGACCTTTGTCGATATTAAAATCATCATGGACAGGGAAACATGAAAATTTACAATTAGACGCAACTCCTGTTTATACATATTTACAAAATCTAAAGGCTAGGTTTGAGAAGGCAGCGGAGCAGGCAAAGCTCACAGCTGAAATTCAACAAGAGAGGACAGCACACTATCATAATTTAAGATCTACCGTAAAAACGTTTAAGGTGGGAGATAAGGTGATAGTCTTGATTCCCGATTCTAATAATAAGCTTTACGCTAGATGGCAGGGTCCTGCAAATATATTGGAACAGAAAAGTCCTCACTCTTTTGTAGTACGAATGCCCGATGGAACCAAAAGGCATGTTCATCAGAATAAGATTAGACTTTATGTAGTTAGATCTCAAGCAGTAAATGTTATCTTGGAGGGAGAAGAAGAGTTTGGCGAAATTGAATCTACACCTGTCAACAAGGGAGGAAAAACTTTTTCTGAATCTCTGGAAGGATTAGAAATGTCTAATTTAGATTCGGTCCAAAGGAGTAGACTTTTAGGGCTACTGAGGAAATACCAAACATTATTTACACGTCCAGTGCAACCAGCCCGAGTAGGTACACACAAGATCGAACTTATTCCTACTGCTATTAGGAAGAAACCCCACTGCTATGGAATACCTATGGCATATCGCAAAGCAGTAGATGGGCAGATACGTGAGTTACTAGAATTAGGATTAATTGAACCTTCTGAGTCAGAAATTGCTCATCCTATAGTTTGTGTGGTGAAAAAGGATGCTACAGTTAGAATGTGTATAGATTTTAGATCATTGAATGCTGTTACAAAAACTCCAACATTTCCCATGAAGGACATGCAGGAGTTGGTTTTTGTGGCGGGTGCAGCTAACTGGCTGACAAGCATCGACCTTCGAAAAGGGTATTGGCAAATCCGAATGGATGAAAGGAGCAAACCCTTGACTGCATTTGCGACATCTAATGGAGTGTACCAGTGGAGAACAATGCCTTTCGGTTTATCAGGAGCTTCGAGGACATTCCAGAGGGAAATGAATCGTGCTTTACATAGTGATTATGCTCAGGCATATATAGATGATGTGGTGATTTTCTCGAAAACATTTCAGGAACACTTGAAACACATTTCTCTGGTCCTGGACACCTTAGAAAAATTTGCTTGGATATTGATTAATGAAATACGTCCTAAAGAAAGGACAAATTTCATTCTGGGCAGGGGCGTGTCATGCACATGCTCGGTAAGAGGAAGCTATCAACCAAGCCCTGATGAAAGAACAGTTAAGCCAACGGCCTGCTCGTGTGAAAAAAAAACTGTCTATCTGAAAAGCGGAGTGAAAGCAAAATTTGGCTACAAGAAGAAGAAAACGTGCTTCATGCGAGAAAGACGGAGGCTCGTGTGAAACATTTTTGAATTTATTATTTTTGTATTCCAAAGTTTGAAGTTTGATGTGTTACTATTAAAAACTGAAAGGTGAAATGTAATAGTTGTGCGGTTTAAATGTAATTGTGAAAAAAATACTTTGTGAAAAGAATATTTATATATTTCAATAAAATATAGTTCATGTTATCGTTAAATCTGCATAAGTGTGCCAATTTTATTTCTGCGAATAGAGTCGACGAATAACATTCATGAGTGGATGAAAACGAACCCGAAGAGATGAATAGGTCAAGGATCATGACATTGTTACAATATGTATTCCAAGCTACAACAATACACCCAAAAGTACTATGTGAAGGAACGTTACCGTTCTAAATAATAAATTTAATATATATATATATATATATATATATATTTTAAATCCTATTAGAATAATACTATATAGGTCTTTATTAAAATTGTTATGCAGGTCATACAACTTGTATTTTCAGAAGAACATAACATTTTTCTTACCTATGAGGTGAATATCACGTTTTGGTTAAATAGTATTCACATTAGCTCGAATAGTACTTAAAGTATTTGAAATAATGTTACCTTTTGCGTTTATGTGTTTATCGGACATTTTTTAATCTTTCGTCTGACAAACTGTAACCCAACTGTGAATTTTGCCAAAGTGTAAGCAGAAACTGTTGTTGGAGTTTTTTATTACTTAAGAGTTTACGTTTTAAGTTCAATATCAAATGAAAGTCAATATTTGGATAACCAATCTAAATAACTTGAATAAGTAAAGTTTGTGACATACATGATAAACACAATATACTGTAAAACTAGGTTTCAAAGACAGTAAATAGTGGCCAAAATGGCTCCAACAGAATAATTAAATTAATGCGTTGTGGTACTTAAGTACTGTTGGGTCCAGTGTTCTAAATTAAAAAGTGAAAACATTACAAGAAAAAGTTAAAATTAAATATAGAATTTATTAAGAGATATCTGACTTAATACAAATTTTTACATAGGTGGCGGTCGTGAGGATAAAACAAAATTTTCATACCGTTCCAAACAGTGAAGTGAACATTGAAGATACATGCTGCCCTTAACATGAGACAAGTGAACTTCTGCCACGTCACAGCGCAGCCACATTTTTCGCTAAAAGGAAAAGAATGAAAATTAGAAATCTGAACAGGAAAAGGTAGCTTCGGAGCCTTCCGCCCCTTCTATGTGGGATTCGTCCTCATTTCGTCGCCCAACATAGGTGGTTTTTCTCCTCCATTTTCTTCATACATCGTTCTATGATAACGCAGACAGCAACTATCGTGGCTCACAGATAGTACTTTTCTCGTCGTCTCCAACGTCTCTCCTCGTAGCTCGCTCCCAGCCTTTTTCTCCTTTCGCCAAAATGCTCGTTTAGCGATTTTAGATGGTAAAAGACCGGCCAACTGCCCGGCAGCCCCAGGGGGAAAAACATACAGGAAGGTGAAGCCACGTAGTTCGAACTCCTGGAATTGGCGAATAATCGCTGATCCACCAAGGTCAGTAACCTGTCAGCAGAACTAGCCTCGTCGAGGGGTCTCACTCCAGCACAGAAAAAGCCTGCGAGTAAGCAAAACACCTCGTCCCCTCGACCTTGGCGTAGGGTTAGTAATGTTGGAATTACCCTCTCCCGCAGGGTGCAAGAAGTTCTATTGATGACAGATGCCTCCCAGACCACAGTTTGGCGGGTGAAGCAAATTTTCGAAAACAAAGTCGTAAATCTTGATTCCCTACAAGGAAACGGAAAAGTTTTCGAAAGAATATGGTATTAGTTTTTTATTTTAAACACAAATTAATACTGCAAGGGTGAAAAGTACTTCAATTAAAATATAATAATTACATAGATAATTTTCTTAGGTTTATTACAACCCCAAACACGACTACCATAATAAGAAAATAAAAAATTATTTCAATTAAAATATAATGATCAAGTAGGAAAAATTTTATGTTTTCCACAACACCAAAACGACCACCTTAGTCAGAAAATATGGATCCCAAATTTAGCAGAAAAGGGGGCACATTAAAAAACTTAATTAAAACTTTAAGCACCAACTTGTGTAAACAAAACTTTAAAAGAACTTTAAAAAAAATTCACCTTAAGGGTCAACTTAACAAGAGATTAAACATTAACAACCAAGTTAAGAAAAGTACTAACTAAACAAAAATTTAAATAGTTAACCAAACCAAAAGTAAGAGAAAAAAATTAATTACTCAAGCAACTTAAAAATCAGCGTTAACCAAAACTGTCAAGAAAACAAATTAAATGACAACAATTACTTTTCAACAAGGCAAAGAAACGAGTTCAATTACAAAATAAAAACAAATTAATCTTTAAGTCTGAAGCAGAAATAAGTTAAATCATTACATTTAAAACATTTTAAATCAACTGAAATATGTAATACATAACACTATCTAGAACTTTAGACATTGTTTGATTGTTGTAAGCTTTCAGACACTGGCATCCCGGAATTAATTTATGCTTACGTATTTAATCAGTTTTTTTTTCAACCATTGCAACTGCGTCTTTTTTACGCAAATAACGGTTTATTCTGTAATTATTAGTTTAATAATACTACAACGGCATGGATGTAGTACACAAGAGAGAAACCTATTAGTTTCAAAGTTGTACATTTATATATAACACACATATATATATACATACAAATCGAACTATGATTTTCTGCTTAAATGTGTCAAATATTTTGCATGACCAGTGATTTCTTGCATTATTTTATTTATTACCTTCCACAAGTTATGTATTTTCTTGAATATTTTTCAATATATATAACTCAAAAGGAGCAACGTATTATAGAACTCATTGTAATAACAAAATGCATACATTATGTTAATATAGAAAAAGCTGTTAAAACCTTACTACGTTAAAAATAAGTAATGCCTCAGATGCAATTTATTATTCAAGAAAAGAAGAGAAAGCTTAATTTACAACACCATGTTGTAACTGACACTGCAGCTCCTTCAACTGAAATATCTTTATTTGCTTGCAGCGCACAAATTAAGAATGAAATACGTTGCAAAACATATACATATTTTTTTCGGCAGCTCGCAACACTTTGCGTTACTGAACCTCTAGATTACATCTTTGAAGACGCTATGCTAATGAGGTTTCAAAACTCTTAGACAACTGAAACGCTGGAGATGCATTGAAGAAAGTCCAAAATACTGTATATTATACTAATTTGAAGGTTTATTGCCGAACATATATGCGAATGAACGTCGTGTATGTAGCTGTATTTCTTTCGTCTTTCAAATTTGCCAGTTATTTTCAAATAATTTCAATAATATCTTTCCTTCTAATAGAGCGTATGCATGGTATTTCAGAAAGATTGCATTAGAAAATATTCCTTGAACCATTTGTCATTAATGAACTGCTCCACTTAAAAAAAAAGTATCAAAAAAAAGGAAGGTGCCACGTGATTATACTTAGAATAAGACGTAAGGAAATGATGAGACTCAACTACACAAACTAAAACGATATTTATTAAATATATCTCAGTTTTAAAAGAGAGAATTCCGCTTGTAGAAAGGCTACAATTCAGCATTTTTTTAATTCTAACACAGTTTCATTTCAGATATCGCACTGCATAAAGAATACAATTTAAAATAGATCTAATGTACATTTTAGAGCTTTGTTGACTTACCAACGACTTAAATGCCATCATTAAGTCTTCAATATTAAATTACTTATAAGCCGTTAATGTAGTCTGAATTTTCTAGCTTTTTGTTTCATCAGTACTTATTGGACCATCTTTGCGCGTCGATCACGCTGCTGTAACACCGAGCGGTTTGCCTTTCCGACCCAACTTCTTATGCAAAACTTGTTTCGTCTTACTATGTAAATCTTGCTAGTCTGACAGACCTCCATGTAAAGTTTGTAAACGAACATTTGGGACACCCTGTATTAGCGCATACAAAATACATTGACACAGTTAATTCAGTAATTAGATAAACATTTATGTAGTAAACAAAAAAACGCAAAATGTACTTAAAAACGTAACTTTCGCCAAATTTTCAGTCTTTGACGTAAATATTAAATAATTATATATACTTGATTCGCAGTATGAAGTGTTGATCTTAAATGGAAAATAATCCTCCATGCAAATACAGAGTCCATCTGAGCATGTACTATCAGGCGTAGCCTTTTGGCACTGCTTGGAGTTAATACGATTACCGCCAAGACGCACATCTGAAGAAGAATTATGAGAAATTAGAACTCAAAGTCAGGAGATAAGATACGATTCAGAAGTTATTCTCAAAGGAAAAGTATTGCCTTATATTTGAGTCAGTGTTATATAGAACAAATAAGTACATAGATAATCTCCGGAAAGCAAATAATAATACAGGATTATAAAAATTTATATTTTATCCTATGCAATAGTTATCCCAAGGTTGACCATCGGCCAAGCAGTAAAGTGGCTGAACAGATCCTTCGGAAACAACTAAACATATCTCTAATCAAATCCAGTTCACTCCGGGTTTCGAATAGCTGCGAATGGCTGCATGGCTTTTTATTTTGTTGTTGTTGTTTATTTTTCCCATGTGTAGCGTAAATAAGTTAACTTCTCTTAGTAAGTCCTCCGCAGGGCATCCCTCGCTTTGGCGAATAGTATTGCGTGCCACATAACCAAAGGAATCAAATATATAATAATATATATAATCCATAATCAAAGGAAAAATATAGTTATCACAATGTGTTGTAAATGAAGGGAAAACGAAGGAAAAACACCAAACTCGAGCAGCTGCTGAGTTTAGAGAAATAACGGTTAAAAAATATTATATCACACCAGTTTGAAAAAGCGTCCTCTTTTATCCTTGTCCCTAGTGACTTTCTAATATCCTTTTGCTCGGGTCATTATCACCAGACTCCGGTGTAGTCTTTAATCACATGGGACAGTTTTAGACAACTGCGGTCAAGCGATTAGGTTCTGACAGAAAAAGTATGCCAGATGGAGAAGAGGAAACTGGTTCAACCTAGAAATCTCAAAGTTTCGATAGCACTTAGGAGAGTAAAAATGATATTTGAGGAAACAGAGTCATGTTCAGGTGTCGTTTTCTCATTTCTTTTCTTTTTTCACCAAATTCTAAACTTATGGTTTTCAAAGACACTAAAAGGTGGCGAAATTACTAAATTAAAGTGGAAAAATTTATAATTTAACATAAAAAGCATCCATAAATATATTTAAAGCGACGTATTGGAAACGATCCATTTCTTGAGTTCTCGAAATCGTTTGTGCGAAAGAATATGATCTTTTATTTAAAAATTAATAGTTTTTTGATATAATTTTTGAAATACTGTAATGTTTTTTAATTAATCTGAAGCTTAACTGCCCATTTAAGCACCGCTATTTAAAAAATAAAAATTAATTATAGATATCTTTGAAACAATTTAATAAATATTGCTCGATTTTTGTAAGATTAATGGTTATGGTAAGATTAATGGTAAGATTAATGGTTGCACGTGTAGTGTACGGCACAACACAATTTTGTTTCGAAAAATTTATAAAATTTATTAAAAATACAAATTTTAAAAACAAAGCTGAAACTAGCGACGAATTTTTTTAATTGAACCTAAATTTCCAACTGTGAAAGAAGGAATCCAGTAAGTTTAATGAAAAATAAATATTTATAAATACACTACTGGCCACCCAAATTGCAACACCAAGAAAGACAAGAGATATCACAACAAAATTTATTTAGTAGATAACATTTTGACCAACTATCAAATTATTAAATTTATAGACTTCTGTGAAGTGTGGTTTCTTCTAGAATCAGTAGCCAGAGTAGGTGCCATTGTTGGAGATCACCGCTGCCACACGCCTCGGCATTAATTCAAAGAGACTTGGGATGTGTTCTTGGGATACAGCAGACCGAGCAGCTTCCACACATTGCCAAAGTTGATCTGGTGTGGCAGCTTGGGATGTAATCTGGGTCAATGATTCAGCAACCATGGACCACATGTTTTCTTTCGGCGAAAGATCCGGAGAGCGAGCAGGCCAGTAAAGCAATTCAATCTGGCGATTGACGAAGAACGCTTGGACAATGCGTGCCACGTGTGGTCGCGCATTATCCTGTTGAAATATGGCTGTGAGCAAGGAAGGACAACTGGCTCCAACACCTCGGAGATGTAGCGCTGGTAGTTTAAAGTACCGGCAATGCGTACTAGAGGAGTGGGAGAGTGATATCCAATACCGCCGCATTCCATAATAACCGGTGCAGGACCAGTGTGGCGGTGCATAACGCAGCTGTTCAGCGTCCTCTCACCACGGTGTCTCCAGACTCGAATCCGACCATCGTTGTGTTGCAGACAGAAGCGTGGCTCGTCACTAATAACAACTTCAGTCTATTCTGCTGTCCACATCCCTCTTTCATCGCACCATTGGCGGCGGAGACGTCTGTGGTTGTGCTTCAAGGGTAGACGAAGCAATGGACGTTTTGCGGACAGACCACTCTGCTCTAAACGGCGTCGAATGGTACGCGCAGACACTGGATGATGCGTTACAGACTGAATTTGCTGTGCTATTGTTCGTGATGTGATTGAGCGATCCTTCACTGCGATGCGCACAATGTTCCTGTCATCACGTGAAGTGGTGCACTGAGGTGGATGCGATCGAACACGTCGGTCCGTCGTACCCTCCTGCATCGAACGGTCACATATCCGCATTACAGTTGTTTGGCTTCGTCCAACACGACTTACGATTTCCCTAAAAGATAATCCGCACTCTCGGTAGGGCACTATCCTTCCTCTGTCGAACTCGGATACTTGATCAAACGATGATCGCTGTTTACTACGAGGCATAACTGATCGTTTTTTGAAAAAACCGCAAGAAAAACACAATTGCCGAACTTGAAATCGTCGATAACTCCAAGCCTTAAATAGCGCTTTGAAGTGGCTCTACAGACGCGCGTGATGTGGGTCTGCGCTGAAATTCTAATCATTTGCATATCTCACCTTCGCTAATGCATGCTATTTGCATGCTTCCTTCAGGGTGTTGCATTTATGGTGGCCAGCAGTGTATATATACCATATTCAATGACCATGATGGAGTTAAATTTTTGGGAGCAAAACACGTTTTCTATGAATGGATTTCTATGAATGATACCGAAACAAGTTTTCTATGAATGGATAATTTGAACACATTTTACCACGTTTGAAAACTTTAAAAAGGCCGTCGTACAGTGAGTGTAGTGGCCTTCGTGCTGTATCACGTCGCACAAACACATGTGAACACGTTTTTAAGTCTTTCTGAATAAACACTGCTTTTGCTGTATGTAATCCAGTTGGTTTTGGTTTAAGTTGCTGCATCCATTTTTTAATGTCATGACACATTAAGGCAACTTTTAAAAGACGGTGAAAATCCTGAAATAAGCAATTGCTTTGAGGATGATAAGCAGTTGTGGGTATTCATTGTATGTTT
This sequence comes from Stegodyphus mimosarum, assembly GCA_000611955.2. NCBI lineage: Eukaryota > Metazoa > Arthropoda > Arachnida > Araneae > Eresidae > Stegodyphus > Stegodyphus mimosarum. The sequence continues at coordinate 471,259 of KK112266.1, read as the reverse complement.
AGGAGTTTAGTTAGAGCCTTAAATAAACAAAACTCGAATTTGGTTGGTTTATAAGGCTTCCGCTACCATTGTAGCTTGAGTGTCGATGATGGAGATATCTTCTGTCCATCTAGGAAACCGATCGATAGCTTTTAGGCAATATGGGAATCTAGTGGAATGTGGAAGTGTGCCAATGAGATCTACATGAATATATTAAAATCGCGTAGAAATTTCATTAAATGATTGTAAAGGGGCTGAAGTGTGTTTGTGTATTTCAGATTTCTGGCTTCGAAAGCAATCTTTAGCCTAGTTCGTGACATCTTTATTGACATTTGGCCACACATATCGACTACGAACTAATTTTGACGTCGTTCGAATGGCTCGATGAGCTAAATTATGTAAATTAAAACACAATTTTCAAAATGCCTTTTAAATATAAGGTCTTGCAATGCCAGTAGATATACCACAATATAATCCTGTTTCTGAATTTGAGAGCTTAACTTTTTTCATTTGTAAAAGAATTGTTAGTGTTAAGTACTTCTTTTAACTCATCATCTCTTCATTGTGCTTGACCAATTTTTTTCATAACCAATAAAAGGACTAATTCAGGACCAATAATTTTTAATTTCGTGAATGCGAGATATGTGTCGGCAACAATATTAACAGCTCCTTTAATGTACTGATTGTGGTGTAGTGCCGTTTAGGAAGACACCACAAAACAAGTTAAAATTTTTGTCTCAAAATTAACCAACCTATAAAATCACTGCGTTGTGTAATATTTAACCGGATTAACTCTATGAACTTTGATACTAGTGAATTTAAGTTAGGTCATGCAATAAAATAAGTAACTTAAAGTTAACACAAATATTTTTGAATTTTAAGAAACCTCAGAATTTATTTTTCAATCAGATCATTTATGAATGAATCTATATTTATTAAATAAAATATTATTCATCTCTCCGAAGAGTGAAAAATTTCTAACATTAACAGCGAAACAGGTAGTTTAACAAATCAGTAATTTAAAAAAGAACTTGCATTTTTTTAACAAATTAACTAATAAAAATCATAACTATTTCATTTCTTAGCAAATCATATTTCCTAGCAACTTATTATTGCACGGGAAAAATGAATTCTACCATTTAGATTTTTTTACAATAAAATTTTCCATCATAATCTTTAATCAACATTATTGCACTCAACCAATAAAAGTAAATTAAGAGTATTAAAAACTTTAACAAATTAATTATAGATTCCAATTACTTAAACCTCAGCAAGTAAAGTAGGTTGAACAAGAAAACAAAAATTTATCAGCCTTCCATTGCTTTCCTTCCATTCCTTCCATTTATCAGCCTTATATAGCCAGTAAAAATTTATATTTTTAATAAGGAAAACCTTTTTAAGCTATAAGCTATCTTGTAGTTAATTACGTAATTGTAAAAATTACAGTATCCTATTTTCCTTAAGTTGTGAATAAATCAAGTAAGAGAAAACTAAGCAACCAAAAAAGAAAAAAATCTTATCTGAGAATTCCGAACAGCCATTCCCTCTTTTATCAAAAATGAAGCCGCCGATGTTAAGCTTACTGGAATGTCCACGCATTTTTACGATGCTGTAAAAAGTACATTGGAGACAAGTTGAACTCTCAGGCATAGTGAAGATTCAGCGCCGCTGATTTCTCCTTCTAATAACTGCATAACTAGGACCACTGGACTCGAGGGCAAGCTTAGGAACGTTAGGCATAATGGTAATTATTCGTAGAAGCTCAGATCGACCTCATCCAGAATCCCTTTCAAAAGGTAGTTGGAGTGGCAAAAGAAAGCAGGAAGCATAGACATTCTTTTACGGACTGGTGCCATATGACAGAAATAATCAGACAATAATGGTAACTCAAAAGATTTTTCCTTAAGAAATCATGATCATTTTTAAAATGGATGGGTAGTCAGAACGCTTAGAACATAGTACATAATGGCAGATTTATCCCCAAAGGGATTCCTCCAAAGAGCAAGAAACACGATTTTTGTGTTTCGTTCATTATACTCAGCTCAAAGGGAGCAATAAGCCCTACTTCAAATTCTACGAGCTTACTTCTGAAAACTGCCTGGGAAGAAAGAGCGTGCAAAAAAGGGAACGAGCGACACCTGCAACTCTTTTTTATTAAGAGGGAATGCCAGAAATCGCCAACCTCCACCGAAAACGGTGAAAAACGTTTTCGTCATACCCCACCTTACGCCCTGTAAAATTTCACACTTTTCTAAATGTCAGTTCAACCATTAATCCTACTCCCGCCAAAAAAACTTGCCAACTGACCCCTGGTCCAAGTTGAGTAGGCAAACATACACGTCCTCGCTGGAAATGCTGTTATCAGTTTGAAATATGCAGCTAAACGTCGTGCTCAGAAAAATTCATTCCCCTTCTTTTCGAAGACAAGGAAAGTAAAAAAAATAATTAAATAAATTGCCATAACTAAAAAACTAATTTAGCTACTGATTCGAAAATAGTCTCAAATTGAAGATCAAAATTTTCGGCTTCTAGTAGCATAAATCATAAATATGTGAACACAAATTAAGTATTTTGAAATTTAAATATGCGTGGTAAATACACAAAGTACCATTGTCTGCCGTTCATATGTTTCGCGAATAACGAAAGCTAAGAATGTATAAACGTTAAGTATGAAAACCCCAATTATGGTAAAAGAAAATTACACAGAAATTAAGGGAATCACGCGTTGTGTAGCATAAATTTGAAATACGAAAGATTGCATTTTGATAACTTATTAATCACTTATTTAACTAAATTTTTGCTGCACAACATGATTATCAGTTGTGAATTGAGAAACAAAATTTAGTTAACGAGTTTGACGTGGGGAGCATTTTCAAGTTTTTATTTGAAAGCTAATGTTAATGGTTTGTGATCAGTAAATACTGTGAATTTTTGTCCTACTGGCATGCATCTAAATTTGCGAATGGATGAGTATATTGCTTATAATTCTCTTTCATAGGCACTGCATTTTGCCTCATTTGTTATGAGCTTTCTAGAGAAAAATGCTAGGTGTTCGAGTCCTTGTTTAGTCACTTGATTTAGAGATGCTTTAGTAGCGTAGTTAGATGCATCGACTTAAGGAATTAGAGATGCATTTGGCGAAGGATGTGCTAATAATGTAGCATTTGCTAACTGTTGTTTAGCATTTTCAAATGCTTAATTTGTTTGCACAGATCAAAGAATTTTGCGCTTGTCATTCTTTTTCGAACCTTTTAAATATTTGTTGAGTAGTGCTTGATTATCTGCTGCAGATGGCAGTTACCCAAGGTAAAAATTTCGTAAGCCTAAAAACTTCCTTAAGTCTTTCACATTTTCTGGTTTTTTTAAGCTCAGGATTGCGTTCGCCCGTTCAGGTAAAGTTTTAGTGCTATTCGTGGTTATTAAATGGCCTAAAAAGTGTATTTCAGGAATCCCGAAAATACATTGTGAAATATTAAACTTAAATCCATATTCGTTCAGTTTGTGTAAAACTTTAGAAATGTTTCGTTTTTGAAGTGTTTCGTTTTCTGAGTATCTAAAATGTCCTCCAAGTATGTGTAACACAAATCTAATCCTCTTCACGCCTTATGCATGATGCGCTGGAACCTTTGAGCAGCATTTTTGAATCCAAAATTTAAGTAAGGAAATTCAAAAAGACTGAAATGGGTAATTACGGCTGATTTTTTTTCTGCTTTTCATAGACGTGTACATGATGATAAGTCCTTGCAATGTCTAATTTAGAAAACACTGTTTTACCATGAAGAGATTGAGCGAAATCTTATATATGTGAAATAGGATATAAATCAAAAACTGTAACTGAATTAAGTGCTCTGTAATCTCCAACTAGTCTAATGCCAGTGGTCATTTTATGTACTGGGTGCAGAGGTGATGACCAGTTACTCTTAGAGGTTCTAAAAATTGCTTGTTCTATCATAAATTAAAACTACTTTTTTGTTTCCTGATAAACTTCGCGTCGGGGTCGTCTTGTTTTGGTGTGGAATGATTGTATTTTAGTTTCAATATAATGAACTGTGTCATGCTTGATTGCTTTGCTATGAATAGAAGGATTCGTTAGTTCTGGAAACTGTCTAAGAATTTGGTTATATTGAGAGCACTACGAAACAGTCTTAATATTGAGTTGAGTGTTATGCTATGATTTGCTGCTACTAGCTAGATTTGTTAATATATCGGCGATTTTTTTTTTGTAAATCGACTATTAATACAAAATGGGTGAGAAATACCGTGCATATTTATGGGATTGAAACATCAGCTATTATGAAATCCCATTTAAAATTTCTTTTGAGATTGAAAGTTAAATTTAGTTATTTAATGCTGCAATTTTTAATTTTAGCATTATTTTCAGCATATAGCTGTATAATAGTAGCAGTGATACGTTTTCCTTTTGGCATCGGAAGACAGGAAATGTCACTACCTATGTCACCAAGAATCTTCATGCTGTATGTTTATCATATATATGTAATCTGTTGGAAATGTTTGCTGCTATTCCCGTATCCATGACTTTGTAAAGTTCTACTGTCTTTCTGTTGTGTAGAATCTTGAGAAATAGTGATTGCACTGAGGAAGGGTTAAAACTGCCCTTTATTAAACTCTTTAACTTATTTACAATGTGTCAAATTGACGCTAACACACTACGTCTCAACTTGGACGGTAACTGAAACAGTAGAATCAAACTTAAGAATTCAAGATGTTCACAAATAGTAGAATTACACTATAGGGCTCATATAATCCTGTAGCCAACAGCGCGTAAATGAGTCTAGTGGCAGCAAGATAACAGAGACTAAGCCGTCATTAAGCTCAGTGCTGAACTTTGAATTCTGTTCAATATTTGATACTGCGCAAACAGTGAGTTGTGCGTCATTCGTGATTTCGAAAAGCTTATATGTTATCTGGGATAGACGAATTAAATCTGCATCCGAAATATGTAAAACTGCTTGCATATTTGAATGAAGTCTTTGAATCCACATATTTTTTAGAGAATCATTAGGTATTTTGTTTGAGACTATCTTTTTCATTTGTTTGAAAAGGAAACTATGTTTTTCATCGCCTAATTGTAATTCCTATAAACGTTTACGGATTTGTTGCACTTCAGAATCTTGAAACTCGGGGATTAGTCTGTTTTTTAAAGTTAGATTCAGGGGCTGTTAAAATAAATGTGAGATATGTGGTAAATTTGACGTGTCTAAATTTACTACAATATGCGAAACGTTCGTGTTATCGTTGGTAACTGCAGCCAGATCTAATTCGATTTCCCACTGTCTTAGCCAAAACTCGATATTTGATTTTCAAATGGGAGCTATTTTCCAAGACTAATCTAAGAAACTGATCAGTTACATTTTCGTGCGGAGCCATCATTTTCAAAGAACAGCGTTCGTCACTCCCATAAGAAAAAGAGGAGAAATCGCTAGAGTACTTGGTTTCCGTGTCTGAGTGGGAAAAGGCCAGTGGCCTTCCCGATCAGCTGTGTTTTACCCCGTTATTTGCAGTCAAGGCTAAATGCCGGGAAAAAAGGAAATAAACATACAGTCTAATCACACTCGGCGAGAGCAGTTTGGCTGAGGGCCAAGATGGGTCAGTTTAATTGAAGTGGTGTGGGGGAAAACCACGGGTATTTTTCCCTCTCGGAGGTCAAAGGGGGACCTTTTACTAAACTACCGACACTCACACCTACATCACTGATAGATATGTCCACTTCCGCCCCAAACCGGATGTTGTACACAAAATGGCTACACCAACACCGTTGAAAGTGAAAATTGGATGCTTCTGTCATGGAGAAAATTTTTACCGAAAATGGATGCCCTTTTTCGGATATTCCGAGGAAGACGGAAGCATAGTGATGACATTCGGGGTAACGAATGCTGTCGAAGAGTCATCTGCAAGAGATAGATATAATGTCCGCTTTGCGACAATAGTACCTTGAGATTTCCTTTACTATACGCTGCGCTACATGAGGCTGTATAAAATGTGTTTCTTATTATTAAAAATTTTTATCGTATATCCGTACGGAGGGTTTAATGTGCTGTTGAATTTCTAGATGATCCAGCCATTGCATGAACATGCAGGTGAGTTGGCACTTATGTAGCTTTGCTGGACTAATTATGTGAAACAATTACGTGAAGATGCAGTTAATGATGTTTTTTAGGATAAACTGCCGTATAGCTGTCGGAAGAGTTCATGATAGTTTATTCCGTTAATGCAGTTCTCAGTCCTTGGCCACCACTGTGGGCTGATGGTCGATTTCCACTGTGTAGACTGGCGGCAGGTAGCGCGTCTGACTCCTTATTATGATTGGTACATTTGTGAGGTTGCATGATACTGCATTATTGAATTCAAAACACATTTATTACAATTACGAGAAGCTCTTTACAAATATATATATATATATAATTCATGGATAGCATAGACATTTATTGAAATGAATAATAGTCCTCGTAGTGTGAGGAGCCAGCTAACGAGGGTCTCTCTGGTCAAGAACTCGAGAGCATTCAAGATGTCTCTAGTCCAGAGTTCAGGAGCCTTCTAGGTCTCTCTAGTTGAGAGTTCAGGACCAGCCGGACATGTTGTTCCGTTGGAAAAAAATTCAGACTAATTTTTGCCACGCCTCCTTAATTTTTCCGATTTGTTTTATATCATCTGATGTGTGAACGTAGGATTTATTCAACATGAATGAAACATAGACATTAGTGTTTTGACATGTTCCACTGTATGATTCCACTGCACTCTAACTGTATTCTTAATAGGAAGGGTGATTTTCTTCTTTTTTTTTCAATAATCGCGACGAACGAATTGGCTACATGAGCGATTCTATAGTTTCCCTCCATATGAACACAGACAATTCGCTTAGGAAGTCATCCACAAAAACATTTTTTCCCATAGGTTGAAATCGTTGTGTCGTTTGCAGCAATTTAGTAACAATGAAAGAAATTAGTTTCCGTTTTTGCCTCTCGATGTACATTTTATATTATTACAGTGATTAACTTTCACTTGCGGGAGTATGATTCCCTCTTTTCTTACTGGTGACTCATCTACAATAATTGCGAAATGAAGACATTTTAAAACTACCATACTTAGTTGATAATTACAGCCAAATATATATTTCACTAAAAATGATTAGCCGCCCTTAATATATTGCTCGAATTTTAACACCGAAGCTCATATCAACAGGATAACTTCGCTCAATATTAGCACTTTATCCCATGCTCTGTTCCGATGAGAGGCGTAGTTGCTTGTCTTTTGTACTTTTTCCTATTTACAGAGTGAATACAAGCCATTTTTTAATTTTATGAAAACGTTCTCCCTCCTTCAGATAAGTTCTTTCAATTAAAAATCTTGAATCATATGTGGATGTAACTCTATCTATTTAAACCACTTGAGGTAATCAGAAGAGTCTGAAATTTTTTTTTGTGTGCCAAGCTTTACTTTTTAATTTATTTAAATGCAGAGTATTGGTTTCAACTATATCCTGTGTTTTTAGTCTTAAATGTGACAGCTGAGTACCAGCTTTTATTTTATGCTCTCTAAAGCTGTTTTTATTAAATAATGATTTTAGATCGTGAGGGGTAATACATTTAATTTTTTTTTTCATTTTTAGAAAGCGTATGCAGTTTTCCTTAATATTGTTGTGTAGTTTAATAATACCATACAAAACACAAACTAGTACTATTTTAAATGGGGCAATAAAACATGAATAATACTAATTGATAAAAATGCATTGGGTACCTTTAATCCTCAGTCTAAATGAAACATCATGACGATCAGTATACAAAAGAACTGTTTGACAGTTTAGCACAAACATAGCTCCAATGATTAATCGAAGGTTCGATATACATATACCGTGTACAATTCTTTAATTGTATTTGCCGTAGACTGTTATAATCCTAAATAAACTCAAAAACATAGCTGTTAAATTTTTCATTTCCTTTAAACATTTTGCTAAATACCACACTAAAATACAAAAATCAAAACAAACATTGAAATACAACTTAACCTAATCTCGGAATAAATTCCTGAATAAATATTCGCCTTTTAAATATGATCCTAAATAACACATCAAACATTAAATTCACACACAAACAAGTCACTTAATTTTACACGACCATCACTACATGCAAAGAGGAGGTGAATATTAATTACATTAAGCTTGTTAATTTTCTGAGAGTCAGACTGCTAAAGAATTATAACATACTCACGTACAATATTTATGACCGTCCGACAGATTTTGCAAAGTTCATTCGTTTACTTCATCAGACTAAATATTAGATCCGAACAGTCAGAGCACGGAAAACAGAATCACAATGCTGATATAGCTGCATGTCAACAATCGAAGCCAGAAGCTGGTATTCCATGGGTCTAGAAAAGCCCAATTATGCTTCGGAACAGGAACAAAAGCCGGGAACAATTTTGCTGCGTCAGTCGGAACCAGTAGCCAATATTCTACGCTTCCAGAAAAGTCTATTTATGCATTGGGAAGAGGAACACATGGCGGAACATCGCACAGATCATTCCATTTTCTTTTCAGGGGATTTATTAGTTCATATATTCTTTCTACATTATACACTTCATTATTCAATATAGCTGATTATCATTCATGAGGCTGATCTGTCTTCAATAAATTTCTTTTATCTCGCACATCCTGAGGGGTCATAACCCCATTTCTTTTCTGTATTGTCACTCAGTTTAACCCGTTATCACCACTAAAAATTCTTGTACATCTCAGAAAAACCTGCACCTTTTCCACTAGTGTCACCCGCATTCTGTTTCTCTCTCCGTGTTTTTTTTCTTCTTCATTTTCTTCATTTTCGCTAACTGCGCATCCCTCTCAAGGCAAGTCACTGAAGAAAACTCTAAGCCCCCTTTTCAAGAAAAATCTTACTCTTCTCGCTTTCTTTTCAATCACACAGTTATGCCTCATGTCAAATTAATTGGTGAATCGCAGTCTGCCAGACGTTATCCCAACCAATTATACCTAAAAAAAATTATAGTAGGCGTCGTATAACTTTCTTCATTAACAGAGTGAGAAAACTTCAGTGTAATTTCCTCTCCACGGCGAAAAATATCCAAACATATCACGCCTCGACAAAGCATCTCCTACGATGAACAACACATTTGTCTGCAACTTCCATTCTCATCACAGATCAAGCAACTCAAACAATGAAGGGCTCCTAGCTTCGAGTTAAAACTTATTTTACAAAGGCTGCCGCCACATATAAACAATATAAACTTTGCCTTCAAGTCTTTATCAAAACGCCGCTTCTTACAGACCGCCCAGTGGCCCGACCTGATACCTAGTACAGAAGAATTAATTTAAAAAAATATTCCCAAAGTTTTCAGGTTTTATATTATGCCCAAAGGAGCTTTTTTAACGTTTTGTGTGTTACCTTTATTTATTAAATATCTCGTTCATCGCACTTAAACCATAAAATTCAATTCAACAGTAATATTACAAAGTAATTTCAAAAGAGCGTATCTTTATAATTTCCGATACACAGTCTCGCGCGCCGAAGATAAAAATCCGTACAATTTGCCATTGCTCGCTTTGAAGTCGTTGAGTTTATTAATCAAAAATTCGTTAACGTTTTGCAAAATGAGAACCAGATAGTAAAACAAATTCCAAATTTGGGTTTCCAGATGCCTGTATTCAGAGGAGAATTACATTATTCAAAATTTAATGGCTGTATGTACCGTTGCTTTATCACAATGCAAGAAACATACATATATTTATACAGATTATTCATTATTTTATTTCTTTATATATAATGCAGGGCTCTAACATTTAGTGGCAACAACTTGAAAAGTGATACGTCGTTTATAGTGACTCGATACAAAATGTCAAAATGAAATTAATAGCCCTTCTGGGCTAAAGCCCTTTGGGTTAAAAAGAATTAAACATTATTGCCCATTTTATAAACTTCTATACAAGTAGTGCCCTACGATAAAGTTAGAGGTTTTATGCCTCGAATAACGGTAACTAGGAAAGCAGAATTGAAATTGTTGTCATTTCAATGGAGAAGTTCATTCTCCCCGTGATCCCAAACACTTCATGATGCTCAATCACTTGTTAAATAAATGATGATCTCTGCTTCAGATTACCGAAAAATTATTTCGAAAAACAGAGTTTCATGTGAAAAAAATGTGTTACCTGCGGCATAGTTTTGTGACTGATTGCGAAAATTGTGACGAAATAAAATAAAAATGACTTGACTTGCTTAGAAATACAGAATTAACCTTTGAAAGACACCCTCTTGACTACGAGAGAAAGTTACGATTAGTCTCAACCAAATGTGAGCAGGAAGTGCTGCGTCACCAACCATAAAATTCACAGATTTCAAGTTCTTTAACAAAATTAAAGAGCCCTTTCATGGAAACGAGTTCCCTCTTTGAAAATATTAGTTACCCAAATTATTCAAGAATTGAATAAGTGCAGCACATTACAAGGAAGTGCATATCTTCTACATATTGGATTACAATTGCTGTGCAGCAAAAAGGGTTACGCCGAAGGTATGTAAGCGGGAACTTTTTGAAATAATATTAACCTAAAAAAATATTACAGAGCCTATCAATTCTTGAATAATTTAATGTAAGCCTTGAAAGCCTTAAGTACTTTCGCATATATATATATATATATACTTTGTGCTATGCTGATGCCCATTATCTGCTCTAAAAGAACATGACCGTGATAGTAGTTAGCAGAAATGGAATTATTTGCAATTTTGCTTTGTTACGTTGTCGATAAGCGTGTGGCGGACAGTGTGAAATCAATTAAATAATTACGTACGTAATAAAATTTGAGAAAAATAAATTTGTGATTAATAAAAAATTTGTCGTTGTATAACTTTTATTTAAAAATCCAGTTATATTTTGAAATTTAAAATATTGTTTTTGAAAGTAAATCGCATTTAAGAGGCCAAAGGGAAGTAGCTCTAGAGCTGCAGTTAAGGTGTCGGAGAACCGCAGGTTGGACATGACTGTAAGTTTTTGTAATAATTTTGTTAATTTGTAAATCTTCTGTAATAGAATATTCTTCTATCATAGAAGATTTAAAATTTCTACACATTTAGAGTTTACTCTCTTTATTTATTTCCTGAAAATTCCTTGAAATTTCTCTATGAAGAAGCAAACCAAAGTAAAGAATATCTCAGTATTTTTGTCTCTACTTGAGAGTTCAGGACCAGCCTGACGTGTTGTTCCGTTGAAAAAAAATTCAGACTGATTTTGCCACGCCTCCTTAATTTTTCTGTAATAGAATATTCTTCTATCATAGACGATTTAAGAATATCTCAGTATTTTTGTCTCTACTTGAGAGTTCCAAAGTAAAGAATATCTCAGTATTTTTGTGCATTTCTGCAAAGAACTAAATTGATGTAAAAAATTAGATTTTTGTGAAAAAATTCTTATGTCGATTTTTGCATATATGTTTTACGTGCAAATATATATTTTATGTCTGTCAACGATAGGATCTGAAAAATGATTTATTACTTTACTTAAACAAAAATTTAATTTAAAAATTCTCTTATTACTTTACTGTATAAACTACTAAAAAGACTGGCAGATTAATTTTGTGCTTCAATTAGACCCCTTGATGCAAACTAATGAATGTGGGGAATTTTATGTGTTCATGAGAAGTGACCCATGAAAAGTTTTCAATTCGTTAGAAGAAATTAACATTAATTTTACCGAGGCTGGTTTGCTTTCCTCAGCGCGATCTGTCAGCGGAGGAAAAGTTCTTAATCTTTGTTTTTCCTTTATCCGAAGAAAGTACTTTTTAATGAAAGAGTAATAAAATATATAGCAAACATAAAAATGATAAGAAGTAGTGCTTTCATTCTTTCTATTCGACATGATAGGAAAATGTATTATGCTCAGCTATAGTTTACAGGGAGAAAATACAATTATATTGCAAATGTTTAAAAGGTATTTGCTTTTGAAAAGAAATTAAATACCTATCATGAAGAAAAGACAATTAAAAAGGCTTTTATTAGATTAAAAATGCTAACAAATGCAATTAAAAGAGAAAAAAATCACATGATTTAATTCGAACAACAAATTAAATAATTCTCTTTACAGAATTCATATTCAATTTTATATCGCGAATAATAAAAACGTAGAACGCCCATGATAAATTTAAACAAATAATGACTTATACATCTGACAATACAATAAAATTAATAAGTTTGGTTATATAAGCGCCTCACGTGTTTTTATTGAAGATATGAAATTGTAGATAAATTCTATAAATATAATTATCTGTGCGTTATTCCCACTAAATTATTTGATAAATTACATTTTTCAGTGCATTAATTAGCATATCCACTTTAAATAAAATATTTGTGTTCTTTGTAATTATATTTATATTCTATCTTTCGTCTCAATTACACTCTGATGAAATCTTTAGTCATTAATTAAACACAAGCATTAGATTATAAGTAAAATATGACATAATGAAACATATCTGGACATCATTCAGAAGATGAAGAAATTGCTTTGAGTACTTTGCTTCGTAAATTGGATATAATAACAATGTTATAACAAGTATTTTACTTGAAGCTAAACTGAAAAAACAAATTTCGCTAATAATTCGTTATTAATGCTCCAAACTAAAAAAAATTAATTCCATCTACTTAATACTGCAACATATTTATTTAGAAAAAGTGTAAAGAATCCTCAACAAATATTGTTTTATCAGTTTCGTTTTGAAAGAGGGGAAAAGGTTTGTTTTATATAGAATCTGTCAAATTTTCAAAACTTTACATGTTGAAAAACTAAACGCATAACCATCAAATAGTCCGAAAAATTGAGATCAATATTCGAATAGTCCGAAAAATTGAGAATGAAAATCCGATTTTCAAAAATTCGCTTAAATTTAAAAAGTTGCAATTTTCATATAAATTTCACTAAAATATTTTCAGATGTATTCGATGGTACAAATAGAAAAATGTTGGCATACTTAGGTTGTTCCTTAAATGATTGAAAACATTTCTTCATCGTACTGAGTTTTCATCAAGAAACAATGTATGTAAAAAAATAGAAGTCAATTGCTTATCAGGAAGTAGGTTAAAACCAATAAAAATTTACACCCAGAGTAGGAAAACAAGAGCGAAGCAAATAAAAGTTTATTATCAAAAAGCAAGTACTGCATAAGTGTCCAGTCAAACAAAAGCTGATAAATACGATGCTCAGTAGCTAACTCTGTTAGCTCCTGAGTATTAACTATATAATAAATATATTATAATTTGAAATTATTTAGCTGCGTTGCTTAATAAATTTAAAAACAGATTTTAAGATTTAAGAAATATTTAGAATGTAAGAACACAAGTGACTACAGAACTGCATGCATTGGGATATGATTACTGAATGATATTTGCGATTTCGCATGGTTCAAAAACTATAAGAATTTGGAGAATATATTTAAAGAAGAGAGTAGTATGCTAAATTTTAAAAGTTAGTGCCTGAAAAATACTGTTGTGTAAACAGTATAATATTGCGTTTGCTAATTTTGATTACAAGTAATAATTTGAATATTAATTTTTATTAATTGTTCAGTTTTATTATAGTAAGTTTATTTTTAAGCTGTAATTGTTAACTTTAAATTACGTTTGGTATTGTTAATCTTATTATCCTTTTTAAAGGTGAAGTTTGCTTTTAAAACTTAAGAGGCTCTACTGTTGTGTTTTGTTTGATGTTGTTTTGGTTTGACCCTTAAGATTATTTAACTTTTAAAATTTAAAAGTTTTCTGTTCTAATATACTAGTTTGGTGTGTAACTTTAATTAGATTTGTCTTTTTTTCCTCTGTTTAATTTTTGCCCTTTTTCTGGTAAAATTATTAATCCACATATTTTGACTCAGGTGGTATAATTTCGACTGACATGATGAATAAATTTAATTAATAGAAATGAAAACTTTTCTGAATGACAGTGTGACTATAAAATTTCGACATTTGTAAGGAAACTGTCTGTATTAGAATGAATTCAAACTTCATGTACTAGAATTAAAATTCGGTACATTGAATTTGGTTACATATAATGTAAAATGTTTAAATAATAGAATTAAATTTCAGTACTATACTGGTGGACAACATTAAGAGATAGAACACTTTTTACATATATCTCGAGAAATACTGGATAAATATAAATGAAATTGGGTATTATAGTTTATTGTGTGACAATAATGTGTACAAAAGAACGATGAAAATGCCATTCATTAGCTTGAGTTACCGCCAAAAGTCCAACATGTTCCAAATTTGAGGCTGAAAGATGGCGGTGAAAACGTGGATAGTATGATGTGTGGTCGCCTCTGACAAACAGAGATCATGCATAATAAGTAGCCATGCTGTTAACTAGAGAGTTCAGCAGTGCCTGTGGAAGTCACAGCCTCTCCTCCCTCAGAGCAGATTTTATCATCTGAATGGTTTCGCGTACTTCAATAACTCTCCCAAGAGCAACATACGCATGTTCAATAGCAGTAAAGTCAGGAGATTTGGCTGCCCAGTCCAATCGGTAAGTATCCTCGCTTTCCCGATAGAGATCAACAAGGTGGGCCATATGTTACCTTGCATTGTCGTCCATAAAAATTATTTCAGGGCCAACACTAGCCCTGAAAAGTCGCACACAGGGTTCTACGATATGCTGCCTGTACCTCTGGGCACTCACGGAACGAGTGTAAATCCCATGGAGCGGTGTGCATGCATCTTGTATAAACTTTACCCAAACCACTAGTCCTACGCCACCATATTGATTCTTTTCCATAATGTTGCTGAGAGAGTACCTGGTCCCCCGTTCCCTCCATATCAATGATTCCCGAGAATCAGGTTGTAGACTGAATCTGAACTCATCCATGAAGAAAGTGTTAGCTCAATAAAGATGTGCAGTGTTGTATGCACCATTTTAAGCGTTTTCTTTTGTGGGAGGCGGTGAGTGCGATGAAAATAGAGGGCTTTCTGGCGCACAGTCCTGTGTCAGCAGCCTTCTGACAACTGTCCTCCTTGAAACGGATGTTCCTATGGCAGTAACGAGGTTACGAGACAGTTGTTCGGCTGTAGACGTCACCTGGTGTTTGTCTGAAAGTACTAAATATTGTGATTATTTGTCATTTTGTCTCTAGGGCAACCTTGTTCTAGTTTTCTGCACACTGACCCGCTGTTTTTAAACTGATTCCACAAATTGGAGATGACACTTGTCGTTACATCCAGTCCTCATGCAACCTGAGTTGGGACTCCCCTGCCTTATGCCTACCCATAATTTTCCATCTCATACCTTCGTCTAAGCGATGATGTGTACTCATTTCACCTAAAATACAACAGAAAACAACAAGATTATTCAAGGAAAAAGGTAAAAATCACTTCTGTATTACAGAGCGAAATGAAAAAGCAGCTGGACGCGGGAGTTTATACCTCCTACTGGCGTAGTGACCCGTAGAGGAATATGTAAACTCATCTCAGTGGCACCAGCACCACAGTGACATTTTATAGCAACCTAATGTTCGGGTTTTGTGTGGTATTTTATGATAAATGTGGGAAATTGTTTTCCATCTCTTAATTTTGTTCAACTGTGTACTTATTAAAACTTATTTGCTCAAACAAACTGATATAACGGAAAGCCTTTAAATTCCTAGAATATGTTAAAGCTATTTTCTTATCACTGGTAAACAGCGTCCCTTCCTTTCCAATGTGACTCATTTGTGAAACGGTCTGCCACATGTTTTTATTTGAATAATATGCATCCTTCACTAGCTGGGTCCTTCCATATGTAAACCTATTACTGGGTATGCTTGCGAGGGGTGGAAATGTTTGCCAATGCGTTTAGAGTTTTTCTGTATTAGGTCGGTACCTCGCAGACAAGGCTAGATCGAAAAATTGTTTACGTCGCAATTTGGAGGTGAGATTTTGAGCTTTCGGAGTAGCCTGTAAGTGCTGCTTTGAAAATGGAAGAATTGTGCCAAGTTCTGGAAGTCGGAAGACCTACACCGCAGAAATACAGTTTCGTCGCTCCGAAGGTTGCATGACCTGGGCGAGCTTTTTCCTCGTTTTCTCCCCGAGTTTAAGGTTCCCGACAAGTGAAGAAAAACGTCAGCGCGGGATTATCAAGAGGCTGAAACGAAAGCAGCGTCGCTGCGACAACGCCGGAACCCCAGAGGGACAGACCGAGTGTGAAGGACAGAATGCTGTTTCGAACCCTAACCAAAATGATGCTGCTACCTGATTTGGAAGCCGTTACTGCCCTCATTATTGATCCGCTCACCAAAAAAATACATTGACACAAACTGTTCAGCGTACTAACTAATATTTGTTATTTTCCTCAATTTCATGTAGATGGTTCCCAATTTTTCCGTATCTGTAACTCATTGACCATGACGGCAGTTGACTTCACTCATCTGGAATTCAGAAAGTTTCGTCTAAGCTAGGGACAAGGCAAGGCACCTGGATCTCCAGGTTCTACTTTTTTAAATTGTCCCTTAGTCACATTGAAAAGATCTTATTTAAAAATGTAATACCAGTTTACTGTCTTGCAACAGTCTGCTATATTTATATGGAAAAGGTCTATTAAGCATTAATAAGTAATTTGTGATTGATATTCTCCTTAAATAACCGGTGAATGCCGGAGGCAAACTTTCTAAATTAAATCGTGGCTAAAATTATGAATGGTTCTAATTCTTTTATCTTGCCCAGTGTCAACAGGACCTTTATTTTATGATTACTAAAGGACTGATTGATTTTATTTATGTTTTGCAGAAAAGTATAATTTTATATTATATATTTTCAAGAAAGGAATTTCCTTTTATCCCATTTGACGCTTTGTCTAATTTATGTCAAGAGAAACAAGGTATGTTATTTACTCATTCTACAATCAAAAACTGATGAAATCATGCCAACTTACCGTGTAAATTCAGCCTGTAGTTTAATGAAATGGTTGACTTCTCATAAACATTAGATATTTAATTTACTTAAGTTGTCTGTTTTATTTACTAGAATATACTGGACTAAATTAACTTATATGGGTTTAAC
>KK112266.1:370187-451061 GCA_000611955.2 Stegodyphus mimosarum | reverse complement strand
ACTATTACCCTGGAATACATGAATGACGAAACACGAATTGAATGATTGGGGAGCTAGGTTTGGAGGCAACTTCCCCTTGATAAGTCTGTCTCCGGCCTACTCAGCAATCATTCATGTATGCATTTTAATAAAATTTAGTTTCATTTTTATTAATTAGTAGAATTTTTTTCAAGTTTTGGTTGAACTTGATTTACTTATGCTACTGAATTTAAATGATATTATAGATTAGTTCATAATTAGCATTAATTTGTTTACACAATTTCTGTTTAAATTATAATTTTTATCTTAAAATTACTATTTTAAGTAATTACTGTTTACTATAATTTAAATTTCATTCCTTGCAGCAATGGCGCAAAGAATTGTTTAAATTTAATAAATAATTAAATAAAATTTACTGTTATGAAACATTATATATATATATATATGTATATATATAACAACACAAGACTCGTGTAAAAGCGTGCTCAAAGACTGCTCACGTTTTTCACAACAGTTAATCCTCCTATTTTAAGCGAAGAGCTTGCAAAGAAATTGATTTACAGATTCTCACTTTTGTGATGTAAAGATTTATAGCAATTAAATAATTTACTTGTAGCAGTTATTGTGTAGCGTCAAAAATAGTAAAGTTGCTTCAAAGATAGTAAGCATCCTGTCCCAACGTCAAAACCACATTAATTTGAAAAAAAGAAAATTTTGATAAATTATGGTGATTAAAGTGTGATATATAAGTCTTTATTTCTTGCTATGTGAGATCTAGTGTGTTTTGTAAGCATGAAATGGTAACTAGATCTACTAAAAAACTGTACCTGGCGACGTCTCGCACAGGCATGAAGATGATCGCTAGCGGGTTGTAAATGGCATTTTATTTATCACAGCTCTGTAATAAAAGGCACGAAATTAGATCCTTAAGCAAATCACTGACCACTTGCGATTTGAACGTAAGAGAAATGTAGCAATAAATTTAAAAGACAAGATGATGTGCTTGACTACACAAGTCAATTTAATCTAATAAGATGACTCAGAAACCTACACCGATATACTAACTAAATTTGCCAGAATGCATAGCCAAAATTAAGATTAACAACTGAAGGACAAAACACCAAACATACGCTTCTCTAGCGAAATCCCGCTCTGTTTATCTGTTTCAACAGTTTAAATGCCCTCGTTCACCTACTTAATTTGCACCCTCGCGCCGAAATGCAAGGGGAAATAAGAGAACGCAGGAAAGGCTCCAAAAATGAAAATAACTGTTAGTACAAATAAACAGGACCATATAGCTGCGACTGACGTTACATAAGAAAATTGTATGCATGTGGCCCGAAATACAAAATCATCAATCTTGTAGGTGAGAAAACCTTAAAAATTAAATCGAATTCTAGTAATATTTACGACCGAAAATTTTGGGGCAATCACGAAGAGTCGTACAAACTGAGCTATATTTACAGTAGTTCTGGTGTGGCATATATTTGAAGAATGTTTTAAAATTTAATCTTTTTACAAAATATTGAATTTGGAATACTAAGCCACACGATTAAAGATTTATTTCACTTGGGTATTATATGTTAATTAAACATTTCTTATGTCTGTACTGTCTATTTATCTGCGCTGTTATTCCTTCAATTTAGCCTTTAACAAAATGCGAAAGATATTAAGCACTATTTAAGGCGAGAGTTTGGTTTGTTTAAGATATAGCTTTGGGCAGAGACGCTCGCAGCTCTACCAGTTAGTATCCTGGGATTGACCACTTGTTAGCCGGAGTTGAAACGTTCCAGTAAAATTTGAGCCAGTTTAACTAGGCTAAAATTATGTCTTCTCTAGTTACGATACGTTTCTAAATTGTAAATTTAACTTTAGGTTATTTTAAAAACCCGCAAGTAGCTTATTTTCATTTGCACTAACATGTTGTGCCTTCTTTTAAATTTGAGCGTAAATAAAAGATTTATTTAAAAATTTCCATAAGACATTGTTGTACATTTTCAGAAGGAACGTAACTGGCTCGGCGGTCTCATAGGGTCTGATAGATTTTGAGCTAACAATACAGTTAGAATCATATGCACGTTTAAGCAGTACTGTGTTTGTATGCTAGGTGTTGAAGGATTTTACAGTTCCATGACGACAACACGGAAAACCACATGGATTCAAAGTGTACAACCGCATTTGTGACAAATAAGTATATGGAGTTATAAGGTATTTTTTCTGCCTTCTTCGCATGCCTTCGTGATATAGTGGTCAGTACGCTCGAGGTCTATTCGAGAGGTCTGCGTTTCGAGTTCCGGCGAAGGCGTTGCTCATTTTTCATCACTCCGGCCTCCAAAACAGCCTAATGTATCTACAGTGGCGCTCGAACTAAAAAGATGGTGGATGATGATTCTCCACCAATGGGATTTGGCGACTGGGTTCCCTAATCCTCAGTCGCTCTTTAAAAGGGGGAGTATATAAGGTATTTCTTCCTATATCTTCGTGGCGTAGTGGTCAGCCCGCTCGACGCTTATTCGAGAGGTCCGTGTCCCGGCGAGGACATTGCTCATGTTTTACATCTTCTGCTTTGAAAAATCCTGATGACTGTAGAGAGTTATCAGAAGTGTTGCGTCTGTCTTTCCATGGGACACATTGATGGCTCTTAATTAATAATTTCAGTATGCCATATTATTCATGCAGAAAAATATTAACTTCAGCCCTGCCTAAAGATTGATCATGATAATTTTTAGATCTTAATTTCAAATACGAATTAAAATTCATAACGCGTAAGCATTATATGCATATATATATACATTTTCAAAGACTGTTCTGCTTGAAATTATTTGTCTAATGATGATTGAATAATTACATTTGTGTGTTTAATTAAACTGCATTTATATGAGTTATTACTTCTAAGAAGGTGTTAATAAGCTGAATCAGGTAAGTTGGATCTTTCAAAATTGAATTTACTAACCCTTATAATTCAAATATTCTATTTTCTAACATATGTTTACTAACTTATTGCCCAACAACCCCAATTTAATACAAAAAATATTTATATTTTTTCTGACAAAGGAACAGTGATTTGTCCTTAATTTATCGTTTTTAAATTCATCCGAATGATCAGTCGACCAAACAAATGCTGTTTATTCTCTCTACACGGCAATAAAGTTACAGACAGCCTTACATTTCTATCAAAAAAAGTGGAAATTCACCATTACCTGATGTATTACGAAATCACCTCAAAATAAATTTTGTGTTCAAATTATACATTACTTCTTCTTACATTCTTGTCCCGAAGTATCGTAGTTGCAAAAAATTTCGGACATCGTGATTCAACTTTTTTGCTCGGCATCTTTACGTACGGACAGATTAAAGGACTCTTTCTTCCAAAACGGATTGTGCAATGGATTTAAAATAGATTCGGAAGATTTTTTCTTTTGCTGACTTTTTTTGCGTACGTACGTAAGTACGTATGTATGTAGCTCGCATAACGCAAAAACGCGTAGCCATAGAATGTTGAAATTTCATATATGGGACTGCTTAACATGTAGTTGCGCACCTGGCTTTCTCGTTGCATGTTTAATTATTCTGCATACAAAAGCTGTAGAATTATCAAGAGTTTAAAAGTGTAAAGGGCGCTAGGCCTAACAAGGCTGCATTTTCTTGCATTTGAAGCTCTTAGTAGAATAGTGAATTAACTCAGTTGGTGTACCAACTTCAGTGTCTTTTTTCCCAAGGGAGGCCAATAGTTAACTTTCATTTTGTCTTCTTGCACTTTGCCCGAATTTCTTGTTTTGGCGTAGAAACTTTTATTTTTAACACGACATTTTTTTAACTGTTTTTAATAGCATTTGGTGTTTTAAGTTTCTTTTCTGTATTTTACAATTTTTAACGAAGGCGATTTGAGTTTTTAATTATTTTTGCCTTGCGGCGAAATGAGAACTGTTTTAATTGAATGAGAATTATATGTCTGTTACAATTGGAGGTAATAAGTTTTAAATGAAGTTCAGCAAAAGATGTGTATTACTTAATGGGTCGTATAAGGAAGTCATGTGTGTCCATATGAGATAGTTTACAAAACCCAAAGAATGGAGGAAATAATGAGCTGACAACTTAACCTTTTTTGATTCGAATATGCAGATCTGAAAAGTGAGATGTAGCGAAAATAAAAATAGGACATTTCCCATAACCCTTAATGACTCTCATCAGCTGTTGTAGATTTAGCGAAGGTTTGGGTAAAGGCTGAATTTATAATTCAGTAAAACAAAAAAAATGACCTAGATTTTAAAACCGGTAATTAATAAAAATATCTGCTTAACATACTCATACGCGCTAATTGCTTTATCAGATTTTTAAAAATCTCTATGAACTTTGCGGAGGATATCATCCTTAATTTAATGTAATATATGCAAAAGAAAGAAAAAAGAACTTTCCTAAATATTGCTTTCAGATAAATTTTGTAAGAATTAGTAATTATTACTACATACATATTAAATCAAAACCAAAGGTACTTTCATTTTCTGTAACATAATATTAAATTGTAATGAGTTTCATTAAGAAATAAGGCTTGTAATAATTTATATACACCATTTAATTAAGATGGTGAAATAATTTTTAGAACTCAGGAACGCGATAAGTTTTGTTCCTGTAATCATATTTTAGTTGTAATTATTAGGCGTTTAGAAATTCATTTTTTATTAAAAGCATTGTTATGAATTCTTAAATTGATAACGCAATATAATAGACTGATAATGAAATTAAATAAAAAAATTAAAGACACATTAGAGAAAGAGCAAATATTCTAACGATCTTTTTAATGAATGGTTACACATCTCACTAAATTAAGCTTAATAAAATATTGATGGCTAATTTTATCCAATTAAATATTATTAATATTGAAATATATAGGTGAAGAATAAATCATTCACTTAAGTTTTAACTAGCTTTATTAATGAACTGATAACTTCATCCAGCTTTTGAAATAATTACATATGCATAAATTAAAACCAAGTTTCAATATTCTCGAATACTGTTTTACGAACAGGAGCAGTTACATAATAAAGGAAAGTTAATCTAATTTAATAACTGGAGCCATATTACTGGATGATTTTAATAAAATAAATTTAAAAAAATGATTAATCAACGAACAAATAATAATTGTGAAATTGCTTATTTTAAAGCAATGGATTTCAACATTCAGCAATATCCAGCAAAATTCTTCAGCTGCATAGATTCTTTTTGTCTTTTGTTTAAATTTGCGTACTTACGCATCGTTTACTTTTTTGTCCTAATTTATTTTAAATATTTGCGAAATCCAACAGAACGCTCAAAATGACGAAAAAATGGAGAAGCGCAACTTTAATAATCCATCGAAACCGTGATATCGTTTAACTGACTAAAAATGTAAGAATACTATTCTGATTTTAGAACACTGAATCGCTTTGCTAACTATGATATAAAAAAGCAGGGGAAAGTCTACAAAATTTCCTATTTAAGGTTTACATATCTAAAAATACCGATACTCGCAAATATTGTAACAAATCTAAGCTCGACAAACATAGAGAAAGGGCGTTATACAAATGATTCAGCGCAATGAAGTCTGAAAATGAGACTATGTCATGACCAACTAGAAGAAATATCATCAAGAAATAAATTCGACAAGAAATTGCTGTTTGTTTTTAAATGGAAAGAAAAAATATGAAGCAGGTGCACGTTCGAATTTCTTTCAAATGATTTCATGCACTGGCAATATTGATGATTTAAAAGCAAAAATTGGTAAGACAAATTGTGAATGAATTTATTCATTATTAAGTTTGATTTATGAAATATGCTTGCAAAGATACTGAACACTTTGTTCTCATTTCTTAATGCATTTAATAATGGGAAAAATTGTTTTGGGACATTGCACAATTTTTGCCCTATAATCAGTCTCCCTCGATGATCTGAATTTCTTTTAACTCCGGAACACGCGAGATGAACGGTTCTTCCCTACAGATTATTTTTAAAATATTTCTTACACGCATTTTCGTTCGGTCATATTTATTTTACTTTTTAGAAACTATATTTTGCTCTCCGTTGTAGGAAATAATAAATCTTAAAATGGTTGGTATCTTAAAATTTGAGAGAAAAATATATGCGAAATTAAACTTTAGCATATGTATTTTCCTGATTAATGTTACTTAATGTGAAATTCTTAATTTTACTACATTTAAAAATAATTGTTAAATAAGGTGAATTTGGTTAATTTTGTTTGTCTCTTATTTTCCGAAAATTAGAAGGTCGTTAACACATAAAGCGCAAGCTTGTTTGTTTTTATTTTCGTACAGCACGCGATTCTCGATTTCGCCGATATGCTGGTGGCTAGTGATCTACCTAGAATTTCGCAGAAGATAGATCTGAGAGAAAAATATAAATTATTATATTGTATGCCCTCAGTCAAAGATGTAAGTATAGTGTCAGTCATCGGTGACTAATGCGGCATTTAACATATTGTTGCGTGCGTAAGGATATTTTAAACTACTACAGCCTTAAATAAAACTCAAATTCAGAGAAACTAATTCGATCTCACAGCAAATTCGCTAAAATCAATAACAGTATTAAGTAAACAATACCAGTCCGCTTAAAACAACTGCAATTGAGCTGAGATGCCTTTAATTTGGCTTTTACAATCTTTTTAATAATCATGAGAATATTCTGGTATAATCTATTTTCTCGATTTTTCTGGATATTAAAACAGTACAATTACGAGATATTTATTTCTTAAATAATAAATGCATGCGTTCTACTTTTCCTGCATAACTTTCTCTTCAAATTCGTCACGCGCTGCGTAGCACTGGAAAATAAGACGATTTTAATTACAATTCTTTTAAAATATATCAGGACTGAGTGTGCTGTGAAACATGGTAAAGTCTGTACTAGGGTTCTTCTTCTCAGGTCCTGAACTGGAACAGTGAGCTGATGAAACGTAAGCTTTGTTCTTATGTAACTGCTGTGCTGTATAATAACTGCACGTGAAGGGATTTAAAATCCTCTTTTATTCAATCACTATTATTTACAAACTTCCCAACTCGGAAGCGATACAGAAAGTAAAAGACCGCGCTTGGGTCGAACTTAACAATCAAATAAATTTAAATACTAAACCTAAAATAGAAATTAAATCAAAGTTTGCTCACAGAGCGATTCGCGGAGATTGGCCTCTACCTAAAAGTGTGCGTAGCAAGATATACTAATACTTCAAATTGTATTACAATGCAATCACGTAGTAAGCACTATGGCTTATAAATTTAAACTGCTAGCTGGTCAGACGAACGTTGAGACAAGTGGCCGTGATCTGAGACTAAAGCTCTCTCACACTAGAGGTTTCTACCTCTGGCTTAAATAGTACTTCGCTGTACTTCAAAATTAGCATAAGCTGAAACCGCGCGCTTCTTCTGACGGGAAGTTGAAGCAGAGAGGAGATAGACAGATTTAAATTAAAATAAAACTTGGTTAGTTTAACTAAAACCTTACAAATAGCTAAATAAATACAAAATCCGTAACAGTACTATATCCATAGTGGCATTCCGAATGAAAAAAAAAGACATAAAATCAGCCGTTTTGCCGAAGATTGTTTCACAACTACGTGTGTTGATGTCTGATGTAACTAACTGATACCTCAAAGAAAAGTCTCAACTGTATCAGAAACACTAATATTTGATGCTTTATGGAGGATTACTAATACTGTTTTTTTTTAATTTATTGGAAGTTGAACTGAAATGTTCTGGATTTGAAATTTTTTGTTTCCGCTTTTTTACGAATGACAATATAAGTTGTGCTGAGGAGAAAAGTGTGCTTAAGGATTGATCGAAGAAATCTATATGCAAATGAAAATAATTTGGAAGTTGAATTTAACAAAAAAGATTTTCACATGAGTTTCTCTGTTTGATTAGAGCCATTTTGAATAGATATTAGATAGAAATAGAATATTATTTCGTTGCTATAAGATTGTTCCCGCTAATTTTTAAACTTTTATCCCTATTACCGCTCAGCGGTTTCAGAGTTGGTTTTGAAAATCTGTTTCTAGAGAATAAATCTGTTTGAAAATCTGTTTTGGGCGAAGAAGATATGAATGAAAGAAGAAGAGTTCTAATTTTCGTCGGGACTTGCAAATTTTATAAAAATGGAAACCGTTTTCTTGTACGAAGGTATGAGAAGTTGCGGAACAAGAAATAAATTTAAATGACGATTATCTGTATTTTAAACGGAAGCAAATTCAACCAAAACACAAAGTGTAATGTGTGCGACGCTTTTGTTTAAAGTTGTTCTTAAAATAACGTATCCATGTTGAATGTAATAAATGCTAATCGCTTCCTAGTATAGGGTGTCCAGCAAAGGAGTCCTTGATTCTAAATTTAAAAAGCTCGAAAGATTGATAAAGAAATGCAACAAGTTGCATATTTATAGTGAAAGCTGTAAGAATATTATACAGAAATTTCGAAATAATAGTAAAAAGGGCTCCCAAAGGATTGAGCTGTAATCGCAACACGTAGTGCGTATAAATAGCGCTCTGAAAGACGTATGAGTGAACTGTTCCAGCGTTGAAATGTGAAAAGAGGTTAGCATATCGAAGGAAAAGTGTCAAATTATGTATTCCGTTGAAAATGGGTGTTTCTCATACTAGCATACCACAGGTTAGAACACAGCGCTAAGGCAAGAAGACGTTTTCAAACACGAGTTAATGTTCTCAAAGTGCCTTATGCAAAACCATTCGCAAGCTCTTAGCCAATCTCCAGAACGACAGGCAGCGTGTTAAGGGAATGTTGGTCACAGACGCACTGTAGTTATTCTGGAATGTCGCCAGTGTTTCTGAAACTATTCAGCAACATGCAAAGGAATTCTCCGAAAGAATTGCAGCAGAGACTGCTTTGAAATTTTCTAATAGGCAGAAAATACTGACAAACAGCCTAGACATGTTTTTGTTCAAAACTCAGAATTACTAAGCAGTTTTCACAGGAATTGTACGACAATTCGTATGGACAATTCATATGAGCTGATTTTACGAACCAGATTCTCACAATGATTGATACAAAGAGAAGACAACGAGAGGAGAACATTTTGAAAAGATTATGATGTGACTTCAAAGACTTCTTGCAGATGGCGAGTTTATTTATACATGTTGATCCAAGCTGTACAGCATACGCCCAACCTGTTAGCAACTTTTGTAACTGCTAATTCGAAACTTCTATATAATACTGATTATATAGAATAATACTGAATATAAATAATTCTATATAATACTTTATATAATATTACTGATTTCACAAGAAATATATCCGTTGTTATATTCATCTATCAAACTTTGTTTAAGAAATTTTAAATGTTGAAAGCAGGGACTAATTTTCTGAACACCTTGTATATTTCATGTGTACAATCTATAACACGGTCAATATTTAATTATTCCCCTGAAATTATTTTGTTATTTATTTATACGAATAGCATGAAGTGTTAAAATCATTGATTGCAGGCTAATTAGTTATCCTAATTTAATTATTTTTCTGATAAAATTTCTTAAATTAGATGTTTTGAAAGAAATTTGTTTGAACGCGTAAATGGAAGAGCCTTGTGTATCACAGTGCCTACATAATTTCTCATACGGCCTAAACGATATTTCCATAATCATCGATCTTAGAGATATAATTCCAGTTCTAAAAATATTTTAAATGACGCAAAGAATCCTGTTTTTGTATTTTGAAATTAAAACAAATGCATTATATCAGGAATCTAACATTTTACATTGTCTTTCGGTTCGCGATCTTGTATTTAGGAAAATTTTGCATTCTTTAAAAAAGTGATACACAGAATATTGGAGTCTAACACGAAAAAAATGGACCGATGTTTTAAAATTTGCGAATTTGATGTCATTTTCGATTTACATTGAAAGGGTGATTGATAAATAAATTACAATCACTCGAAGTGGATTTTTCCCCATTAAATGTTATTCAAGGACTTCTTTTCTGCTTTCTAGTGACTGCGTAAGTTTGTTATATATCAATATACACTATAATGAAAACTTTAAATTTATAAATTAGAAGAAAAGATTATGCAATTCTGGAAAATTCTTTAAACTAAATTTATCAACTACAAAAACTAATATTTTTTATATGCAAGCAAGATGCAAGTTGAACTTTTTGTAAACATTTTTTTAGAAATGTTTGCGTAAATGTTTAGTAAATTTTTGGGTGTTTTAACTGAACGTGAAAGATATTTATTCATATTAACTATTCATACTTTAATGCTTTAAATCGATTTTTAACTGCTCGAAAAGTTGATGAATCAAAAGCGGAAATTAAACGGACTATTGTCATTTTAATGCTAATAGTTTTCTTTCATATTCTCATATTTAACACATAAAACTAGTCATAAAACTGGAATTTGTAAGTATGGCAATAAATGTTATATAATACTTTGTAAAGGATTATTTAGTTTTAAACTAACCAGTTCTGTTCAGTAACATTCCTTTCTTATATTCCATCATTTCCATTTCCTGCCAGAATGTCATTTAAGTTTCTCGTGATATGAAAGGTAGGGTAGTGTAACGATCCTCAGTTTTGATGTAAAGGAAAGTTTATAGTAGAGAACTTCCTTTTCTCATAGGAACTAACACCGAGTGTCTGCTGAAAGGCAGGGAAGTAATCAACAAAAAAACTCGTTAAGCACACCCCCACCCTTGTGCGGTTTCCTTGGGACGAACACGAAAAAGGAAAGGGAGAGACTGTTTTGTGAAAAGTGCTGTAAGGATAAGACATGCGACTGTCTGATCCGCATCATGCTGAAGCTTTATCTATTATTACTGTAACTGTGCTGATGTTTTACTTTTATTTAACCAGAAATCTTTTTTTAAGTTTTTAAATAATTATTTAAAAGACCACTGGTTTGATCATTTTCCACCTCAGAAGCTCACCTACACTATAGTTTAAATATTTGGTGGCAGCGGGGTGAGATTTGAAACCTACGGAAAGAGATTACGGACTTCAGTCCGGGTAAAAAGGAACGCCTGTCTCTTGAATACAGGTGAGATTTGAAAATCACGGAAAATGATTACTGATGTCAGTCCGGATAAAAAAAGAACGTCAGTCTCCTTAATACAAGTGAGATATGAAATCCGTGGAAAAAGATTACTGACGTCAGTCTTGATATTCAGTCTCCTGAATACAGCTTACCGATGATCTCAAGTTCTAGGACAGTCATTGTCCAAATATCATTAAACTTTTGCAGATAATACAAACCGCCAGGCTTTGAAATTCAGCTCAGGGTTGTGGGACAGTCACTGTCCAAAAATCATCAGTATTTTAAAAATTTTGTGCGACCGTCTAATGTCTTAGGGAAGTGTAAAAAAAAATTCATCTCTTTTAGTATTGGACGGTCAGGTTTTAAAATCCAGTTCAGCGGGAACTTCGTGGGACGTTCAATGTCTGAAGATCATCAACCTCTTGTGGGACTATTAGTGTCCTTAACGTAAAGTGTTGTGAAGTGTGTAAGGTGTTGTGATAACAGATGATATAAGTGGACCATCAGCGTCAAAAATCTATAGTTGCGACAGATTCTTTTCCATGCATCAACCTGTGGATTCAAGTTTACAATTCCAGACGCGTAAGTACCTTGGATTTTTATACTGAGGCAATGAATTAATTTAAATTAAATTATTTCTGTAAATTAATTTATATAATTTCACATAAATTTTTAAGTCGACATTGGTTTATGTAAAGCTTAAATGTGTTGTTTTGTTTTTATGTTTACAATAAGAAAGCATAAATTTTAGAATATTAATCTACTTTAATAGATTTTTTAATATATGAAATATTAATGTGTTCTGTTGAAATTAAGCCTTTATAATTGAATGTGTAAAAGAGAAGAATTATTATAACCCTGAAGGTTGTAAAGTTTAGCTGGTATTGTGGCATATCACCTCTATGACATCTTGAAGGTTTTAAATGTTAAACTTTTCCGTTAAGGTGTATAAAACATTAATTGTGTAAGAACTGACAATTTTTTCCGTTGAATGTGTAAAAGAGAGAAAGCGGATAGAAATCCCTAGTTTCTTATGTTTTAATAGTTGTTATATCAATGTTTAGTTATGAGCATGTATATATATGTTTTCTGAGTTAATTTTCTTTTGAATACCTACCTTAATACATCTCGGAAATTTTGATGAAAGCATATTGTATTATCATACGTTTTTTAGTTTTAACGCAATTGAATGTAAAGCATTTAAAAGGTTAATATTATTTGTAGTATCATTAAGTCCTCAAGTAGACAAATTATATTTGAACGCATAACGTACATATTATAGTGTAAATTGTGTTCCATTTGTGTTTAGATCCGCAAAATATTTTGTGAAAAAATTAAAGGTTAAATTTTACTACTCATATTTGAAACTATAATATATTATATACATAGAGAGAGAAACGGAGCTAGAGTTGTTAGAATGTTATCATAATTTGAGCTTATATCACGGCATTATTAGAAAAGAGTATCATAAAACCTTGGCTTAAGGGTTAGGGGAAAAGGTCGGATCTGAGCTTTGGATATTGGATCTAAAACAGCTGATCATGAGAAATGAATCCTACGAGCAGGAACCTTTGAAAGGTCTGTTATAAAATATCACTTCAATGAGGCTTCAGAGAGAAGAGGAAGACAGGCGTGATAGAATTAGGACAGAAGAAAGGGATTTAAAATTAAAGAGATTAACGCTAGAAACGCCGAGCTTTCTCCCTACCTAGTTGCGCCAATGCCAGTCAAATTGACTGCTCTGCGAATTAAATGTATATATTAAAATGCAAGTGCCTTTTAATCCTTTTAATAATATTAATTATAGTTGTTTAATATCTTCTTTAAAGAGCAAAAGATTATTTTTATAAAAAATAGATATTTTATTAAAAATTTCACCTTAAAAAAACGCATCTTATAGCTTTTCGCAATTTTTGCACAACACAGCTTTTTCGATAGTGGAAGTGCATTTTCCCCAAACATAATATGAGCATTTTTTACACATATCACTTGTTTTGTGGCACCAATCTGGCAATGATGTCTTTTCTTTGAAAGTCTCTTGCTAGAGGTGGAAATTTCCTGGGGCAATCTTGTGCTTTTTCTTCTCTTGCATAAAGCTCTCTCACCTCCTCTGCCAATTGAAATAGGAAACTGTGCCTTGCAATATTTTTATCACTCAATTTATAGTATATAACGTAGACATTCGTTCCTGCTAAATCCAGGATATTATAGAAAACGTATACAGGCTATCTACTTGAAGCAGCCCGAAGAGAATACTTACGCGTCATCTTGTTAAGGATATCAACTCCACATTCAGTTTTGTTGTAGGACTCTTCTGGAAGTGCTTCGTATTTTCTTAGTCTACATTTACACTCGGATGTAAGGTCTCAAAGGTTAGTCTGAAAGGTTTTCCTTGAGAAACAATTATCTGACAGAAAACGGAGCGATATTTAAAGACTTGGAGAAAGGCCGGAAACATCGGCTCATTCCCGAAACAGTTCAAGAAATAAACTTGGATACTTGCGGACTCTGCTTCACCACACCTAGGAGAAACAAACATATATTAACCACAACTTGTTTATCCTACAAATATCCGGAGACGATTCCAATAGAAGATATCACTTCTGTTACTGAGGTGGATGCGTTGCTAAAAACCTTCGACCAGAATGGGAGTTTCTAAAAAAATTCGGTCTGCTTCTGCTTCAAACGATGATGTCCATGGCCCATATTAAGGCAAACACGTGCCATAAAATGGCAAACTGCATAAGTTGCAGCAGTATTTCTCCACCAAGCGTACATTCATATAAGAGCAACGAAGACAGAGGATGAGCAACTAAGTTACATCCTCTAGTTTCTAGATCTCGATAGACCTATTCCTTTAGAGGACCTAATGAAAAAAATCCAAAGGTGTCAGATCTGGTGATCGTGGCGGCCATGAAATCGCACCTCAATATCTAATCCAACGGCCTTAGTAGTCCATGCCCAACCAATCACGTACAGAAGTGCTGAAATGCGACGGAGTTCCATTATGCTGGAACCGTAGGCCTTGTACTGCAGCTAAGTGTATGTCATATATGAAATCGGATACTATATGGCAAACATATGCTAAACAGAAGTATCTTGTGAGTCGTTCAGGTAGAAGATATGGTCCAATTATTCGAATGCTTAGTATCCCGGCACAAAGATTTAAAAACTAGAGGGCCTAATGTGTCTGCAGGCAGACTGCATGATGACTCTAACCACATATGGCTATAGTGACTGTTGATGACCCCATCACGTGTGAAAGATGCTTCATCCGTCCACAAGATATGTGCAATGAAAGCGCTATTGGCTGCCTGTTGCTGAAATAGCCATTCATAAATGTCACTTCGTCGCTGAAAATCATCTGAATTTAGACTTTTCTCCGTTGTGTAGCGAAACGGGTCCTTCTGAGAGCATTGATTTGTTCCCAGTGCTGCTACTCACATTCATCTCCCTAGCTAGTGCGAGTATGCATAATTCAGAAGTTTCTTTGACCTGCCGAATTCTTCCTGTCCTGTCGCAAACAGGCCGGGTGTTTTACCACCATCATCGGGAAGATTGTATTTCAGGTGGTTCTTTCCAATGTTTCTAAGTCAGTCGTCTAACATGTAAATGACTATCCATGACGCCAACCTCCCTGGCATCGGGAGGTCAGCGTGATGGATAGGAAAGGGTATTCCGCTTAGCAATTCGTAAGGCTTTATCATCACGCTGACCAAAGATGAAGTACCTATCGCAGTATTCAAGAACAGAATACATTATCACCATGCGAACATTACCGGTACCTACTAGGTGCAGACTTTTAAACACAATTCAAACGACCCCTTCGTTCCATACCGCGGCGCACGTATGCATACCTTGATATGCGCGGTGGATATTTTTAAAATCTTCCTATTCAAACATGTGCAAATACCGATGTTCAGGTTTCCAATAAAGTTGTTATCTTTCTTGCGCCTGATATGATGTCATATTTTTTCCCATTTATCATGAAGGTATATGTTAGAATGAAATGTGCGTGTCGCTATGCTTCGCTGAGATGGTATAGGACCTCTTAAGCGGTAGGCTTTCGTTACAGTATATGATCATTTCCCGATCGAATACTGAGCACTATGCACACTTGCGCGAAAGCGATGCACTTGGATATGCATTATATGAAGAAATTACGTGGGGTTGAGGAAGGAAACAGAGTAGCTGCTCAAAGCAGGTAACTGGAATCGTTCTTAATGCTAACGCGGAGTACCTGCTTCGTTTTAGAAACAATCTAATAGCTGAAATTCATATTGGTTATCATGTGACGTAGCATGCTGTTCCTGGTACACACAGAGAGTGATGACTTAGAGTACCAGAATATATTTATTTGTGCACAAAAGGGCTCTATACCACCTCATACCCTAATAGACGTCACATTAAAAAAATCTCTTTGTTTCTGTCGCTCTACCTGCCTTTATAATTCATCGCCCTTTATAATGGATGTTTTAAAATATTCTTGAAGAGAAACATTCTGCACCTAAAAGGTTCAAACGTCCGAATGCCAATAATCTTTAAATTCTTTTATTGTACAGGGAATGTTTAATATATAGTATCGCTATTTGTAAAGAAACTCGTGGAATTTTTAAGGAAATTTATGATATAATCCTTTATTAAGTTATCTTTGTCAAACGACACTTCAGCCTAAAATGAACACTTAAAAAATCTTCGTTATTAATTCTGAATTTTGTAATCATCATTAAATGCTATGCAGAGATCAATGGATAGCAGGAACATCGTCCACCTCGATATTTTCTCAGTAGCTAATACCGTTGCTTGGTTCCTGTATTCCTATGAATTCATGTAGTTACATAGTAAAAAAGCACACGATTTGCCGCTTTGAAACCTGTACAATGTTCATGAAAGTAATAGCTCATTCTATTTTAGCTAAACCACGAGAAAAATGAAGCAACATGGAATGATGCTCCTTAATGTACGAATATTAAAAAATTAAGTTGTAGAGACATTATGTTATTTCGAAGCAGGAGACATGAAAAATTAGCAACGCCTTCGCCGGGAATCGAATCATGGACCTCTCCCTTACGCGTGGAATGTGCTGACCATTACACCACGAAGGCATGCGAAGAAAGCGGGAGAAATACCTTATATGCTCCCCTTTTTTTAAAGGGCGACTGGGAGTTTGAGGACCCAGTCGCCAAACTCCGGTGGTGGAGAATCATCATCCACCACCTTTTTAGTTCGAGTGACTGTGTAGAGTCATTAAGTATTTTAGAAACAGGAGAGATAAAAATGAGCACTGCCCTGGCCGGGAATCGAGCCACGACCTCTCGGCTACGCGGTGAGCGTGCTGACCACGACACCACGAAGGCATGCGAAGAAGGTGGGAGAAATACCTTATACAGCTTTTGTCTTTTCTTTTTTTTCTCCCAGAACTTAGTCGTTTTGTAATATAGTTAAAAAATTGTAATTTTTGACTGCAATAATTTAAAATAGAACCATGTGTTTAGAACTATGTAATTTCTGTAACATTAAATTACTAATGTCTTGTATTTTCAGGTTAATTTCCTTGACTCACATAGTAAATTAACTGATTGCAAGGTTTGTGCATATTCGTTATGTGTTACAGAATTAAAAAATCGTCCATTCTTATATGCCCAAATGTAGTAAGGAAGAATACGATCGCAAATTTTGCCACGTCACCTGCTATCATATTTCCAAGGATTTTACCACGTTAAACACCGCGTCGACACCTAGAGGCTTAGGCTTTCCGATTATGTCGCTTCGGTCACTCGGGACGACGTAGTACTTAAGTTTACGCCATTCCGTCGTGCGTGTCGGTCATCGCCTAGTAACTGCGACACCACACATCTCGTTTGAGCTATGTCGGTTTTCGTTCAATCAAAGCTTTAGAGAAAGAATATAAATTTTTAAGAAAATCAATTCAGTTTACACAAGTAAAACAAATATGCGGTTTAACTTTCAACTAGAGGTTTAGGTTATAGCATTTTTGAATTTTTTCACCCTTTTTTGAACCAATAATTTGATTTAACAGCACAGTGTGGTGTGAAAGAAATATTTAACGAGCTGACGTTTATAATGCTGATGCATAAACAAATTGTGTGTTTCTGGTTAGTTTTCCGAGTGCGATGTTGTTCCAGCATTGCACAGTTTCTAAGATTAGTTCTGTAAAACGCCTCACGCTGAAAACATTTATTACTGTTATATTTACTTTAAAAGACTCAAAAGTAGAACGTTTAAGGCTTTAAAGCTTTAAACTCTCTACTTCCAAATTAATTATTTTGTTATTTAAATGATAAAAAAATTAATCTCTGGTAACAAAGAGAGGTACATGAAACATCTTATGTTTAAAGAGTTGAATGACGTATGGATATCATATTTCCTCGCAAACTACTCCCTCGCATACATTGCACTTAGTTTATTTTCTTCCAGGATACGATTTATTGTAATGATGTAAAATTTTGCACATATAGAGGAAAAATTTAATGTAAATTTTATGTAAGGAATAGGAAATGTTATTTAAGTTTATTATGTACTTTGAAATGCGCAATATAATAATATTAATGAGCCTTTATGTGGGCGTTTTAATTTGCTACATTTGTCATTTAAGCCATCAGAAATAGTATGCGCCGTTATTTTTCGGCACTGAGCCAGGCTGACCAGTTTGCATCAGCTGGCTTACTGAGGTGGAATTCCTTAGTTTCTGGACATTACAGAGTCGAGTATGGTATCACATTCGATAAGATTCTATTATGTCAGTGTTATGGCTAGAAACATTGGGATAATGCTATCCAGAGGCGTGTTGTTGATTGAAGAAACTACATGACACTACCAGCTAAACTCATTTTATTTATTGTTCCAAAGAGTTTGCCAGTTTGAACATTTTGCATTCCTTACCGATTTTGCTGATAAGCTTTTCCTTTCTGGATATTTGCTGGCTTAAAATCTCGGTTGTTCAGTCTCATGGCCTCACGATTGTTCTGGTAACTTGCAATCCACTATCCTGCGACTTATTTTCCCCTAACTGATTACAGCCATCTCTGTTAATGATATACAATGGGGCGGATGATTTTTATTTACGTCGATTTATTATAGCAGGTGACGTATAAAAAGTATAATAGTATAGAACTTTTATTTGAAATAAAGTATAAAGAAATAAGGTTGAAGTTACATGCACAGTTCGCCATTTCTCTCTGCAATATAAAGAAGACGTGCATCAAATACCATATTTTACGTGCATCAAATATTATACATAACCATATTTTTTATTCTTTTTAAACAAGAATAAAAGGTTATTGTAGGTGATTAAAAAAGTAATTTTTTTAAATAAAAAAACATTTAATGTTTTATTTATCACTCACCTGATAACATAAATCGATCTGTTACGCTCTTGTTTTCAAAAGTTAAAGAAAATAATTTTAATAGAGTATTTGCCATTCAAGATTATATATTTTTAATATACCAAACTCTGGTCTCAAACTCCTGAGAAGTTTTATATTGATTAGGCTGTGTTGATTCATATAGGACACTGACTAAAACTTCCTTTCAGAGACACTGATATTTCTGAATTCAGGACATAAAATTAATAATATTTCGATACATACTGCATATATTCAATAAACCAATGCTTAAGAAGAATCTACGTTTGTTTTCGTTTAGACAACCGAAGCTTGAAACCCATTCTGGTCGAAATAACAAAAATTGACATTTTTGAAGTAGTACAATATTGCAACTGCGTTTTCGCTTAATCGAAATCGTTTACGTTTTGAAGGAGTATTTTGACATTTTAAAATGGAAATACTTTGTCGAAATATTTTTCGAAAGTTATTTTGTGAATTGATTCAAGATTTTTCACCAATACAGGCATTATAATATACGAGTATTAACTTTCTTTTTTAGCTAAATAATGCAAGAAATCGTTTCTAAAAGTAGATTTGTGCCGTTTAGAATATGGAATTTGTGAAATAAAGATGTACACATTTATAGCAAACTTCAATGATATTATTATTGTCTAAGTTATCTATTCATACTTTCTAAAGAAAAAGAAGACTTAGAACTAGATTTTATAAAATACTTTTTAATCGCACACTTCATTTGCATAAGCTTCATGTTTCCTTTCTTGTTGAGCTGAAACTTTTTTCCTCCATCCATTCTACCTCCAAGAAATGAAAAACGAAAAATATCTGATTCCGTACGTAAACAAAACTGTCAACAGTAACCCTATTCTAGTTTCGTACTGTTTTTTTTATCATATACGGCAGATATGCTTGTAATCAAATTAAATAAATATTACTTTATAGTACAATATATAATTATTTGAAACTAATATAATTTAGCTATATATGAAGCTATTAAAAGGTATAAGGCAATTGCAATTCCTCCGTCAGCGAGTGACTAAATACTGCTGCCTGAAATGTTAACAGTTTTAGCTTTAAACTCTGAACAGAACACTATTTTTGTCTCTTTCTAAAAAAAGAATGTAAAGAAATCTGCACAAGAGTCTCTGATTACATCTTTGAGATGCAGTTATTGAAGCTCCGGTGAAGTTTAAATACGTAGCCATCTTGGGCTTTGTCATAATTTAATGTCATTATCCAATACTAATTTAGTTATTGTTATCAAGCAATTTTATTTATGTATAAATGACATTTTACTTGTAAAGGCCAATTTATTATGTTAATTAAATGAATTATACGTTTGACTTTTTCTGATTAATCCACACAATCAGTTTAAATAATTTAAACTTCGATAAAATTACGAAGTTTTAATAGTTAAAAGTACTTTAATAGGCTTTCATGGTGAATATTAATAGTTTGTCGGATGCAGATCGATTGAAGTAGTGACAGATATTATGACAGAGATCTTATCAGCCATGACTGTAGATTAGGAGCCGATTCTCTGACAAGCGTATACTGAGAATGTATTAATGATATGTCACTCCCTAATGGTTAAGTTTGAGTTACTACTAACATGCAATCCATCATTCGTAGATTTTACTAGACAGCAAATCATCGGTTTAATCTTCTTTACATTAAGCCTTTAAGAAATTATCAAACCTTAATAAACGAATACTAGATAATAAAACATATCCCCTAAAATATTTTAATTGTTTAATTGGGTAAACCAACAATTGCTTTCTTCCGTTAGTCACATAAGCAATATTTTCAGATGATGAATAACATTTAACCCTTTTACATCTCCAAAATTTATCATAGTTAGATAATGACTTCATTTCCAGTTCTCATTATTTTAAATTTCTCACATAAATTTACATAACACCATACATTTATTTTACAGTTCATGCATTTTCTACTTTTAATTTGCAGATGGTCCTATAGTGTCGCCACAAGAACATTTGCATACATCTACCCTGTTTTCGGAATGAATACCTGAAAATAATATAAGTTAAAAATAACTGTGGGTATCAAACTGAAAAACAACATGATCCATGGACCTTAATGGAAAATTAAACATGTTACCAATCAGTTGGAGATAGGAAAGTTAATTTTCGCAAACTGTACATCATCACATTTTAGCTAAGCTTGTAGAATGAGGAATATCCTACACTTAAATAGTTGCGCACCAATAAATGTAATTTGTTTGCAAAATGCATTTCTTTAACAGAAGCAAGGTATACACAAATTTTATTATTTGATGAAAAAATATAATTCTTTTTTAAAACTATCAGTACTCCAAGAAGTTGTTAACTTGTAGAGGCATTAGGTTATTACGAAGCAGGAGAGGTGAAAAATATGCAATTCCTTCGCCGGGGATCGAACCACGGACCTCTGAAATACCGGCTCAGTGTGCTGACCATTACACCACGAAGGCACGCTAAGAATGTGGGAGATATACCTTATATACTCCCCTTTTTAAAAGGCGACTAGGGTTTTAGGGGACCTAGTCGCCAAATCCTGGGTGTGGAGAGTCATCATCCACAACCCTTTTAGTTCGGGCGCCACTGTAGAGACATTAGGTTTTTTTGGAAGCAGAAACGATGAAAAATATGCACTGCCTTCGCCGGGGATCGAACCGCGGACCTCTGAAATACCGGCTCAGTGTGCTGACCATTACACCACGAAGGCACATTAAGAATGTGGGAGATATACCTTATAAACTCACATGCCTCCTTCATTATCACAGTGCTCAAGCTGGAGACATAAGGAAGAGTGTCTGGATTCATTAAAATACCCATAATTCTAGGTATGTCCTGCCGAGGCCATCCATGTTATAAATCTGAGTACTTAAAATTCAAGACACGAAAATCATGTCAAAGTTTCGGATGTGGTATTGCTCGTCTAGTTATATGAAGTACTACAAAAGATTTCTGGCGAATATAATGGATATGATATAGAAGCTTGCAGATCTTACATATGATGTTTTCATTACCATCCACTTCCAACTGGCCAAACTTAATATTTATCAAATACAGAAATATCAATCGTAGAATCTGGTCTATAACTAACTTGTGACAAAGCAATGCATTCGGTAACCGTCTTATATTCGACAACACATAGCTAGTCATTATAGTTTGATACAATTTTGTATGTCCATTTGCAGTATTTTAGTTACGCTGCTATATGTCTACAATTAAACATTTCCCTCTATCTAGCTTCGATGTAGTTTTGGATTTGAACTAAAACTTCTTTTCTAGAATGCCGAAATTATTTCATTTGGTCGGAAGTGTACATTTTATCAGAGACTAACCTATGAGAACAGCATAAAACAGTTTTTACAAAACAAAAGTGGTACACACAGAATTCGTTTTAGAATTTTTGTATCTTTAGCATGTTAGTGTAAAATCATGGTTTATCTCCTGAAGAGTAAAGGTCTCTATTCTGGGTCTTGAAATGCAACAAATCAGAGTTTCAAATTGAACAGTAGTAAAACAAACTAGAATAGTAAATTACCCATAGTCTACGCCAAATTAAAGCCTGTTTATGTGCTTAATTTTTTTTACAATTAAATTTCCCAATCTTCTCAGTTCATCTCTAGCACAAACTTTTCCCAAATTATATATTTCTAATATCTATAAATTCGAAGTTATAGACATCATGTTATAATCCGGAATAAAGCCTATCTCGTTTTAATTTTCTAATTTCAAACCAAAGCTATTAATTTTAATTTGTTTTATTTTAAATGTTTTAAATAAGTAATGTTATTCAATGCCCCTTACGTTGCCTTGATGTTTAAGAAAGTAAGAAGAGAAACTTTAAAGCTAACATGTTGTGATACAACACAGTTTGCGAGGGTGGTCAAGACTGTTTTTTGACTTATATAATTCAACTTACCATTCACAAAGATATAAATATGAGAAGAATAATGCTATCTTTGAGACAACATTTTTTAATATTAAATTATACAATCTCATGGTTTTTAATATTTCTGTCTTTAAACGCTCATTCCACCAAAAAATAATATAGGTAGTCCTCGACCTTCTGAATATTGTTTTTGTTGCAAAAAGAATCTCTCTTTTGTAAGACAGATCATTCGGACTTGAATAAGTTTCAAGTACAGTTATTTGAGAAAGTAACTTGGGACACCAATGTATAATATTTAAGCTTTAATCCCTAGCTATTATAGATATTTTATTAGAGGAAAAAACAGCCTGTTATTTACCTTAATAATAAATAATGGATAATTCCTCATTTTGTAAGAATGGTGATGCTGAAAATTTCTGTAAATATTTGAGTCTATTTAACTGTATTTTAGTTTTGTGTACATTTGTAATATCATGCATACTTTTATTCATTTATTTCTTTAATATCTGCATTCAGGATAACAAATTTAGAGCATAATTATATGCAATTCAATTTGTGGCCATACGTTTTTCATGTAATCTGCGACTTTATGGAAGATTCAAGAAAACAAATTTTTGAAACTCTAGCAGTGATTTTTCTCGAAACTCCAAAAACACTGTGTAGCACAATATAAATACAGCTTAGCCGAAGAAGATCATTTCTGATTTAGTTCCAAGTACTTCAGAAAGAGTGCGCTTCCCTGAATTGCGTTTCAGAATTTACTCATTATTTTTATGTGAATTCTCTTGTGTGCGTTTTGTTTCTTTCACCAATTAT
Source organism: Stegodyphus mimosarum (assembly GCA_000611955.2). Taxonomy (NCBI): domain Eukaryota; kingdom Metazoa; phylum Arthropoda; class Arachnida; order Araneae; family Eresidae; genus Stegodyphus; species Stegodyphus mimosarum. The sequence continues at coordinate 427,971 of KK112266.1, read as the reverse complement.
CACCAGAAGAAAAATTAGATTGAGAGTAAACACTGAGCGAAATATAACATAGAAGAATACTCCTACAGTCAATCAACGCAGTATTATACCTAGACGATCCCTTCATTTATTGAGAGAATTTTATATTCGTTAGAGCGCAGGATTAAAATCCATAATAATCGCAAATCAAGTTAATTAGTCAAAATATTTAAGTGTTTAACTTAATTATTTATATTACTAAAATTCGGCAAACAGCAGTTATTGTTATTGATAATTTTAAGTTGCAATATAAGCCGTTATTCTTAAAAAATACTTAAATTAAAACTTGTAATTAATCTTTTAATTACTTTTTACCTGAGTTTTAAATAGTATGAAGGCGGAAATTCTTCTGCGCAAAGGTAAGTTTAGTTAGTGTAGTTTGGTAATCGTAGTAGGTTTAATTTTACAATCTCAAGAACTCTGTTGATATTAACTTTAGTTAGACTAATTCATGATCTGCCATTAGGCCCTTTGTAGTAGCTGCTGTATCAAATCTTAAATCGTACAATGTTAATCCGCATTGAAGTGATAATTTACTCCAATCCCACAGCAGAGCCCAATTACGAATAACGTTACCATTGATTGGTGTGCCGGAACACTGAATAGAAAAGAATATTTTAATGTCCATCCAGATTCCTTAAAAATGGCAGCAAATAATGCAATTTTATTCACGTAACTGTACAAATAAAAGCTGGAAACATTTCTTAAGTAAAGCGAAACTTGAATTTTAATGCACTGTAAGGAAAATCACATTAAATAATTTATAATAAACCCATTCATTATTTTTTTTAAATACGCATCCTTTTGTTCATCGAAATTTTCTAAGCATGTTTCTTAATATAATCATAAATGAAACACGTCACAATAATTTTGAGTAAACATTGAATTTCGTTCTTTCGCATTTTGCTTTGATTATATTGCTGCTTTTTAAAGAATAAAAATAATTTCGCTCTTTTTCATGAATATATCTTTAAGATATCTTTATGTGTTTCATAAACATTAGCGTAGAATTCAAGCCATGCTTTAAACAAAAATATACTTAAAGAACAAGTAAAGTCAATAGTAGGAATAAAACGATATGACATTCATGATGGATGGACATGTTAGGTATGTAAAGAGCATCAGTACATAAAATTCTGAAATGCTTTTTCAAAACATTTTTCAACAAGGACGATGTCTAGAATCTTTCGGGAGCCCATTTATTTCACAAGGGATCTTTGCAAAATATTTGACAGCAGTTTAAAGTATCAGGAAAATTTTAGTTTAGTTTCATCTTCAAATCCTTTTAAAAATACGTGAGCTAGAAATATTTGCCAGTAACAGCAGGATAAGTTCGTTTGATTAAACATTTCTCAAAAGCATACTGTTTTCGATCTTCATCTGAGGAAGGTAATATTATGAACAGTGCTATAGGTACACGAAAATTTGACCTTAACCTACAAAAGTTCAGAATGCGTTGAATATATTTCTTTTTTTTTACGTATACATATGTATGTATGAATATAAAGTTCATAAATACGCGCATATATTAATCTTGCACTAAATAGATTTGATACAGCTTAGAGTTTTCTTTATTATTTAAAAAGTAATTAATTTCGTCTTTGAGCAAATCAGTCATTGATTTTAGCAACTATCGTAGAATCCGAATTATTATCAGAGTAAATAAATATCAGAGTAGATTTTTTTGTTGATTCTGATTGTGAGGTGTTGTACCTGGTGTTTCAATGAGTCTTACTATTTTGTTACTTGAACTGCTCGCAGTGGTTGAAGTTTGTGCACTAGTGAAAGAGCTGAGAGGAAACGTAATTATAGAATTTGATTATTTCTGTTCGAAATTGTTTTTTCCTTAAAATGAAGCCATATTCAGTCAAAGAATGTACTTTTATCTTGATACCTGCCCAAACCCTAAGTGTAGTGCTTTAAATGCTCACTGAGTTCTTGGAGGTTCAATCCTGACACCTACTACGAATGTACGTTCCGAGACACGTGGAATCAGTTGACATTTGACGGGAGACTGAGACATCATCATTCTAGCAACACGTTCGTTTGTACTGTCTCACATCCTAGCATATCTATATTTAGCAGATAACATAACATGGATTCAGGAAGACCAAGCTCTTCATATTTAACAAGTGATGTCTTGAACACGTTCAGAGTTCAGTATAACAATTGTGTCCTTGCAAGAGGATTTCCGAACTGCTTTACCGAAAACACTTTTAACCTTAACTCCCGAAATAGTTTTACTTAGGCTTTTCTTCTTAGGTCAAGTTTAAGGTAATAGAGGTACACCCAACCCATAGAAGATCTAAAAATAGTTATATCTGGACTGATAAAATCCATAAAGTCAATACAGAAACATGGTACACGTTCAAGTACAATGCTGTATCAGTATCTGCTTAGTGACATTACTTGATTCATAGATGCGGGAGAAACGGTTCATAGATTGATTCATAGATGCGACACAATTACTTAATGCACCCCAAATGGGCCAACTGAAGGGGGATAAGTGACAAGTATGGTAGTAATAAAATTAAATAAAAGTTAAATTATACTAATAATGCCATCCAGGGAATGTGACTATTAGACAAGACTAAAGGAAAAGCAATAAGATCAGAAGTATCTTTAAGAACAGAGATGTTCGTCAGTCAGCTGAGTTCTTTTCGTTGACTTAATAATTTTGAATGGCGAAAGAACTACTTAAACATAAATGTACTCCCTAACAAACTGTTTATACTGTAGGGATTTATCTTTATTTTAAATACCCAATTTAAATTAATTTGAAGTTCCTTTCCTGTAAACTTTCATTCCCCTAATTGGCAATGCCAAAATATTTAAATTTGGTAGCACGCGTGAAGTAATGCAAATTCTGCCAGTGTGAGAAAAAGTTTAAGTGTCACGTTCTAGAAGGAAAGGTTAAAGAGTGTGGGCAAACTTGCTTGTTACAGCGTGAGCTTCTGCTTAGCACTTATTGCTGGTTAAAGTAGCGTAACAGTTATTACTTTGCCGGCACTAAATCTTGAACGCAATTTTAGGAAACAGAATAGTCTGAGTCCTGTAGCGTAATTCTGCTGCTTGCGAATATCTTCAAATTTTGAATTTAGTTCTTATTGTTTCAGTTACTGCCCAAGCAGAGGCGTAGTTTGTTAGCGTCGAGTTGGCGACTGTAAATTTATGAAGAGTGTAATAAAGGGTAATTTTAACCCTTCTTCTCTTCAGTCACTATTCTCCAGTTTTCACGCAAAAATTAGACAAGTAGATCCTATACCTGGCGCTTGAACCTCTACTCGGATCCAACGGCAACAATCAAGACGCACAATCATCCCCACAAGATGCAGAAGTCGTAGACCCGATGGTGACCAGCCCATTGGATGAATTTGGTCTCTTAATACAGATGATGATGGCGGCAATTAAAGCAATAGTGGTGTTCGACGGTAAAATCTCTGTCACGTCGTTTTTAGAAGCCCTTGATACTCACTTTTCCAGTTATATCTGGTACTCGAAAGACAGAAGGTAGCTATTGATTTGAGTGCCCTCCGAGGACAGGCAGTCATGGTGGAAAGGGATCGGGAAATTTTTACTCGGAGGAGTCGGAAGCCTCACCTACACATTTGAAAATTTTAAAGAGTGACTTCTAAAAGCGTTCCCGAGAGATAAAGATCATGCCAAACTTAAAGCTGAACTGCGCAGCTTTTACCAACGGAAAGTTGAGCACCTTACCAAGTTTATCTTGCGTAAAGCCAAGCTAGTTAACATGTTATATGGAAGCAAGCCCCGATAGAGAAGTCATTGAAATTATACTACCAACATTATTACCCGCTGTGCAAGACTTTCTGAAACTCAGAAATCCACGAACGCACGCTAGAATAATTATTCGAATTATCCGTAAAGTTCGAGAATTTGGAAAATTCAAAGTTTCCTACCCAGGGATACCATCAGCAATTCTCCCGACAGCCAGCTGCGGAAAGAAACAAATACAATGCAGGAAAACGTTTTCTAACCAAGCCGTCAACGAGAATGAAAACGATAAAGCCAAAGACCACCAGCGTATCCAGAAAACATCAGGAGGAAAGAAGGCTTTAAACGAGAGGGGCCTTAGAGGGGCCTGAGAATTTGAGGGTCCATACCCCTGTGTACCTCAAAATCCCTCTAAGCTGTATGTAAATACCATGGTAGTCAAAAATTCCGAACTACCAGTAATCCAGGTTCTTTTGAACAACGTACCCGTAGAAGCACTCGTGGTCATCGGCGCGCAAGAAAAATTTTTAAGCCACAATTTCTATTATCGAAATTTACAGAGAATAAGGTTATTTAAAAATTAGTAACACAGAAATCAAAGCTGCACAAGGGAAAGTTTGTGAATGCGTCGAGAAACTGTCGCTTAACGTTCAAGTAAAAAACGGTGTTTTAAAAGTTCTATTTTTGTTGTTAAAAATTTACGAAATAAAGTCATGTTAGGTACAGAGTTCCTTAGGGCGGCGATCGCTACAGTAAATGCTGCGGAAAATTCTATTGTCTTGGATATGGTGTTAAGTGTGGTGGAAGAGGAAAATGCATCCGAAGTCGACCTCCAGCATGTAAAGCAAGGTAAAAGCAAAGAATATGTACTGTTAAGAAGGAAAACTTCGCAGAAGCAGAAGTGGCTCCCTTCCAACGAAAAGGGAAGCAACTGCGCATGCGTGAAATATCTGTCGCCAAAAAGCGCCAAAGCTCGAAGCTGAAGGTCGAAGTTGGTTTGGACAGGTTGGACCGTTACGTTTAGCAAGAGTTTAAACAAAGAATAGGTTCTTTGGTTTCAAGTAGCGATATGGACAATGGAAGTTCAACAGATAGTGAAAGTGAAACTTCAACTAATATTTCATCATTTACGAGTTTAAAATATCGCGACAAGTCAAAGAACGATTCATCTTAACCCGTGTTCCTCAATTTCCTATACACGTCGCGGAGGGGGAAAATGTCGGCTAGGTACCAAAGAACCGGCATATCACAGAGGGGAAATTCTCGCCAACAGATTCCGTCGCCAAATCCCTTGGCGAATGCTCCCTTTTCTTTGTAGCGGCGTTGCAGACAAAGTGGTTTACATTACGTCTATGGAGCCTTTCCTTCTTTACATAGAGGTTCTTTGGTGACAGAGCCATGCTGGACGAACTTATAAGTAACCTTTATTGTTTTCTGAAAAACCTGATAAAACACAGATTGTCACCCATGCTATTAAATTAAAATCAAGTGAACCATGTAAAGCAAAACCTTATCGTTATGATAAGGGAAAAGAATCAATAATTGAACACCACATAAAACAAATGTTAAGGGATAAAATAATCAGTCTCATCAATAGTGAATATGCTACCCCAGTTGTGCTATGCAGAAAAAGAAATAATTTGCCGCTCTCCGATCCAAAAGCTTGGCGTTTTGCCATTGATTGATGGAAATAAATTAGCCTGATTCCTTTTTACCCTTTACTGGTAATAAAAGAAATAATGAAAAAAACTAGGTCTACAAAATATATGACCACTCTTGATCTTACTTCAGGCTACTTTCAAATAGCCATGGAACCATAAGACGGCTTTTATTACTAAATCGGGCACTTATGCGTTTTTACACATGCCGTTTGGACTTTGCGGAATCCTGTCTACTTTTAAACGACCTATGGACATTATTCTACGTCCTGTCCCCGGGAAATCCACTTTGATTTATCTCGATGATATCCTCGTAACTAGTGACACTATTGAACAAAGTGCAAGAGATCTCCACGAAGTTTTTTTCATTATTAAAGGAAGCAGGGTTAACGATTAATGCTGCAAAATGTAAGTTCGCAACTAAAGAGTTGCTGTGTTCAGGTTACAAAATTTCAGCAAAGGGTATGGAGACTGAAGATTCTAAAATAAAAGCAATCAAAAATTATCCTCCTCTAAAAAGGGAAAGAAACTTTCACCTGTTCTTGGCATGTGCTCGTAATACCGTTCTTTTATACAAAATTTCGCCGATATTGTTGAACTTCTGTTAGTTTTAAAACGGAAGAAATCTAAATTTGTGTGGACAGCGGAGAAAAACACGGCTTTTGAACAATTAAAAACAGCAATTAATGCCCAAGTGTTAAAATTCCTGGAAGGGAACGATAATTTGAAGATTGCGAGGTAGATTATATTCTGGAACGAATTTAACTTCTAGATGTATTAGATGGGCCTTAAAGTTACAAGAATACAATTTAATAATTAAGCATACTCCCGGCAAGGAAAATACCGTGGCCGACGCGTTGTCAAGCATTAAACTTCATCAAAATGGAGATCAGATTAAATGCACTATGTTAACTTCTAAAGTTTTAGATTCCCGGGAGACAACTATAGCTGAATCGCTGAAGAATCCAGAATTTGGTAATATCTATACTTATTTGAAGGATGCAGATAATTGATTGCAGACCATTTTTCTAAGTGTAAAGAAATAATTTCCTTAAAGCGAGCGTCGGCTAAAATAGTCACAGATGCGTTCTTACATAGGCATGTTTTAAAATACGGTGCACCGTTAAAAGTAATAAGCAATAACGGAAAGCAACTAGTTAGTCAAATTTTTGAAAATTTATGTAAAGGGCTTGCCATACGGCATATGAAAATGTTCCCGTACAAACCACAAGCAAATATCGCGGAAAGAGTTAATAAAAACACTGCTAAAATAATTAGAATTTATGTTAAAAATTATCAGAAACGCTGGGATGCATTGATGAACTAGCCTATGCTTTATGAACTGCCAAGCATGATACAACGGGTAAAACACCAGCTGAATTATTTCTGGTTAGGAAGATTTTGAGACCGTTGGACAAACTCTTCTTTGTCCAAGAACGAGAACCAGAATTTAAACGTGCAAACATTCAAAAGCTGATAGATGGAGCTCTGAAAAATTCAGATGCAGCAAGAGAGTGGCAGAAAATATATTATGATAGAAAACGCCGGGAATCAGGCTTTAAAGTGGGGGATAAGGTACTTAAAAGAAAATTTACTCTACTAGTGAACCAGAGGATTTTGTATCGAAATTCGCCCATAATTTTGAAGCTCCTTATTTAGTACAGCAGATCATCGGGGCTGTCATCTATTTAAAATGAGACTCGGGAGAAAAAATGAATGCCAGCCCGGAACAATTAAAGCGATATTAGCAACGTAAAAACATTGATGTTTTGAATAGTTTCCTGCAGGCTTCCGAATCAGAAGAGGGACGTCTTCGTCAGTCGTCCCTTCCTCAGGGACGACTTCGACCCCGTCAGAACTTCCACCACCCGCGAAGAGACAAAGCTCAAAACAGACGACCAAGTCTCAGATAAGCAGAAGAATTCCTGAGAAATGATTCCCTAAATATGTGGAAGATCCAGCGGGAAAACAAATCAAGGGAAGGCCCCAGATAGAAACTAAAAAATGCCCCGGCTAGAAACAAGGATGGCCGTGCCGTGACAAGATTTCGTAGCGGACAACCCCAGGATACATAAATTTGAGTACAGAAAGAATAGCACAAACAAGACCACCAGTCGGTAAAATGAAGAAGAGACCTGGCGAAGTTCAAGGCCCAAAGCAAAGACCCAAGCAACCAAAAGTCTGCAGGCAACAGTTTTCAACGGCCGACAATACAAGAACCAGTTTTCCGTCCAGGCAAAAAGAAAAGACACGGAATGCCACCATTCCACCCTAAAAAGAAGAATGACCAGAGGCGAAAAAAAAAAGCCAACCCCAACCAGTGCACAAAAAGCAGAGATTGAGAATCTTTAGCATGAATTACCTCACATGCAGTGATTTCTGCAGTGAAAGTATGGGTGAATACCAAGCGACGAAAAACAAAGATACGTGAATTTTTCAATAAATATTTTCTGTTGTGTAAAGTTGCATGAAAATGTTTCAAATGCGAAGTTACATTGTAAAATCAATTGGCTCGATTGAGGACTAAAATTATTTTAGTTTTACTTGGCGAAAGCTCAGAGCTATAGTGTACTGTAGAAATGTAATATTAATGTAAAGAACTAGTAGTTCGGTTTTTGTTTGTCGGAAGACTATTTATGTTAAAACGCCAAAAGATCTGGCCTGATATAAAGAGCTTCGTATTAGTACTTGTTAATGAAAATTTGTTTTTAGTTTCGCAATTTTGGAGAGAAAAGCATTCATTCAGGTAAAATTTTCATTTCATTAGCTCTTTTGTGATAAAAGTAATTGATTGTAAAATGTGAAAATGTTTGTTTTGTTAAAGTAAACAATACTTTTAATAAAACTTTAAAGCTCATATGAGCATATATAATAAGTATTTAGTGCTAAAACCTCAAAATATAAACTTAAATTTTAAAATTTAATGTAATCAAGTGAATTCTCTCAAACGAAAGGTTAGCCAAGTCAAATCATGCGAACTTGAGCGAAAGCTTGCATGTGCTGAAGCCGAATGTGGAAAAAGTATTTTGTATGCATGTGTTTTTAGGGTTCTACAACGAAACCCTAGTTAATTTTCATGTTTATTACCTCATGAAGAATTAAGAAATGAATTTAGGGTCGTGTGTCTCAGAAGGTTGTTATTTGCTAACAATTCGATGTGCGCTTAGGTGGAGCGTTTGTTCACTGTGCATATTACATTTCCGTGAGGGATTAAATTTAAAATATAAGATTCAATGTGAAATGAGTAAATGTGACCCGTAAAAACAGGAATGTTCGGGAAAGTTGAGAAAACTAAGATAAATGCAAAAGGGTTAGAAACTCAATAAAAGAATTAATGTATTGTGAGCGTAAAGTGTTATTTATTGCTTGATAGAAACATGTATTCCTAAGTATTCCTTCCAAATGATTGGAAGGACAAGACTGAAATCCCTATTCAAAGCAATGCTGATGAAGCAAGTTCAGCGGAATAAAAAAAACAAAAAAGAATGAATTCTTTTGTAGTTTAGTACTTGTTTACACACAAGTTTGGGGCTCGGGGCCTGTTAGTTGTAGAATTTAGCAGTTTGTAAGAGGTCTTTAAGGGCCTTTATCCAAGTCTGCTAAATTCTGGCAGGGATAGCTGTAGGGATTTATATTTATTTTAAATAACCAATTTAATTTAATTTGAAGTTTCTCTCCTATAAGCCTTCATTCCGCTAATTGTCAATGCCAGAATATTAAAATTTGTTAGCGCGCGTGAAGTAATGCAAATTCTACCAGTGTGTTAAAGTATCAAGTTCTGCAAGGGAAAGTTAAAGAGCGTGGGCAAATTCTGTGCTTGTTGTAGCGTGAGATTCTGTTTAGCATTTATTGCGGGTTAAACGTGGTGTAACAGCTATTACTTTGCTGCCTCTAAATCTTAAACGCTCTTTTAGGAAACAGGATAGTCTGAGCCCTGTAGCGTAACTACTACTTGTGAATATCTTCGAATTTTTAATTTAGTTCTTACTGTTTCAGTTACCCCCAAGCAGAGGCGTAGTTAGTTAGCGTCGAGTTGACTCATTGTAAATTTATAAAGAGTGTAATAAAGGGTAATTTTAACCATTCTTCTGTGCAGTCACTACTCATTTCGTAACTGAAAATGACAAGAATAAAAAAAATCAAATTTATATTTTTATACCTTTGAATGAAAGTTATTCAACGACATCAATTTATATCACTCCCTAAATTAATTAGCTCTATTTATAGAATTTCTAGTGGTTATACATGTTCGTTTTTAATGGCATTCAAAATAATGTAAACTTGAACTCCAAATCATTAACATTTTAAAATCTCTTCTCAAATGTTTTGTTGCAATAATTCTATTTTTCTTGAATGTTCCTGAGATTTCTTATTTGAAATAATAAATCAGTAGTTAAGATGTAGTAAATTTTGTATTCCACTTGCGTGTCACATATCTGCAGTTTAATGTCAAATGCTTTAATTCAATCATGCATATAACTGATAAATATATTCCTTCTTTACAAAGCTTTATTCAGAATATTTTAATAGACGGTTTAAGTCACCATAAAATGCTAATTCTGTTATAACTCTACCATTACGTAACCGCTCAACATTTTTCTTAAAGATCATAGACACTTTATTTATTTTATTAATTCAAATTTTCGTTTTAGCGAAGCTTGTCTATTTAAACATTTCACCTCGTTAAAATAAATCATTTCTGAGCATTCAGTTTCAGTTTCTTTATGATATGCTACAAATTCTCGAAGATTCAGAATTAGTTGAAGATCGCGTTTACTGATTTAGTTTCTATTTCCGAAACATTAGCACTTGCAAATGTTTGGAACATATTTTTTCTTGATGAATGATGCAAAGTATAGAGCAAATATTTTTCAAATTCTTCTTCTTTTACTACATTTTATTTAATTGAAGTACTCTTCAGGTTTTTTCCTTTCTTTTCTTAAATTCATAGCAGCTGCTCCGTCACTTAAAGTCTAACCATTTTATATCTACTTATTTCATATCTTTTATTATAGTTTTTGTTTCAGAAACCATGTATTGCACTCCAAGTTTTCCATTTAATAGTAATATTTTCATTAATACCTCAGTTACTCTAAATTCATCAGAAGTAAATCGTCCGAGATAAAACAAGATTAAATTAAACAAACTTTTTTCATCAGTAATTGGTTCTAATCGTCTCGCAGTCGTTAGCAAGAGCAATTTTGTCTGAAATGTTGTTTCTCAATGAAACGCTGCTTTCGTTGGCAGGAACTTGGACACATCTAACATAAGTGTAAAATCATATCCTGCTGTGCGTACTGTTACAGACAACATAGCATCAAGGATTGCTACGCTAGACTGTTGAACTGCATCAACTGCTCCGACTTCAATTTATAGGACCGGTAGCAACTTATAACCGTATATTGTGGCATAGCTACAGAAGTTATGTTGAAAGAACTCAGCGAAATACAGTATAGGTATATTTAACGAGGCCTGCATTCGAGATCTTCAGTCGATCGGTTGCATGCAAATTATTCCACACAGAGCGAAGTCTGCCACCCTATAGGCTACATAATATGCAGAAACTCATTGATAGATTTCGAATTTATCCACAAGAGCCGTATTGTTAACAAAATAGTTATCGCCAGTTTGTAGATGACCGGAAATACCTTTTAGTACCAGAGCGGTCAACAACAGTAATCTCCGAGTGCGGTTATAAACAACTGCATTGTAAGTGGCCCCCCTGTTCCTCTAGATGTCATTGTTCAGTTCTACTTGGATTTATGAATTTCCAGATTCCTTTTTCCTTTTTTCTTCTCTAACAGAAGACAAAAATGCAATAGACTCCCTGGTTCTCCTACGGAATAAATATCCTGCCAAAACACTTCCTTATGTGCGGATACTTCATTACCACCTAGGGTTACTCCTCTAGCAACCATAGAAGCACAGCTGTACAGCGACAAACAACTTGTATCAATAAAACAATAGTAGCACACCACCTATATTTGGCTCTCACTATGGCAAAGATTGGTTGGATGTAATCCCCACAACATCAGGTGCCACATTAAAGTAATTATACAGTCCAGGGCGCAATTAGTGCTTTGGATCACAGCTATATATCTTTAGAAATTAATTACACAGCGAAGATCTCAATAATTAGGCACTATGAACTGCCAAAGCGAAAATTTCGGATGCTAAATATAGCAATGGCAGCTTTTCTTGAAAAAAGTAACAGCATTTCCAACAATACAGTACCAAAGCCTTTCTTAAAACGTTTACTGATCCTTTACTCACAGATTTCCAATTCTGTTGCGAAGAACACCTTCCCTAAACAGATTAGGACAATTAAAAGAATACATATATTTAAGTGTTGGGCGAAAGATCTTTGGAAGAAAATGCAAAAATGCAGGGAATTAGTCAAACGTCTACGTTCCTGCACTGGTGCAATGAAGAAGCAAGACCTCTCCATTGCCGAACAAGCAAGAAAGAGCATGCTGCAACTGTAACATTATCACTGACAAGAGTAACAACTGGAAAACGTTCTGCAGCACTAAGAAACCACATGCCATTATTCAGAAATGCGTACTAATAAAAGATATATAGATATTAATAAAATTTTTATCCTTACACAACTCCATCAGCAAATCCCTACCAACCTCGCGGACTCTGAAAGCAGCATCTTAAATATTCTACATTCAGATTTTTCAGAAGATAACCAAACTTGAGATACTCTGGAACATTCTCAAATTCGACAAGAGCCAGATGATATTCACACTCTCTTAGATGCTCCTTCCAGTCCGCAAGAAGTTAAGTATCCTTTTTGATTCCTGTTGAAGATACGCGTCTCCGGTCAAAACGGACTAGGTTACAGCTATCATCAAATTCTCCACAGCTCAATTCCCCCAATTTTCTATAAACACTTTAATAGGTCTCTTGCTACTAATCTCTGACCTAACCTTTTAAAATAGGATACATGGGCTTTTTTCTAAAACAGAAGAAGGACTCTATTTACCCCAAATCTCTACACTCAGTTTGCCTTTTGTACTCTTTGTAAAAAATCTATGAAACCAAAGGGATTGAAATATGATCTACAAGAACGTATCGCTGAAGCACTAATAATATGAGCTCAGTGTAGGTAGCTCCATCACTCACGCCGCGATCAGATATGCATGCTTCAACTACCAGTAACGGGAAAGGAAATATTCATATTGCCATGTTGTCGGTGTACTGAGCGGTTCCTTTGATACATTCAGATTGCCAGCTATTGAGAAAGCCATGAGTCAAGCCAAATATCAGAGAAAGATTTATAGAACTATACACAGCTACCTTAATGATCGGAATTTGGTAAGCAATATATTAAAGTAGAAATACAGAAATTAATAAATTAGTAATCAACCAACGAATGTATTACAGAAGCTACAGGTCATGGTTTGTACGTAGATTTCCTGAGCAATACCTGATCTGTAGAATCGTATATTGTCAGGAGATCAACCAATAATGGCCTCCAGATACAAACGTCATTGCATATGCCGACAGTACGTTATTTATTCTCAAACGCACAACGAGCCAGAAGCTGGGAGAAAGGCACAACGATCTGCAGAAACATTTTCTCTCTTTGAAAACTGATCAGTTACTATATCTGAAACTAAATGCCCGTTTTATTCCAAAAAACGGGCACTAACCCCAGAATGTGGTGTTGTATCATCTTCAGTGGAAGAAACATTTCATTCTTCCATGAATTAAAGTATTTAGATATTAAATAGAACAGAGACATCATGTGGCTCCCTCAAATATAATCAAAGTTAAAAACAAACTCAGTTGCAAAAAATACGAAGTGGTTTCGAGGTCCAGACTGGGGGGCAGAAATGCTTACTTTCAAAAGCTTCTCTAAACTACGATATTAGAGAATATATACTACGCACGTCACGTATACTACTGCAGTCTGTGCCTTCCAGTGAGTAAGTCAACCACCTTTAAAATGAAACACCTACATTACTCCATTGCCTTGAGACTAACTAAAAAAAACCACTCTAAATTTCTCGATACCAATAATGCCTTTGTAGAGTTGTTTCCTCTACATATACTGCCAGAATATGATGCAACAACAGCAAAGCTGCTTCATCTCTGCAAGAAGTGCAGTAAAACGATCATACATATAGTCTAAATAAGTACGAGAAACATGTGATCGCCTCTCATGCGCATCCGCATGCAAAAGCATAGATTTAAAATAGAACCATGCGACGCAAATATAAACTTTTCTTGCCCCTCCATCTACACGGATGGCTTCAAAACCGCTATCATAGCATAATATGCCCTCCTTCACATGAACGACGTAAACATCTTTCATTTGGGGATAAACTACCGCTCTGAACATAATAGTGCTTTTCAAGCAGAATCGCTAGCAATAGAGCAAGCAATTACCTATGTTATACAAAATGTATCACTTTGAATCTGCCTTAATACAGACAATCTATCTTTCTGCATGCTTTCGGCAATCATCGTCACATGTTACCACGTATCACAACACATCAAGAGACGACTGAGGCTCAATGCAATTCTCCTCAAGTTTCCGCTGGGTCAGAGCTCACGCAGGTATGGATGGTGATGAGTTATCGGATGCACTATTCAACATATCAGTTACCAGTTGAAATGTACATCTTGCCAGTCGCACGTTCCTATCTGAAGATAAAAATACACTGATGTGCTAAACGTAAGCAACAATGTAAAAATTTAGCAGATAGAAAAGAAATTGCAGAAAAGGAGGTCTAGAGATCAGTACAATGAACACGTAAGTCAGTAGAAACGTCATGTGCATGCAAATATCAGGAACAAAACGTCAGAGGCGACGTGAGCGTACACAAAACGCGTGATGTCGCGCGCGCAGCTCAACAATAGAATAAAAGAAAGGACGGAGACGCAATTCAACATATTCGCTGCAAGTGCCAGTGAGTCAGTTCGTGAAATATGGCTAAAAGAAATTGCCTGGATGAGTTCACACGTGGAAGAATGATCGGAAAGCTGGAGGAGGGGCGTACTGTCACCAGTGTAGCTGCAAAGCTCGGAATCAACAAAAGTGTCGTTTCGCGCGCTTGGAAATCGTTCCAAACCACAGGTGCGCCTGTTAGAAACGTTGGTGGTGGCCGCCCGAGGACGACATCTGCAGGGGATGACCGATATGTCGGCCTGCAGGCGAAAAGAGGCCGACAGCAGTCAGCAAGCGCCATTGCTCAGGAACTCTGTACAGCAACGGGGCGACAAGTGTCGCGGTTTACTGTGGCCAGACGTCTTCACAAAGGGGGCCTATTCGCCCGCGTCCTGAACGCTGCCTCTCGTTGAAAGTTGGCCACCGACGCCACCCTTTAGAGTGGTTCAGAGAGCACAAAAACTGGGCAACTGATCAATGGAGTCGTGTCCTGTTTACGGATGAGCGTCGGTTTAGTATCAGAAGCGATTCTCAACGCGTTTTGATTTGGAGAGAGGTCGAGACCCGGTTTTATCCCAGTAACATTAAGGAAAGACACCGTAACGGTGGTCCTGCAGCTCTTGTCTGAGGAGTCATTATGTTAAACGGGCGAACTGAGCTCCACGCTTTCGACAGAGGGTCTGTAACCGGGGATCGCTATTGTGAGGAGGCACTGCTTCCCCATGTGTTTCTGCTCAGAGGTGCCAATGGCCCAGACTTAATTTTTATGGATGACAATGCACGGCCACATCGGGCTCTTGCTGTTGAGGATCTACTGGAAAGTGAAGATATCACTCGAATGGATTGGCCAGCGTACTCCTCAGATTTAAATCCCATCGAACATGTGTAGGATGCTTTGGGGAGATGCATTGCAGCACGCGTACATCATCCGGAGGACACGCAACAACTCAAACAGGTGGTGATTGTGAAATGGGTACTTTTACCGCAAGAAATATTGCACCAGCTAGTTCTGAGTATGCGGAGACAGTGCGAAGCAACCATTGCAGTGAGGGGAGGGCGTATCCCATGTTAAGGAACATCTGCTTGTTGTTCTTCCTCTTGGATAGACAATCATGAGTCACGATACTATGCGTTCAATAAAGTTTGCTTTTGTTTGATTCCATACCGTATGCATTGTATTCCTTTTTCAGCTCCGATGCTTTCGTCCTCCTTTACGTACATAATACTCTCCTTCATTTCTGCATTTATGTCTCTCAGTTGATTTCTCGTGGAGTTATGGCAAAAAACCCTGCTGTTGCTTAAGTTTTGCACAACAGTGTAGCAATGACAGTTGGTTTTGAATGGCAGAATGAATGGAAGACCAGCGAGTGAGGGAAAGACGAATTTTATGACTGCTTTCCTAGTATCACAACGTCCTGATTCTACTCAGTTCCGCAACTTACTCGCGATATCACAGCCCATGGTCCTTTCCTTTCGTATCCTTCATTTTTGCAATCGCAGGTACAGATACACGGGCCTACGGGCAACAGGGTTACCCAGATCACTATGCTGGCTGCTCCTTCATTGCATATTCGATTGCTCACAAGTGATCTCAATGCATACAAGCTTTATATCCTCAGAATTGTGGCTTTTTTAACGACAGTTACTGAACATAATCTACCTTCTGACGACCCTAGGATAGAGTCTGTTGCCACTACGTAACATCTATAGTACTATGATCCTGATGCACATTTAATATTCATTCGGATTCTAATTTGCTTATCTGCAGTGATACATTAATTTCGCTCTTTTTTGGGCCTTTCACGTTAATTACTCAAGTCTCTCTACTTGTTATATGTAATAGTGCTTTTTCTCTTTAAGTGACATGCGCACTCTGGGTCTTACAAGTAATTAAAATACAATTTCCCACTATAGTGTTCCTGTAACTGCACGCTTTATGCGTCATCCAATACCCGAAATGATTTCATCATTTGGCATTCATTTTGTCTCAATACTATGTATTTCTTAAATTCCAAATATCTGCATCATATGGCATCTCTAACATCGACCTTCATAATTTCATGATTTGTCATAGTATTACAGTTTCACTGAGTCTGTCGTATTTTATGTACCTGTGGATATACTATGTGCTACTATGTGATATTCATTCTACCTGCACCATTATAAACTGTCGCTAGCATTATTTTGTAAATATTCCGACTTATCACCTGCATATCGTGTCATACTACAGCATAGTATAAGCTGTTTATAAGTGATTTATATATTTTACATAAGTTATCAAATAATTACATTTCTTTACAGGAGTTTTATACCACTAAATGTAATCATGTGTTTGTATGTAAGTGTTAGTGTATATATATATAGGAGTTTTATACCTCTAAATGTGATCATGTGTTTGTATATTAGCGTATACATACATATATATATACATAATTTCCGTTTAAATGTCACGTTACTATTGGAACGAGGGTCGGTTTGAATGCATAGCAAGCACCAGATCAAGCTGCCCTCCCAATAATCAAACGTAATTGAATCAGCTGCCCTTGTTGGGCAATATAACCAAATAATATTTAATAAGAACATCCGATGACGCATTTTGTTGTTTCAAAGCAGATGGTTCTACAGATAAGGGTGGGGGAGGGAAATACCTGTTTATTAGCGTTAACCACCAGGTGTCTCCGTGGTCCTTCTCTAGTCTGAACTGCTGCTTCACTGGATTTATTTGATTCAGTAAAATATAAAAATGTTTGTTGTTGTGAGCTATATTTTAGAAACTATTTCACTTCTTCTCTCAGTTTACCTTCTAATATTTCAAATTATTTTCTTTACGTTAGCTTCATTATTGAGACAGAAACTGCAATTGTTTGAAACTGATATTCCGTGATCACAAATAAAACGCACACTTTCTTTGCGCATTACACCAAAACATACATAATTTCCCATTCATCTTGAAAACCTTGACTTTGTTCGCCTATTTTTTCTCTTGCTCTTTGTTCAAAACATTACTTACAGCTCAATTTGTTAAATAAAACTGCTCTTGTAATTTTAGTTACAACCTTAATTCAACAAGTTCAATTTTCGTATGAATGCAACACTAAAAATCTATCAGACTTCTAAAACATAAGTATTCACATAATGAGCATCTAATAACAAGCGCAAGTATACCTGTTTCATAAATCATACTTTTATATGTCTCCATCTATGTAGCAGCATGAACTGCGAAGCCGTGCATCCCGCTAATCAACTAGTAAGCTCAAGAGAAGCATATAAGAGAAATACGAACTCAGTAAAAAAAATAAAAAAGGAAAGCAACTGAACTCTGAAATTCGGAAGCGCCACTAACTGTCAGCTGGCGAGCTAAATTTACTTATTTCACTGATGTTGGAAATTTTCCCACTTTACTCCAATTCTGTGGTCTAGTCCATAAGTTTACAGTGACAATAAGAAAACGGCAAGCTATTTATTCTGTGGCTTCATACTTCATGAGCAATCGTGCATAAAAGCTCATAATATGACTCTCAATTAAAAGTCTCAAAAACGATATCTGTGTCTCTATCATTATTTACGAGAGGCCTGTCGGCCTATCAATTACTGAACACTAGTAATTCGACCTTAGTTCGATTCCAGATTCCATCCTTTCTGCATGGGAAATTTAGTGGTTTTCATTATGTGCAATGTGAATACAAGTCAGTTTCCTTTAGAGAGCTTTCCCCAAAGACACCCTTGCTCATAGGCTTATAGCTCTAGTGTTCTCTGCCGTAATCAAAGAAACCTAACAGAAACTATTTACAAGAAGTACATGTTTAAAGTGCCTTCGCAGATCTCATAAAATTGTTTCGAGAGCCGCCAGTCTTAGACCCTGGCTTATGCAACTTTAAATCTTTCATTAGTAAGTTTCTTTATCCTTTTAAGTTACTTTACTTTCCAGTAGTTCTACATTTCTCGGTATTGTTTAGCTTTGTAATTTTCTATATGCGTTGAATTGAAAATATTAATGATTGTGCTACACCTTTTTCCTTTCCACGATAAAGGCATAAATATAACTATTGATTGAATTCGGAAAAAACTGCATAGGTTTGAAACGTAACTATAATAAATATATTGTTCTAACTAATTTTATTTTAAGGTTTTGGTTACTTGGAAAATAATAAAGGGTTTCTTTATGGACTAATTAGTAAAGCTTCTTTGCATGGGGATTGTAGAACCTATAAGCCAAAGGGTACTTACGAATTTGTTCGTTAGTAATGATCATACCACGCTTGGCCCAATCATTATGGCAGAAATTTGAAGAACTGTGTTTATTTAGTTAGGTAAATAGTAAACAGAAGATGCTCTACTTGGAGTAAATAAAAATCTATGTTACATGTTCGCATATCCATTCCAAAGTCGGAAGGGAGGAGAGTAGAAATAGTTAAATATAATTCTGTATTGAATCATTACTTATTTAGCAGTTACTTAAGTGATGCTTTAATTTAATGTAAATATGTTTTTCTTATTTTATATATATTTGTTTAAGATATACGTATTTTATGTGCATTTAATATATTCTCTATATATTTACCTAAGCATTTTTCTACATCTTACTTTTAGTACTTTGCAGTATGGTTGTATAGGTGTTGATTTAAGTTTTTATGTAATTGCTTTAAGTTCATTGCATGTTTTTTTACTTAGTATTAGTCTGCCAAATGAAGAGATTTTAAGTCAAATATCAACAAATGATAACTACTAACACGGGTCTTGAACAACTTTAACTTTTTAACTAAATCACAGTTTTAATTAGGTTTTGTCTCTTGATATTATATTTAAGGTTAGCAAATTGTAACTAGGCCATGCTTTAGGGAAAAAAAGTAAAGCTTACAACAAAAAATGAAAACAAGAAAAAACAGGAAATTTTCTTTTTCTCATCTGTAGTCTAATATTTGAAACTATCAAAGAACATGCATATTTTAATATTAATAGTTACATTATACAACTATGCGTTTCTTGCAAGTATTTCTAAATGTGTTTATTAAAATATCACTGCTTGGAATGCGAAGCGCACGACAGAAGTTTGATCTAAATTCAAACCAGATGTGCATCTGAACTTTTGCAAATAACGCTTTAATATGATTCGAGTCTTAACAATGATTAAACGGCAAGGGTTTCTTATTACTAACCAACCCAGTAATAGGTGCAGCAGTGCATAGAAAATTTTGAATAGATTTTAATTTATTGAGGATTCAGTAATAAAGAATACTTTAAAATCAAGGACTAGATGTCACATAATTAACGATAAATTAAGAATTTTAACTTCCTCGAGATACGGAGAATAATTCTAAACTTGAGAAACTCTTCTGAGTTTACTCTTAAAAGTCAGCTGAATTTAACACGCATAGAAAATTACTTTTACTAATGAATCGATACACAAAATGCTGCGGCGAATTCTATGTTCACTGCTGCGTTCAGTTATCGTAAGGACCCTAGAGAATACCAAACGAACATTGTATGAGTGCTCTGCGCCACTGCAGGAATTCTAAATAGACTTAAATGATCGATACACTCCGAAATTCAACGCGACTTTCGAGATTCAGTGATAATTGTAACCGCAGACTGAAAGATAAATTAGAGGCTGATACGACAGCACTGTGTAGATCGCGTGAGAGAATTCACTGATGGCTGGGGAAATCAGAGCGATGGAAGCATAGAAATTTATTCATGTGGAGGAGCATTGTTCAAATAAAGGCTTATAAACACGGTATGCATATGGCACGTAAGTGTTCAAATATCAGTCACCGACGAAAAAGTCCTCTATTTCAACATCATTGAAAGAAATGACAAAGAAAGTTTTGTAAGAGTGGAAATGGCAACTAAATTTAATTTTTATAAAAACTGAAAATTTTTATGAAAGTGAAAGGTACTATTCACAGCTAATAAATAAATATCATACAAATCACTGTGAACGTTTTGAAGCAATGAGTGATGGTAATAATAACGAAACAGTCTGATGTGTACACCACATAATTTCCTTATACGAAATATTAAATTGTAGGCATTTTTTCCTGCCTTTTATTTAAATTTATTTTATCGAACTTCATTACAGATATATTTCTCGTATAATTAATCCAGTTCTCACTTCACCACAAGGCAAAAATATATAAACTCAAAATATCTATGTTAAAAATTGAAAGATATAGAAAAAAATGCGAAATACAGTTAAAACAATTACTTTTTTTTACAATTAAAGTTACAGTTCCTAAGCAAAAATAAGCAAGTCGGCACATTTTTCGATGCAAAACACTAAAAGATTACTTTTGATCTCACTCGGCAAAAAGACACTGAAAGCATAGAGACTGTGAACGCTATGCTGAGTCAATACATGGGACAATTTAATAACTGAAATGATAATTCCATAATGGATTAAGCGAAATTTAATTTGCAGTAATAAAAGCAGACGTTGCTTTGTTGTTGCGAAGCTTACTTTCTCTAGACTGGCAAAAAATACACTATTCTGTTAAGTTTCAAATGTAAACAAATATGGTTGCTAGGGCCAAAAAATTAGGCTAAGTCGCACTTAGACAACTTTTAAATTGTTGATAATTCTACAATTATTGCATGCAAGTTAACTAAAGGCATAAAAATTTTAACTAGAAGAAAAGAACAAGGTAATTCAATCATTTTTAAAGCAAAAAATGTACAATTTGCAAACATATAAGAATAAAGAAACCGAGCTCACTGAGCCGAGTAACAGAGTGGATATATATATACATATATTTATTTCATAAGAATATAGTAAAGTTAAATTTAAATAATTATCTTGCGCCATTGCTGCAAGCAATAAAGAAACACATTACTTTACATCACTTAGTTTGACATGCTGCTTCTTGTTCACACTCCAAATAGAAATAAATGATAAATTAATTAAATTAATTTAAAACTTACCTTTTACTTGCCTTTATTACATTATTTTAGTATTATTTAACATAGTTTCTAGTTTATTTTTTATTTATTTTTGTATGTTAATAGTATCCGTTTCTTTTTTGCTTATATGCATATTCGTGTCGGGGGAGTTTCATGTGGGAGTTTCATTACTCTAAAAAATATTGTTTTATATTAACTTTAATTTGTTCTTTTCTAAAAATTCCATTCGCTTTAATTACTTTTGGTAAATCACATCATTTAGTTTTACTTTTGGTTTTGAATTTTACCCTTGCCTACATGAATGACGAAACACGAATTGAATAATTGAAGAGTTAGGTTTGAGGACAACTTTCCCTTGATAAGTCTGTCTTCTGCCAGCTCAACAATTATTCACTTATGCATTTTTATAATTTTTAGGATTTAAAAATATTTATTAGAATTTTATATTCGTTAATAGATTTTGATACTTGCACTTGATTTACTTATGTTCTCAGAATTTAAATGATATTGTACATTAGTTCGCAGCAATATAAATTATTTATAATTTCTTTTAAACCTATTTCTTTAATTAAATTTTTACTTTAATTTGCTTTTTACGAATAGAAATTTTGTTATATACATATATTTATATACTTTTGGTGCGGCTGATTGCAACCAAAATAGGAGGTGTTATAGCAGTTTTATAGATGTTATATCAGTTTTATAGGCAAAATTTCAGCTTTATGAGACTACTCATTGTTTAGGTATGCATGATACATACATACACACGTACGTATGTACGCACAGATGCCACTAAAAATCTCTTTAGAATTCATTTTAAATCAGTTTTATAATTTTTTTGGGGGAAAAGAGTCCTTTATTGTGTCCTTACGTACAGATGTCAAGCAAAAACATGTGTTTGTTAATCAAAAATTCATTAATGTTTTACGAAATATGAAATATATAATAAAATAAACTCCAAATTCCACATCTGGGCTTCCTGGTGCTCATGTTCTTATGGTGCACGAAGTTATTCAAAATTTGATGGATCTACGTAGGGTCAATTTTCCCACTACGGGGGATATACATACATACATACATGTACATCCTTCTTTGCTTAATTTCTTTAAAAATAATGCAAGGAGATAATACCTGGTGGCTGCAGTTTGGAAAGTGAATCTGTCACATAATTTCAGCCAATGTTTATAGTGATAAGCTGCAAAATCCTCTTCTGAGACTAATGGGCTAATAGTAATAAATAATAAAACTAAAATAATTTAAATAAACTCAGTATTATCAAAACATAAACACATAAATGAAATGATTAATACAAAATAATTATTTCACAAATACTGCTCAAAACAGATGCATGAAGCATAAAAAGGAAACTAAAATTATTAATTTATTATGACTTATAACAAATAATAATACAATCAAATTTGCCTCAAAATGTAGATGCATGTAAAAATATTTTTCAAAAGTATAATAGGTGATAACATTCTGTTCTGGTTCTTGTCATTTATTAACGAGAAAGCATTATATCAGATTATAAACACTGAAAGAAAATCTTCTTCCTTAAATGGAATCTCATCCATTCACTCTCTTGCCTAACCTTCAGAGTATATTAACGTTACTTATTATTTCCGCAACTCATACTCTCTATACCATTATGGGATATTCATTATGCTCATAAAATATAGTTAAACAATCTTCTGGGTTATACAAACATCATATCAGTGGTAGTAGAGGAGATCTTGCGCTTAATATCTGATGTTTATTTAAGATTTATTTCAAATACCTGAATAATTCTAGCAGTATTCCATAGAAGCTAACTTTCTCTGCGTTGATTAGATCAATTTATATTAAAAATCATTATTTAATTTTAAAGCTCATCAGAAAATAGAATCAATAACAGAAATTGAAAATGTATGTAAAATAATGTAATATATTATTTTTAAGTAGCATCATTACATTCAAAAATATTAAACATGAAACAAAAGATTCAACAATTTTAATACTGCATCAGATGATTGAAAAACTAATCGAATATCTTAAACTAACGTGTAGGTTATCTTCTAATTCAAGTGATAGGTCGTATCGGCGTATATATACATTCTATGTTAGGGAACTAATTCACTCAACCAGGCACCAGAGTGTAGTTGGAAAAATTCCAGACTATATCCGCAACAACATCGTCTGGAAATCAGCGTTAGACATTTATCAAATTTAAAAAAAATCTATTATTTCCTCAAGAGCATACGAAAATATTTCAGAAGGGCTTAAATTTGTAAAACATTTTGAAGTTTAAGTCATTAAAAAGGGAAAGCTGAAACTGTAAATCATCATAATTTGTATTTTGTTCATGACGTCTAGACATGAGCAAATACCTGTCATTAGAAAAACTTGAATTTTTTGATAGATTGTACTTTCCGGACTGCAGTAGTAATTTATATAGAGAAAAATTTTGACAAATCGTATTTCAAACTTAGCTTTTCTTCTTTTTTTGATAAATTTTCAGCATAGATGAAGTCTTAAATTTGATGGTTTCTCGTATTTATTTAACAATACGAAATCATAAGATTTATAGGAATATAACTGAATGATAAGATTTAGAATAAAGCAAAATGAAACAATTTGGAATAGAGTTTTAGTGAAAGTCTATAGATGGCCAGGGCCTCAAAGACGGAGGTAATTTTACAATATTTGTTCCTCATGAAAACAGATGTGTATCTAATGGGTTTATTCATTTTCTTGCATTGTGGAAAAACGATGACAATTAGAATGACTAACTTTTTAATACGAGTAATTCTTCATCAGAGCATATGCATGTCGAAACCCGAATTTAGAACTTCTAATTTAGTTTTTAGAATTTGGTTTTTGGTTGGTCGAATTTGGTTTATGCTTTGTACCGATTTAATGAATTTTTGTTTAAAAATTTAACGACTGAAAAGGTAGTAGTGACAACACTGTTCGAAATAAAGCATTTATTCTTCCAGCGCGCCAGACTGTTGCTATTCAGTAAAATGTTGCATATTTATCTTTCAGTTTTAATCAACAACCTCGACTACTTAAAAGCAATGTGTTCCCACTACCGGAATGTGTTGCCGCTATTTGTGTGAATCATGATTCTGTACATGTATGTACTACTTAGCATGTGCATTGTATAGGATATATATGGACATTTACGTGTATTTTAATTTAATGTTGTATGTGTGCACTGTGAAGTACAGTCAGAGTAAAGTTTTTTGCCATATTTTTTATTATAACATAAGGTCTCTTAAATGATAAAAATTCACTAAACACTTGTAAGTAATTTCGGTATGAAATAAACTTCAAAAGCAGCCTTTTGCGGCTTCAAGGATTCTCTGGACTTATTGAGAAGCTAAAATGAGCTATATAGCATAGCTGTATGCCAGCCTAAATAGTAAGTGCCCAAGTAAATCATCCACCAAGTTATCCCCATTCTCCATTATACTTGTCAAAACCAGAAATAAAAGTCTCCAGGCTCCTGCATGTTACCATTCATCAAAGAATAAGATATTTAACTTTAAAATTTACTCTCGAAGGTTACTGAGTAATAAAGCAATTGATTTAAAAGCACGTTTCTTAAGAATATGTTTTTTCTTTTTAGTACGAGTATTTAAAAAATATGCCTTAAAATCATCATGGAAGGTTTGATGAATCAGAGATGTCTAATCTGTGCTAAATAGTTTATGAAATGATACCAGCTTGACTTGACTATGAAATGATACCAGCTCATTAAAATTCACAACGTAAATTTTCTTTTGCATGGTAATTGTTTTTGGTGGCTGGCCCCTCAAGTGGCTTGTTTTTTTTAATAATATATTGAGTACAGAAATTAATGTGTGGCAACTCCTCTTAACACCCTATCGCGAAATTGTAAAGGTATTGTTAATTATTCCGTGATTTTGCTGTTGGATTTTATGAGGCGTAATGTGAAGAAAGTGATGTTTGGTAAATAAAGTTAAGTACAGAAAAAATTAATAATAAAAACACACAAAAAGGTTTCTAAGTAATTTTACTGAGAAAACTGAATATTGATACGACAAACTGAGAAGAGACTGAAAAAAAAATTAAACAATGTATGCCAGTACTTAACGTTGTGCCGGGAATTCTAAACATAATTTGCTATACTGTTTTTATAGATGATGTGAATTTACCCTTGAACTCTATGTGGCGTAAGTATAATGAAAGCAATGCGCAATTATAAAGCTAAAAGGACAAAATGAAAAATTTTGGTAGCACGAGAGAATTATAAAGTAAATTGGTAATCTGCGATATGAATGCGTAAAAAAGCAGTAGGAAAAAAGTTAGAATCTGAGTTTTTCCAGATTTTTTTGTCTATTTTTAAATTTTACATTGGCGTATTTATCTCCCATTTGACCAATGTACAGACTAGGGCATCCAACTGATATTTTAGGCTTTATAAAATTTGCTGTCTCATATATTTCTTAAATCAATATTTCTAGCGAAAGAATTTCTTCAAATGAACCACTTTAATACTTTTATTAAATCTGGAATGGTGTAGAATATATCTGCGGTCGACCATATAGCCTTTTAGAAATAAATTTAATAGAGATGTGCTGTTTAATTTCCGAAAATATTATTATTATGTTTTGAATAGTGAGGTGAAAAACTATAAAAAATTCATGGGGTAGTTATCGGTTCACTGAAATGACAAAACGTGCGTCTGCTAGAGATAAAATTATCATTGGATTTATTTAAAATCGCAAATCTCTTTTTATGTGAAAAATGTTTTCGAAATAAAGCCTTTACATATTCCTATTCTGTACTGCTTTCATTATAACTGGATTAATTTAGAATATCTCTCAAGCTCACTATACATGCATGAAACCAAATTTAGAAAACATAGTGTCATTTTAATAAAAGATTATTTTTTTAGACAACGGGACGAAAAATATCAAACTTCGCAAGGTAATTAAAAGGCTCAAATTCTTGCCACTTATCAATTTGCAGTAAAGGTTTTACATAAATTTTGAGTCAACGGATTATAAAATAAAATTATGTTATTTTACTAAAATGAAAGAATTCCAAGATTTCGTGAGAAATATATTTACAGTGAAAAATATATTAGCATTTTTCGAATTTTTATGAATGAAAGTTTTGTTTGAAAACAAATATAATTCTTCCAGTGATCGCCTACTCATCATTAATTATGATGAGCTAAGTTATTCAAAGGTATTTTGACATATATTTTGAACATTTTTATTTTAATCATTTTGAAAACCAAGTACATTTTATAATCAGAAGCTTTGCTTTGGCTTCATATTAAAAGACAAACTAAAAAGTGAAAAACTCTGAAATTCTTAAAATTTCAGAAATGCTAAATATATATATATATAATTTGAAAGCTCAATAAAGAAAAACATTTTATGAAGAAAAGATAAATATTACTAATATAGTAAATCAAATAACAGGAAGGTTATGACAAAGCTTCTGTGGCTATATAAAGCATGATTAAGGATACATGATAAATGGATAGAAATAGTTGTTTAACAACAACGACAAAAAAATCTAATTTTTCAGAAGCAAATAAAATAAGTCTGCCAACAAATACAAGCGAAGACAAACTGGCTGGAAAGTTATTCCAAAATTTCAACAAAAAGCTTAAAAAAGTTTTCACAATATGATCACCTGATTTTTGCTTAATTTTAAGGTAAATATTGACTTTAAAAAAATTCAAAATTCAAAGAATACAGTATGCACGCAAGAGAAAATAGTACTATGACGTACACAAAATATGTACTTATGCTATAAATTTTCAAAAATGACCGCTTAAGGAAAGCTGATATTATAAATAAAACGTTAATATACAGATGTTCTAAAACTTAATCACTTTAGTTATATGACGAATTTTTAAAGTTTCGTGAATAGTCACCTTTTGTATAATCACAGTATAAAGCTTCAGATCTAAATATTTTAGACAGTACTACTGAATGAAACAATATAATCACAGTATATTTATACAGTAGTACTGAAGAATAGATTATATTCTATTGAAGAATTCAATGGCAAGAACCATACTACTCGTTCAACAGTAATTATCATATACCTTATTCACGTAATAAATCATTCTTTCTTTCTACATATACAAAACAGCTTGGCTAATCTTTCTCTGAGAAAAACAAAAAAGAAAATCAAAAGAAAAGCTTAAACAATATTATCACAAGACTGGACGATAGACTGGACTGTCAAAACATAATCAATATTGAAGAGTTTCCGTACGAATTATTAGTACGAGTCCAGCTAGGCAAAACATTGTATTGTTACGAATTTTGTACACAGATAGATAATGTCACAGATAGATAATTTCAGTAAAAGTATATGTGAAATTTTTGCAGTTTTTTGTATAATGTAACATGAAAGGTAAGAGAAAAGATACTCTGACCAAAAAATAAGAATATAGAGGAAGTGTATTTAACACTGTAATGCAAGTATACCTGATCAAGTATGCAAGTATACCTGATGCATTCGACTAATTTTTGTCGTCAAACTTGGCAAGAAATAGCCAAAGGTCGCCATTGCTCGCATAAGGTAGCATAAGCATCATGAATGTCATCTCTACAGAGCTGAGCATTCTCTTTTCCACGTGGAAAGACAGGGAGGTCTGTGCGTCCACCCAAAGAAATACCACCCCAATTACTGACATTGCCTCCTCTGTATTCTTCTTTTTCACAGATGTTTGATCGGTGATAACGGGTTCCAGATTCTCTTCAAATCATATAAACGCCTACTATCGCTTTGGGGACAAAATTTGAACTTATCCACAAAGAGAACAACACTCCACTGATCATCCGTCCAGTGGACATGTTGACGTTATGACGTGTTATGACGTGATGTGAGCGGTACGTAAATGGCTGATAGCTTCATGTACAGATATCCTCCGTGAAGTCTCCTACGTAAGGTTGACGTTAACACAAACCTTCTGGTAGTTGCAGCAAAAGAGTATCTGAGTTGAGTCGTAGTTTCGGTTTTATTGCTTCTTGGGAATAACAATAAAACCGCTCATCGGTACTCGCCGTAGCGGTTAGCTGTCCTTGGCTGAACGTCCTGGATGCCGAATCCGTGATTAGAATTCATTGCCAAAGAATGAACTATAGAAAGACTCACGGTTTAGCCATCTGGCTGACTTTGCCTGTCTTAGTTAGTCTGTCTGATTAAATCAGACAGATAGAGATTTTATTTGTAAAAATTACTTAGCCTGTCCCCTTTGTAAAAATTACTTGATTTCTCTCTTTGTCGTCGTAGTCTCCCAAAAGCTCTGCATCGCATCCTTTCTCGGGCAAATGAAGCCCTGTAGACCATCCTCATAAATTGTCTATCCCAGATTTCTTATCTCAGTATCACAGCGAAGTTAGCAGGCTACAACATGCAATTTTATGCTCTTCATAGATGACGTATTCCGACTGCAGTGCCACTCATTTGCATATTGCAGTTTTGCTCAGGAATTCTTATTTCAACAATATGTATTTGAATTTTATACAGATTGTCTTACATTTTTGAAGGAGTTATCGCTATTTTTTTGGTTTTTCCTTAATTTTTGGAAATCGTTATATAAGATGGGAAAAATCGTCATTTTCATAGTACTTGTTGAGTTGTTAGTTCAGAACGACTTCCGAGTATTGAGATAGTCGTGAAAGCTTTGCCTTTTGGATGCGCTTTGCGTTGTATTGTGTTTAAAGTATAACTATTGATTGTACTCTCTGATACTGTGAACAGTTTTACGAGTATTTCTGTGAAATATTTTAGAAAACGGAAGTGTTTCCTTTGATGAAATAAATCTGTCAACCTATGAATCTATTACGAGTCCGTACGCACGCAACAGTACCAAAATTTCTCAGATTATAATATAAACGTTTGGAAAAAAAATTTTACTTTTTAAAAACTGTAAACTGTTATTCACTAAGGAATCCTACATCATTTACATACCTTATGACGTTAGAAAATTGTAATTACAAAATCATGTTTATCATAAAATATTATTCAATAAGTATAGCATGAATAATGCATATTTTGAATCAATCAGATTAAAAATATTTAGATCTGCGTTTGAGAACTGAATTTGTTGGCATTATTACATCGGTGATTCTTGATGTCTTGCTACTTGACTATAAATATTCAGTCTCTCAGCACTGAAACGCTATATTAATTATATACACATGGCGCAACGCCACGCTTTGTGATTTTTTCACAGCTCTCCCCACCTGTACTCTTATTAAAAAGTACACAAATTTATTTAAGAAAAACCCGCCCATAAGGAATTGATATTTTGCACATCTGAAACAAACTAAAAGTAGCATATAAAAGTACTTTAGCATAATAGGCATGAGTAAAATGATGCTCACGAAATAAATATATAGAATATATTTATTTCGTGATATTTTCTATAATACTAGAAAATTAATCCACAGGGTCCTACCAACCCTTAAACTTTCTGTTTCGGAGAAATGACACTACAGAACGTATGAGAACTTAATTTTTTGCCTCATCATATCGGTGTTTTTTGATGTCATGTGGTACCGAATATGTACACTTATTTTTTCTAGTATTATTTTATGAATCAAAATATATTTACAAATATTTACAAAATTTTTAAGGTTACATTATACCTTGTTTAACTTTCTCTTACTCTAAATCTACGTGTCATACCTACCTACACTCTCCACACTCTGCCGTAACTGAAATGTTTTATTAATTATATACGGATATCAATTATATATTTTATTAATTACATACAGATATTAATTAGATGTTATTAATTATATACGGACTGTGCAGCGCCTTCTATAACTTTTTCCACATCATTTACGGTATTTAAACCCTTAGTAGCTGATTTAAATCAACAACTTATACATTAAATTTGAAAGATAAATATTTTATGCGTTGCTAATGGCAGCTTATTTTCAGGAAATATTTTTTGTTGTTTTGAGCATTCGTACTATAACTATTTTAGATAATTGAATTTGTTAATAAAATATTCATAAAATTCGTAAAAAATATGAATTAAATTTAAAATAAATTCGAAATTCAGAATTCGTGATTTAAGGCTCTTATGTACGAGTGGATTATGTTCGTTTAAAATCTCTAGGTGCCGTCAGTTTTTTAAAGTACTAGAAAGAAACATATATACAGATTCTTAAATATTTAACTGTAGAGGTTATGTAAAGGTGATCGTGAGAGCAAATTATATAACACTCTTATAAATCAAAGCTCTGAGAAATCACAGAATTTTATTAGCAAATTCCAAAATTAGACTGATTTTTAGCATTAATATAATTGTAAAGTAAAGCAAACTTCCACTAAATCTAATGAATTTTGTTAAGGATGCTTCATTTTTTTTTCCTACAGAACAACCTTTCCGTATATAGTATGTAATTATGGAAGAAATATTGTTGTACTCAAGACTTCCCAACTCAGCATTATTTGTAGATGCCCACAAGGTCAAAAATATGCATACATTTTTGCTTAAAATAAATCAAGTATGTCAATTAATAACGCTGAATGTCAATTAATTGTAATTATAGTATTCATAATTTAATTCCATTGAAGGAATCTAAGTATAATCACTTGCAAGATCCCCTTCGTGAGCATTTTGAATTGTTTCAACAGAAAATGTGATCGCCAGTATCACCTTTTCAACGAAAACTCTTCTTTGCTAATTAAACTCCAAGTCTTGAGCAAGGATATTATGCACAGATGGTAGTAACTTTGAACAACATGATAATATGCTGCACTTAAACAAAAGTTAAAATGAGATGGAAGGAAGTGGTTATGTCTTGTAGCACTTCTCTGTTCGAATGCGGACATGATTTAACACTCGAGCAAATAATAATTAGTCTCTTTCTCCTTTCAAACTGTCAAATTGATTAATTAAAACATTGCCTCCTTTCTCTGTATTGTAATTGCTAAATCCAAACTTTATCATCCAAATTCAGACCACTTTTCATCTTTTCCCTAATTCTTGATTGTTAATAATACCCTGATAAATTCTCCTGTTATTCTCTGAAAAGGTTGCAGAAAATGTAAACATCTTTTAGATATGGTAAACGTATAATTTTTTCATTTCTTAGCGGCACAATAAAAGAAAATCAATTTGATGCTACATGCTAAAATGAATCTATAGAGTATTCTATTTTCGATGTTAGAATTCAATACATTTTAGGTGTACTTGCGGATATCCGACTCGGTTCAATTTTTTCTCTCAAATTGTAACTATGTTATTAGTAGTACAGGTTTGCAATGGATTGAATAGACAAGTCCGATAAAAGGTTAATAAAGTTTACTCTTATCAAAAGAAATATAATAGAACGCCGGAATTTTCCTCAGAGATATTCATACAAGTGCTCAAAATATCACTCAATATAATCAGTATTTATACTTTAAACTACTAAAAACTTAAAAATACAACACAGGTGCAAAGCGTTATCTAAAGAGAAACCTAACACCAATCTATCTCAGTTCGCACGGAACTACAAATCGCAATAGTAACTAAGCAACTAACTAAATAACTGAGCTAAGACGTTCTCTCTCTGGCTTTGTATAGCTTTCAATCGGTCGTGCGAGAAAGTTCTAGCACTCTGCTCCTCGGGATTTCAGGAAACCAATAAGAGGATGAAATTACGGTTACAGCTAGCATGTCAATGACATTTATTCGATTTAAATCTGAATTACGAGATAGCTATTTATTAAATGTTGAATGCACCAGCTCCTGTAATTTTACTTTTCCGGCGTAGATTTCTTTTAAAATATGTCTGGTACTGCATTGCACGTCGAAATAAAACAATTTTAATTATAAATCTACTATCTAAATAAACAAAAATTTCGTAACAATATATTATATCTCTACTCTCATTTCCTCGTATCTAACAAACATACGTGCAACACATATAAGAGAAAAAAAATCGAATTAAATATTTAAAATAGCATCATTTGATTCACTTATATTAAAATGCTCAAACGTTTTGCATAAAATGCTTGTATGGCAGTTTTACTTGAAATGTGAGTCACCCTTGAAATTAAATCCGTAAGAATATGTAGCCCCCATTTGCTCCGAACATTTTTGGAAACCCAAGCACAGTGCCTTTTTTGATAGCTGGGCACTGGCCCTCTCACCTTTAAAAATTGTTAACCTATAGAGCAGATATTAACAAAACGGAGAAATACAAGAAGCAATGGAATGGGAGAAACCTTGGCCACTGACATGTGATGATAGAAAATCAGAAACATCATTACATAATGATTATGTGGTAATGTTTCTGATCAGTAAATCCAGACTGCTTTACTGCGCCGTATCCAAAGATACACAAGCGGTGGCTTCATCCGTTTCTTCTGATAATAATGCGCTGATACCTTTTAACAGGCAAATTGAAGTATCACCAAATTTTGTGCAAAGGCATGGCTTTTCCTTCTTTATACATTAACGAGTTTCATCAGGGAAATTTCTGAACAGAGAAAATATTCATATTGCAAAAATGTGACATGGTTTCATATCTTTACGGTATTCCAGCTTTACATTTCACATTTAGGCACGTAAGCACACAAAATTATGTCAGGAAAACTGAAATTAATGTCTTTCTTTGGAAATATTTTTGAGCTTTGGATATTTATTCTTTAAAATTTCCATTACATTAAGGTGATTTATAAATCTTTAGATGCTTTTCTACATTTATAAAAAATCTATAATTTTTGATTTGGAGAGAGAAGAAATGAATTAATGGAATCAAAATTGAAACTAAGAAATACAAATAACTGGAAACTTACAAACGAACATTTTTATACCTTTTTTACTTTATTTCTCTTACTTTTCCGAACGAATGTATAGTAGCAATCCATTATTAAGAAAAGTAAGGGCTTCTTTAAGGGTTTTTATTCTTTTACCCAAGAAAATACTATTTTTCTAAAAAATACTGAATTACGTAGAGATACGGCTTTCTTCTAAGTTAGTCTTCTAAGTTTATCGAACAAAAACAACTTGAAGCTTCGAGGAAGTGGAATAGAATCTTTATTCTCGTTACGTAAAGGATCTTCAATCAGTTGAAAGAATTTGATCCAGTGTTTCAAATCCAATATAAAGACAAAAAGTTAAACAACTGAAATATCTGAAATTAAACCAATGGAATTTCTTATAGGTAAGTGACTTTTTAGGTAAATCAAGAAAGGATTTCTAACTATAACTGAATTAGTAAAGTCATTAGTAATAATACTGAAATTTCCTTCTCAGAAAAATCGTCCATAGAATAAATCTGAATAATTTACAACTGATTTAATCAATCGAAATTTGGTAATTTTATAGTAAGTCATTAATAATTAGTTGCTGGAGGCATCCATTCAGAGCTAAAAAATTTACCGAATTAAATGAATTCATCTTCTTAGAAATCGTTTCTGCCCCTAAACGCCTTAAATATACCTGCATAATAAAAACGTATTTTAAACAAACCTAGATATACTTAATAAAAAGTTCTATTATTTGACTTGAATCTGTACATTTTCTTGGCAATAGGTTCAATGATTTTCAATGTCCGGTATGTTTTCTATTGGTTGACAAAATCTATTTGAATATATATATGTGAGATAAAATTATAAATTTAATTTTTAAAAGCTCATTACGTTTCAGGTTCAATTTTGTCGGTTCGGCATTTTATCCTGAAACTAATAATATGCACATAATACAGCTTTCTAAACCACATCACTTCCAAATCTGTCTCTTTTATCTCATATAGCATTCATAACGCGTTTTCTTTCATAATAGCAAACGTAAAACTCTTTTAAAGAAAAGCAATGTTAAATTTGAGAAACCAACGAGTGACTAACGAATGGAAGTAAAGCGGATTTATACTTTTGCTATCCTCCGTCTAATTCCGGTATCATACTATGTGAGTTTATGAGCGTTTCGGTTCTGCTAGTACGTATAACTTAACGTATAACTATATGGTCCACCTGTCTTTCTCACACCAAATATATTGCTGTAAATAAATAAAATGTACGCATTAATTTACTGAAGAACGAGCTTGCATCTTGTGACGTTTGGGCTATGTATTTTTTTATTCAAGAATATTTTGAATGCACCTGCTCCATCCTCAAATTGTACTTCATGTAAAAAATGTTCATTACATATGTATATCATCATATATGTATATCATTCATATGTATATCATCACATATGTTTATTACATATGTATATCAAATCATTTAGATGTTGAATACGGAGATACTTGCTATCACGGCCTGTTCAACATTTCCATTATTGCTGATATTATAATTTAACGCAGTTGCTGATTATGTGGAGCTAAGTACATCCGTTCATAAGGTAATTTTTATATGTTTGAAGTAAGCAAGGAGAAAGGCTACAGACAAAAGACGACAAAAGCAGCGAAAGAAATGCATAGTTTCCGGATGAACTTTTTCAGCTTTATAATTACTTCCTTTTGATTGGTTGTTAACTACAAGATCGAAAAATTTTAAATTGTTGTACGTTAAAGAGTTGTATAAATGTCGGCGTCATTAGCGTTAAATAAGAATCATGTGTGAAGCACAAAATTTGAAAGAGAGCATTTTAAGGCGATGTTTTATAATCAATAGCTATTTTAGAATAGAAATGGGAAATCATCATATTAAAAAGAAGAGTTAGATTATTATTATCCAAAGATTTACTGAAAATTAGAATTATTATCTCTTATCTATATATTACCTCATATATACTCGTATATGTATAAGCATTTAGAATAAATGCATCCTATACAGATATACAAACTTATATTAAAAATTAATTTAATAATTTAATTTGAAATTAAGAAACAATTTTAGCTTTTATTAAATATAAACTTAATTTGAACCATATATAAAACCTTTGTAAAGTCAAGTTATTTTGAAGCAGGATATATAAAAAATGAGCAGTGCCCTCCCTGGGATTCGAACCTGGACCTGTCGAATTTCTGTCGTTTGTGCTACCGTTACACCACGAAGGCATATAGAAAGGAAAAAGAAAAAAAAATTGCTTTTACATTCAAAAATGTATATGCTTATGTCCATATAACATTTGTGTGCATTTAAGTGCAGGAAGATTTTTATTTATAAAATACTTTCAACAAATTAAAAAACTAATGTATAATTCCAACTGTAAATTTGCTGGCAAGTTGATTATTTCTTCCCTCATATCCCAATCACGATGCTATTTAAAGTTAATAATTTAAACACTGGATAGTATCAAAACCTCAACCGTAAGTATTATTACTAATCCAATGAATTAATTACAAAACACCCTATTCAGGTACTCTTTTACACAGAAGAATTATTACAAAACGAACATATCTGACTCGTTCAATAAAAATGACAATAATACTTTGAGCATTATTCATTATAAACAGCTGTTTATAATGAATAATGCTCAAAATAAATTCCGCGGAGAACATAAGTTATAACGCTTCAGTAATTATAAATATATAGCTTAATTTGCAGTCAGAATCTAACTAGCTGTGACGATCGAAGCGGACCAGTGCTGCCTTCTAATGAATATTATTAATTCACATCCGAATTCAACAGGACACTTGTGTTTTCGCTGAATTCGATCTAATGTTAGAAATGGAAGGCATCCCAAATGATTTAAGTAAATGGCAAAGCATTTTAGGCAAAATTGAGCTTCTGTCTTTATGCCTTAAATAAATGAAAAGTTCTTTTAAATTATTTCAAATATTTAAATTTCATGTAATAATTAATGAAGATCTGTACCTTTGAATGTAAAAATAATTATTTAACTTATTTCTTGAATATGTCGTTGTAGATCATGAAACATTAATTTACACAATTTTCGATAATATTCACCAGATATATCTACGATGTTTGAAATTTTAACATAGGTTCTACTGTTCCTTATCATTTATTTACCTTCGCTTGTTAATGCTAACTAATATTTTCCATCACTCGATTTCAAGTCCCTTAACCTGAGATAATGAAAGAAAACCAAATATGGTTCTTTTCGCAATTTTACTATAATTTTGTTGTGCTGTTCTTTAATGCTGCTTAAACTGTACCTTCCAACAGGTTTTGAAATGTGCTTCAACATGTTTAATAGGTTTTACTGATAATTTTCTTTCGAATTATTTGTCATAAAATGTTTAAACAACGTTTTCTCTAAAATTTCATTCGATATTTTTTTTTTCAGATTAAACTACTCTACATTTTCTGCGAAAGTACCCGTACATGAATTTTTCGCATCCTCTTTCTAGACCTAAGGATGAAGAATATCAAAATGTAACTTTAACCCTTTCAGTTAATGAAATTTAAAACAAGGTATCCTCCACAATATGGCTTAAATAATACACACGGATTTTCTATTTTCTCTAGTGCTTTTTTGTAGTTTATTCTGTAAAATTTCTGCTATATTAGTTCTAGAAGAGAATCAAAGAATAAATAAGATATTAGTTAAAATAATCCTTACTTAGTGATAAGTCTAGAATGTCTTCGAGAATATAAAACGAATTTAGCCTTTGCAAGTAGATGTGTGTTTATTGAATGAAATGTTGCGTCAGAAAAGTACTAAGAAGAAAACTCACAAAATTTGGCTTTAAAAATGCATTCATAATTTAAACAATATAATAAAAACCTAGTTGTGATTTTTAAGCAATATTCTGAGCAGCTGATTTTTATGGAGGTCAGCAGATTCTTTTCGTATGCTTAAAAAGTAGTATTTGAATTTCAGAAGAGACTAGAGGACTCTGATTCCTTCCTTAGTATGTTATTTATCTAAGTGGTGTGAAGGTGCACAAATCTGAGGGTTAGCTTTTGTACACAAAGCGCCAGGAATGATATGTAAATTGGACTGTTAAGAGAAGAGCAAATATTCAAAGCTGACATTAATGTACCTATTCATTATAATTAATGATACCTTCCTATATAACTAATACTGGCCGTCCAAATAAGTAACTGCTATATAGACATAATACTAATAATTATTTTATGTGAGTTTCAGATATCAAAGATGACTATATTTTCCACTAATGTAAAACATTGTTAAAGAGTCTTGGAAAAACTTGCAGACCCATGGCTTTGGTGCTGTGTCAAAGATATTTTCTCTTGCATACTTTTCAATTCATTTTGCTTTGTATTTACAAAGATTATAGATATGGTGCGCAACAAATATATTTTCTTTTAGACGATAAAGTACAAATTTGAAAACGGTCTAATAGCGCTGGCCTCCGAGGGATCTATGCTTGAGAAAATAATTTTACTGAAATATCTTTATGGAACATTTAATGGAAGTAATGCCTAAGGAAAAAAATACAATAAGCTAATATATTCCGCTCAAGATTTAGCTATAAACTTTACTACCGGTATTTAGTAGTTTCAGCCATTGCGATCTATGCTTGGAAAACTGTTACATTTAATATTAATAAAATTTTGCCCTGCAGTTAGCGGTTTCTCTTAAGAAAGCAATTAATGTCCATTATTAATATAAAACAATAAAATGAATTATAAAACATTATGATTAATAAGAAATAAATGTAATGATTAATACTGTTTAAAAATTAATGACATGTGCATGACTCTCCAGTGTCAAAATTTTGATTTCTTCATCTACATCAGATAATGATTTATTAACGAATTTTGAAAAGAAAATGTTGCTAAGGAAAAGTAGCTAAAATCAACTCTAACCACTCAGGCTTCGACTATTATTCCATTCATTAAACAACTCTTTAATTTATAATGGGAACCAGAAACAATTGACAGAGTCAATTCGACAGAGTCATTCCAAGATTCTGATACTGAATCGAAAATCCAAAAACAGCGAGCATGTAAACTTCCAGGATTTCCCATGAGAGGCTGAAAAGCTTAGAGAAGGGCAAAAATTCCTCGAGATATAAATCCCATTACTCTGA
The DNA here is from genome assembly GCA_000611955.2 of Stegodyphus mimosarum. Taxonomy (NCBI): domain Eukaryota; kingdom Metazoa; phylum Arthropoda; class Arachnida; order Araneae; family Eresidae; genus Stegodyphus; species Stegodyphus mimosarum. The sequence goes on along the minus strand of KK112266.1, from coordinate 389,869 downwards.
TTTGCTCTTTCGTGTTAATCTAATTGCTTTGTCCCTGATGAACTTCGTATTCTTCTTATTTTTTTCTTTGCTGATTTCTTGTTGCTTTGTTAACAAGATCTGTTTCTCACTAAGCAAATCCTTGACAAATTCTATGCCTTATACTCAGTTATCATAGTTAGGTTTCCTCAGATTCCCCTCTGGAATTTTCCAAACTGTAGAATACAACTTCAACGAAGAAAATCATTGTTTTTGATGAATAAATTTCTCGTAGTGTTGTAAATAATCCAAGGTCGTAGTTTTGTTGAAAAGGCGAATATTGATTTATTAATGCGTTTTCATAAATACAAGTATATGTCTTTACGAATAAAATAAATTATGTAATTGCTTAAGCATTTTAGGAATTTATTGTCTAATCTCATAAACTCAAAACTCTCAAAACTAACCTCATAAACATTATTTTAACGCTCTCACAACGTATCCCCCAATTTCCACGAGCAACGTAGAAGCAGCAAAATTTGCCCAAACTCCGATTTCCGTGAGAATATATTTTCCCGTATATATAACTGTGCAACCCGCTCTTTTCCTGTTCATGGTTTCACTTCGGCGTTTCTGTGATGTATAATTATTTATTGAGATATGTGTTAACAGATGGCATTAGTTACCCATATTTCTGCCAAATATACAAGCATGTTTCGCAACATTTTGCGCGCTCTTTGGAAGGCTCAAAGATGTTTGGCAGGATGTGTTTCGCAAGTGATATAACCTACGTTCTAGACAATATGACTCTATATTCTGACTCTTTCAAGTATATTGAAGACTGTCATAGCGAAACTGATAATAACTTCTCGGATTCCTCTAGGGATAGTGATGAAACTGAAGATTAATTTTTCATAAGATTTAGCGTTGGACAGTGGTGCAAAATTGATTTGCGAAATAATCTATCAGCTGCTGCTTCATTTTCTTTTCTTGGCGATCACTGTGGAATGCTTATATCCTTTATAAAAAGGATAATCCTTTGCAAAGTATAAGGCTTTTATAGTTCCACTTGCAAATTATTGAGCAGTGTTTACCCTGGCGGATATAGTTCAACTCTTAATCCCATGAGACAAACTGATGGACATTTTTCCAGTCATTATCTCCCAGTCACATAAAGAAAGAACCTCGTAGAGAGTGTGCGGTTTGTTGCTAAAAGTAAATTAAAACTCGCAAAAAAATTCACAAAGAAACGCGAATTTGGTGCAAAGATTGCCAGGTAAAACTCTGTCTCCAGCCTTGTTTCGACGCTTATCCTACTAAACTTCTTTTCTAGTAAATATTTTGTAAAGTATTTTGCATAATTTCATTAGTATATACGTTTTACCTTTGTATTTCATAAAATAAATCCTAATTTAACCAAGATTAATTTCAATATTTTACTTTTATAAGATTATTCATCAATTTCAAATCTTCCACAACCTTTTTTATGATCTAATTCTATACTGAACAAAAAAAAACACTTTTGCAAAAATTTTTTGTATATTTTAATTCTTAAATATACACAGATTTGAAATATGTAATAAAAATACGCAACTGGATATGGATACACGCATGATACTATCTCGTAAAATTTTTATTTTATGATGTACGATGCTTAAGTATTATTAAAGACACACAAAAGTTTTGGAAATTTCCGACTATCCTTAACAGTCCTCTAAAACGTCTCTTTTGCTTTATAGAGACATTATAATAAAACATTATAACTTTTCAAAACAAAATTAGTTCTGATATCTAAAAATACTAGACAGCAAAATATATTTATCAGTTCAGTTGTATTTATAGTTTCGAACGGAAAAAAAAATCCCAAAAGTAAATTTTATCTGAGGTGACTTAAGCGCAGTTTTATCTATACTTATTTATACGATGCAACTCCTTGATTATAGGCGTTTTCATAACTTTTAATATGTGCGCAACAATGTGACAATTTCATTCTTAAATTTTACTTTAGAAGAAAATTTAAAAGGCAAACATCGTGAAAATACGTAAAGGATATCTAAATCTTCAATCCCGCGAAATACACTCATGTCCATAAATTAAGGATAATTCGAAGTCACGCGGAAATCGAACTCTAAAATAAATATATCAACTGTAAAATTACTACACACATCTTCAAGAATCATAAGCAAATTTCAGGAAGTAACCAGATGACACCGATAGTACGTCACAATGACGAGACTGTAAGAAAGTGATATATAAGGAATACAGGCAAAGAAGTAAAATTGTTCACAGACGCTTTATAAGCATGTCAGTGCAATAACCGAATAGTTATGACACAAAAGACGCATTTGGATGATTTTTTACGTGGTAGAATTATCGGCCGTCTGGAATGTGGGGGTACCCAACTGGAGGTATCAGACGAACTTGAAATTGCCCAGAGTGTCATCTCCAGGCTTTGGCAACGATTCCAAGATGATGGTAATGTGAGTAGACGTTACAGCACAGGTCGCCCCAGAGATAAAACGCCGAACGAGGACCGTTAGTTGGCAGTTACTGCCAAAAGAAACAGGCGGAGCACAGCCTCAGACCTGTCTCGTCAGCTCTCTTCAGCCACTGGTACGACAATTTCAATGCAGACCGTGTACAGACGCTTAGAGTAGATTGGTCTATATGCTCGTAGACCTGTCAGATGCGTTCCATTTACTGCAACTCACTGTCCCTGCGGTTAGCCTGGAGTAGAGAGCACGCATTGTGGATACCGCAACAGTGGGCTTGTGTGATGTTTTCACACGATTCCAGGTTTAGCTTGCAGTCTGATTCTCGCCGGACTTTCATATGGAGAGCTCCAGGTACCCGTTACCACCAAGAAAACATCATTGAACGACACCGTTACGGTGGTGCAGGAGTGCTCGTTTGGGGTGGAATTATTCTGGGTTTCAGAACTGACCTGCATGTTAAAATTGGACCCACGACAAGCCAAATCTATCGGGACGTCATTCTGGAACAACATATACGTTTGTTTCGGGTCGCCATGGGCGCACAATTTGTGTTTATGGATGACAAAGCGCGTCCTCACCGTGCAAACATCGTAAGCGAATGCCTTTAATCGGAGAATATTTCAATCGGAGGATATCACCCGTATGGACTGGCCAGCATTCTCACCAGACTTGAATCCAGTAGAGAACGTGTGGGACATGCTTGACCGACGGGTTACAGCCCGTCAACCTCCTCCTACATGTCTACCGGAACTTCGGAGAGGATTGCTTTTTGAGTGGTGTTATATGCCCCAAGATCAGATCAATAATTTGATATTCAGCATGCCTAGGCGTTGTACGGACTGTATTGCATCGTCTGGGAGACATACAATGTATTAACAATCATACCAACCGTGTAATATTGGTTTTTTTGGAAATAGGAGTTTTTTTTGTAATTTGCTCCAAGGAGAAAAAATCGCTGATTTTTTTTAATAATATCAAACATATAGCATCTGTTTTTGCTCTTTACCTTTTGTTTAATAAATAAGCTTTACAAATAAGTCAAATTTGTTTTGCTTCTAACTCTTCCTTTGCCTGATTTTGCATTATCCTTAATTTATGGACATGAGTGTGCATTAAGAGGTAGCAATCAAGAATAAACTAGCAATTAAGAATAGGTCCTAAAAATATCGACGTATAAAATTTGATTTTAATGCGCTTAATTAGTTCAGCTTTCTAATTTAAGCTGTTTAAACTGTCATTTAACACTCCAATTGATACGAATATAAATTAAAATTTTGGAAAACTGCTTTAGAATTAGAATACTAAAGATTTGCTACTTTCTAATGAAAATGTTATTTTCTAGAGTAAAACAACCTATTATGTTTCTAACCTCTTCAGGTTCGAAAGGATTTATGGCATTTTAGAATACATTGATAATATGAGAGGTGTATGAGTATGAATAATAAGCATAGTTGAAATACTCTTTGTTTTTAGTCATAAAAGATTCATATATTATTGAAAGAAAATATGCTTATTCCACAGTTTCAGAAGATACTACAGTTATTTGTGAAAAGGCAAGTGTTGTATAAGTCACTACCTAGATTATCTGAGTCCTTCTTCTGCAGACTGCTTAATGGATGGAGCGTTTCATATTCCTCCATCATCTAGGGTTAAAATAAAATTCATCCTTTTTTGTAGTAAAGTAAAAACTAGGTTCTTTCGAAAACTAGACCTTTGATAACATTAAAAAATTTTATTTAGACTTTTATAATTATAAATATATAATATTCCATCATAACCAAAACTGCAAGTATAATTTTTACATGAAATCTTTGGAAAATTCTTCTCAAGTTGCCTTTGCAGCAAATGTTTTATCATCTATAAAAATCATTTTAATTTTGCAATTTCTAGAACTATACAGATTTAAATAATTTTATTTTGGAATTACAGACAATATTATGATTTTTTGCCAAAAGACGGAAGTTCTGCAACTCACCATATTAAATAAATTATTCATTTTGATCTATACTTTTTGAAAGTATTTATTTTGTAAAAATTCTCTAGCGATGCATATCAGCGTGCTAAAAAAGAGGTAAGATACACAAAATATTTCCAGCTTTCTTTTTAAAGGCAAGTAAAACCTGACGGAAAACATCAATTCGTTTCATTCTATAATGAGTTGTCTATTAAAAGGCAACTTTTATCGTCATGGAAAAAATAAGCCAAGAACGTTAACTGATACGAAAGTGGACAGTTAGTGGTTTTAGATCCTTTATTGTGATACGCAGATTTTACAATTTTCATAATTATTATCGACGGCAGCAGAATTCTTGCTACATACGCGTACTTTTCACCATCTTAAATAGATTCCGATTATCTTTTATTCCCAGTGCTCGATGATGGAGCCTCCGATTTAGGAAAAATCATCACAGTCCTATAATTCCTAATTATTTTACATTTATTTCATGGAATCAAGAAACGTGACCTGTGAAGAGGCTCCAAGAAACACTCATCTAGGATTTATCACTATCTTGAATTAATCCTGATTTTAAAACTTAAAATTCAGAAAAATAAATATTTTAAAGAAAATTCTATATATCACCTATAAGTGCTATTTTGAATTTTTGTGCCCTTTTTACTTCCTTGCACGAAGTATAGGACGTATTGTGATCGCGAAAAATTCCTGGTACCATATTTCAAAGAAAATATTCATTTTTAAAGCTATCGAATGCAATTTAACGGTGTTTTTGCATGACATCTGAACGTAAGAACAGGATAAAGGACTTTTTTTTTCCAGAAACGAATTGTAAAACTGATTTGAATTGGATTCAGAAGAGATTTTTTACGTAGGTAGTTTTCTGTATGTACCCACGTATGTATATCGCACAACTCAAAAACGAGTAGTCTCAGAATGTTAAAATTCTATATACAGGACTGCTATAACATGTAGTTGTGCGCCTTCCTTTCTGGTTGCAATCGGCCTCACCAAAAGTGCATGTATATACTCACTCTGTTACGCGACTCAGTGAGCTCAGTTTTTTTTATTCTTATATGTTAGTAAATTGTGCATTTTTTGCTTTACAAATGATTGAATTATGTTGTTCTTATCTTTCGGTTAAGGTTTTTATACCTTTAGTTAATCTTCATGCAATAAAATATGGAATTATTAACAACTTAAAAGTATTTTATGTGCGGCTAAGCCTGAATTTTTTTGCCATAGCAGCCATATTTGTTTGCGTTTGAAACTTAGCAAAACAGTAAATTAATTCTTCCTGCACCTTCAGTGTCTTTTTGCCGAGTGGGACGAAAAGGAAACTTTTAGTTTTATGCACCGAAAAATCTGTACTTTTGCCCGCTGCCGAATTGTTTGTTTTTTGCTTAGAAGCTCTAATTTTAATTGTAAAAATTGTTTTTTTTTAAATTGTTCTAACTGTACTTGTGTTTTATGTTTTTCTATATCTTTCAATTTTTAATGAAGATATTTTAAGTTTTTAAGTATTTAAGCTTTGCCAGGAAGTGAGAACTGAATTAATTGAATGAGAAATATATCTCTGATGAAATTCGAGGAAATAAGTGTTTCGTATTAGCAGCAAATACTGTCGCTAGTCTGTCTCGAAATAGAGGAGAATGTTTACGAGTAGCGCATGAACATTAAGTAAGTGGCGCTGAATGGCCAGTAAAAACTGTTTTTTTAATTGTTTAATTTCTTTTATACATCCTTTTAGATTTATTATAATATTTGAATAGAACTTGTGGCAACCGTCAGATAATTCTTCAAATGGTATAATTTTTGTGCATTCTGAGTTATAAAATGAATGAGATGTAACGCTGTTGAGTGAACGTTGCGAAAACGTGTCGCTATGCTATATAAATATATTAAATTTTAAAGAATGCATTTATTTTATTGTGGTTTGTTCGCTATTCACGAAGCAGATTTGATTCAATTCAATAAATTTAAATTTAAATTAAATGCAGGAAAAAGTACGATAATTTAATGTTCCGTGCAAGGAAGTCATGTGCCGTATACATCAGTTTTTTTAGTTTGGACTTTGGTATTTTGTTCTAGCTTTCAAGACTATTTCAAAATAATCCGAAATAAATGTAATTACGATCTTAAAATAATCCGTGTCTGTTTCTTCATGGTATTGGCTGAATTATTCATATGAACAGCTTTAATATATTTCTTTCATTAATCAATACATTTAGTCAATAGATTTATGATACGTTATCAATAGTCAATAAGTTTCTGAAATCGGATCTCATATGCACAATTTGGCCATCTCTACGTTAAGAAATGAAACTGAAACACTCAAAACAAAAGATATTTGTTTGGTACATCAAAAGATTTAATTATCAAGTCTCATTAGCAAAATGGCATGATAAAAATAATTAAACAGTGGAGTAACTTTCAGACGCAGAAATTTCATTGGATCATTTCTAAGGTTGAAGTACATTTGTGTCATATAAATTATTTTTGATCGACTACCAGGAGAATTAGAGTTTGCATACGAGAAGGGCATACAATATCTAGAATCCTATTCACAAACAAAATCTGAGCAAGATAAAATATAGAAACTTAAACTCTCAGATATTACATTGCAGTTACAATATCAGTCCATCAGTTTATTTCAGATAACGCTCCAGAAAACTCTAGTATGTATTCTATCAGGCATTTTATGGAGTAAAATACACGATTTTACTTCAGTTAACTAATTAAAACAACATATTAATATTCTTGTATATCTGATTTTTTTCCTTTTGTTCCGCTTTCATCACAGATATATAAGTGAAAGCTAGAATAAAAACGGAAGCAATCAGTTAGCAAATTTTAGATTAACTATGAACATATATCACACAGTTTTTATGGAGATTTATGAAAGATTCATATTTGAAGAAAATTTCTAATTAAGTAACACAAAACGAAAAAACACTGGTTTCGCAATTTGGATTTTGGTATGCTGACTTTGAAACTTGAATTAGCAGGCTTACAGAAGGTGTGATATCATTTACAGTCAACTGTCTAGTGAGTCTACTTTTTCAGAGTCACAGGTGACAGGTGAAAGCGATTACGGACACTCGGGCGGTTTACGCAGGCTATTCGGGTATTGCCCGTCTAGTACAAGCCGCTACTGATTGTCCTAAAGAACTTTCAGGCTCACAAAAAGAAACGACTCTTGCCGTGAGTCTATAAGGTATTTCTTCCTCCTTCTAGCATGCCTTCGTAGTGTAACGGCAGCACACTTGGCGTGCATTCGAGTTCCGGCGAGGGCACTGCTCACGCGTCTCCTGCCAGAATCAAAATAACACTACTAACTATATAAGTTAACATAAGAAGTATCAGTACTTCAAAAAGATTTCATATCTATTAAATCGGTTAGTCTCTTTGAGATCCAAAATCTGATAATAGATGAGGAATAAAATAAATGAACCAACAAATGGGGAATTTTTTTTATTTGAAAAGATATACTAAACGTCGGGAAGGATGTACCAAAATTTCGATATAGCTGAATTCAACCTCATTAATTTCATTTATCACTAAACTGAACTTGTAAACTGAAACTTCCTGTCAAAAAATGTATAAACTGCTAATTTAGTGTCCATTATCATAGAAGTCAAGCAAACACGATTACTATGGATGAACCAACAAATTATACATGGACAAGAAAATAAAAATTATTAGGAAGAAGAATTATTAGAAGTAAATTTAATTAAAATTATTAAAAAAGAAAAATTATTAGATTAAATCATGGAAAAATAGTTCAGAATTTAAAGATTTTGAGTTAAACTATCCATTTTGGGGGGGGGCAATCAGAAGCAGGTTTATCTTCTTCTGGAGCAATATATATTCACTTCTGAAGAACAGAGATTTGCATCTGTCTAATTTCGTAATCCATAAAATTTTAGGAATAGTGTGTATTACAACTCGCTGAGAAATGTTCGGTTTCAACATGGTGATTCATTATTAGCCTGAATGAATGTCTTCAAGTGATGTTCTTCAGCCATCTACCTGATCTTACAGTTTTGACATTTAACGGACTCCAAACTATATTTTGTTCGAACATATCAAATCAAGCGTTTTTTTTTTCAGTACTTTTGTTTCCCGTAGGGACATAAGGTCTCGTTCCAGTCTTAAATTAACATTTGATAGTGGAATTGGCAGAGACATGGCTGGGGCAAGTTGTCCGTTTGCACTATCTCTTGCCAGCTGGTGTCAGGTGCTTCATTGTCCACTGTACCCTCATGGTCGCGTGTCCAGTGAATGACATTCCCTGACGGCACATGGCTCTTTTGCATCCTATCTGTTTCGATTCGGATTGCACCACACAGATTCATGCATACGCGGCTCAACAGGCACCATCGATCACTACATGTTCGAGTGCGAAATCACCAAAGACCTACATTTCCGAAAATGCCCAGGTATGGCTGAAGTACTTCAAAAGAGTACTCCAAAAAATCTATCTAACCAAAAACTCCAAAAATCGATAAAAAAATCTATTACGAAATAAACTTAAAACTAAAGTAAAATAATTAATTTAATTTTTAAAATAATTAATTTCGAAGTCAAACAACAAAATTCAGCTTTATATTTGCAAATTTTTACCGAATTCGTTTCAGTCATCGAAACTAGTCCTGTAAAACTTTTCAAATATAACGCTGATTTTTGTTGTTTGACTTCGAAATTAAAACTTAAAACTGTCATAGACTATCTGGCAATGAACTGCAAAAATCTAAAAGCAATCTAAAATTTAAAAAAAAAAGCTGTCAGACAGATCTAGCGGCTGAGTGGTGGTATAATGAACTTAATATTTTCTAGTCCCATCTTCAAGTGTTTTGTACTAGCAACCGGCACAAAATGCAGATCAGGTATAAAATGGTGCTCTGTGTATAAGTGAATGGCACATGTTTTTCAGTGAACACATAAACTTACGATTTTACGCACGGATTTGTATTTCTCAGCATCACCTTCACTTATCAAACAGTCTGTACGTAAGTGAATTGTAAGCGAAATGTAAATAAATTAATAACACAACTGACTACTATGAATGTGACAAGCAAATATTACACAGGAACTCTGCAAATATGTGAACAGCACATATATGATATACGTTAATATACTCAAGTTTATTGTTCAGTATGGGATGCATCGGAATAACTTCTTATATCCAAGTTACCACTGACTTCTTAAGCAATTAATCTCTGTAAACTCAAATCACAATGCTTAGAACATTGCTAAAATCCTCATTCAACACAATCAAAGTCTTGACAAGGTTTCTTTAATAACCACAGGTCACAAATACCCATCTTCCGAAGTAACTTTATAAATTTCGCTACAAATTTTAATATCCCATAGAGATTTTTGGCTGGGCGTAGCGCACAATAGAATGCTCCCCAACTGAGTAAAAATGCTGATAGTCATATAACAGGCGGCACAGCAACTCAGCTTATGGTAAGTAAGTAACTAAGCACTTTTGTTTGATCATGATTTTAAACACGTTGTGAAATTCTCCAAATTGATACTAAATTTATGTTTTGAAGCTCTATGCAAAATTTTTATACAGGCAGGAATACTTCTGTAACTAATTTCAAAGACCTTTTATAACGTAAATAAGAATTGCTTATAATGTTATATTTAAGAATTTCATATGTCTCAAGGATTTCAAATACACTCTCCTTCCACCTCTATCCATGCCTGCGTATATTTCTACTCCATTTTCTGGTAACATCATCATGGAAATATGAAGATCTTCGCGCTCTACACTAAAAAAAGTCAAACAGCGTAGTTACGCTTTATTAAGAACGAAAATAACGACCACAATTCTAAAACAAATTATATTTGAGTTTATGTTGATTTTAAATACCTATGCAAGCAAAGATTCAGATTTTGGGTGCTTGCTAAAGGACCAGGAAATCAAGGGAAATAATTGTTAGTTTTTAATTTAAGCCTAATTTTACAATATTGCACAAGAAGACTGAATTATGACTTCACGTTCTTTGGGATAATGTCGGGCCTCACAATATCAAAAATGCTACTTGGTTGATTAACCAATTATGATAAAATATGTAAGAATTAACTGCTTTAAATTATATGTCTTCTTTGATAACTCTCGAGTGCTTTTGCCTTTGAAGTTTTTGCAAAGAAAACTGCCTTGAATTCGCATAGCACTTGGAAAAACATGAAATTCCAATGCTGTTAACATGTTCGTTGGAATACCATTGCTCAGAGTTGAGTGAACTTACCACTGACACTCCCACTCTTTTACTGATGACTTTATTGAGATAAAAATATAAATAGTATTCTTACTGTATTCTTCGAAATCGTTGTTTTATCAAAAAGCTCCTAGTAAATACTTTACACGATGGTAAATATTAATTTATTAAATTCGTCTATCAGAAATACGATTTGCCAGACTTTCGAATAAAACACTTTTTATTAAAAATTTGCTAACTATGTTTAACTTTCATTTGTAAAATCAAGTCAGAATTTCAGTTTTTTTGCTTATTTTGTTGCAAAGCATTTGGAGTTATTTCATTTAGTTTGTAGGATTTCTGAGATCATATTTCACTAGAGATGGTGATAAGGAAAGAAAAATAACAGGGAACATAGCTAAACCCTCATAACTTTACAATACAGTAAAACCTTTCCCTGCAGTGCTTTATTTCATTCTTGACTTCTCAGAAGTTGCTTCAGGGAGACTAACAAGAAAAATAATCGACTGATAGGGAATGCATTCCAACCTCTTTATTATAGATTCATTTTTTTAGCTCGGAATTTTTACTACAGAACGTTTCTCTGAGTTTGTATAGTGCCATGTAAGTAAACGTAAACTTATCAGAACTTCTGTAGATTTTAGTTGATTTTGAAAACATAACTGTAGTCCTGAGTAGGAACAGGGAGCTTACTAAAAGCTATGTTCGTGCGTGTGTAGAAGATACAACAAAGATAAGGAGGGTTCAAATTAACCTTTATTCGCTTATCGTTTAAACGTAAAAGAATATAAGACTACTAAGTAACTAAAATTTAAGTAAGAGCAACTTTTAGTATTTACACAAATGACGAGCACTAAGACTGGTGTCTTTTAAATTACTACGTTTGTAGTACGCAAACTGCGGAAAGCTACAATACGTCTTTAACTTTCAAGAAGGTTAACCTCTGGCCTTAAAGGCGGATAGTAACTGATGGCAGGCTCGCGTGAAGACTAGTAGTAAGAGGGCTCTCTTTCCTTCTTTCTCTTGGCAAAAAGCCACAACTTAAATACTTAAAAGCGTTAGCAAGCACAATTTGCATAAACATATTCACGCGTTAATTCTGGCCGGAAGTGGAGAATAAGAGATGATAGTAAAGTTTTAACATAAAATAAACGTTAGTGAACTTAACATCCTTACAAACTGAGGTTAAAAAAAATTGACGAACTGATTATGTCATAATAGCTTAACTTTTCTCATCACTGTTTAAAATGGTGCTTAATATCTTGAAGAACTTAACTGACTTTCTCATTTATATTGTAATATATATAGATAGTTTAATTTCGTATGTACTGTTATAATTTTTACTTTTTTAACTGAAGCATAATTAATACCTTTTACTTTTTCTTCATAGTAACTGGCCTATTTTGCTTGCACCTGACGTTGGCAATATAAGTAAGTTTTGTGTTAGAACGGATTTTTTAAAAATTATATTTATTTATGTATTATAAATGCTTTTAGCATGTGTTTAAATTTTCTTTGTTTATAGACTATTCAAAGCTAGAAAGTGAACACATTGTAGAATTTCTTAGTCTTATATAAAAGAGATGAGCAAAGAGGCATTGCTTTCAAAAGACAGGATGAATCTGCAGCTGTAGCATAAGGAAGATCAATATTATTGCATGCCTTGCTCAGGCGACATTTCTAAGACTTTTCCCTTGCTTTTATGCACAGAGTTTTAGTATAAATTTTGCTAAATTCCATATTATTCGTCTTTTAGCGTAATGAAAGTTCATAAGATTTCCTGGTTTGTGGAGGTCGGATCATTCCTCTCATCGCCAAGAAATCTGCACTTTCATTCACTCCGGAATACGTTTTCACCCACTTTCATTTCTTTGCATTTTTACCGATAATGGGATAGCCATTCATTGGGTTTAGTTAGCTTTTTGACCAAAAGTCGCATTATCAGAACTATCTTATAACTTTAGGCTTGTCCCATATCCGCTGGATTTGTCCTTGGGATGCAAACTAAATATGTATATCTAAAGATGAAAACTTGTCGATAAGAAGTCTAGGAGAAACAGTAAAGTGTTTTGTAGTGCAGCTGAATTAGTAAGAATCTTCAAAAGATGTCTGCACTAATAAATGCATTTTGAGCAGCAATTTGTATTGTAGGCAGAGCCTAAAGGACAGACCTAGATTCTAAGAGGATGATAACAAATAAAAAATTATATTTGTATGAGATATGCTTCAAATTAATGCAAGCATTATACATACATATATATATAGAGAGAGAGAGAGAATTTTCGTGTGAACTATTATAATTAAAATACATTGAAATCTTTCATTGCCTAATTCTAGATACAGAAAAGCAAGGATTTTTGTAGAGGAGAGATTTCAATTGATTTTAATGTCCCTCCTCTAGATGAAGTGGCATTGAAGTTGATTGAATTTCTCTTCTATTATGTTCGTTTTTCTTTACATTTCATTGATGTTTTGAATTGGAGTATTGCATGTTTGGAGAATTTTGGTTTTAACATTCATTAAATTCTTTATGGTATTTATAGGATTTTTTAAAATTTATTACTTGTGCATTTCAATTTAGTCTTTGTGAAAGTTCAGTTGTAAATTTCTTACTTTATGCCGTTCTTGACAATTTTTTAGCATCTTGATACGTAAAAAAAATCTAAGCGTGATTGTGTTTTGTTTTTAAAAAAATTATTTTGTAATTATATGTATATACATACATACATACATATATATATATATATATTTCATTACTACTGCACTATGCCTGATGTTAAATATAGCTTATATTGTGTGAGTATCGTAAGAAAATTAACACATATGGATTATCAAGACCATTGCAAGGGCAAAGCAATTTCATTTTCTTCAGAAGAGCAAATGACATTCCAAAAAATAAGAAATTTATTTTAAAGGTAAGTGAATTACAATAAGAAAAATAATGTAATCATTGATTAATTAATTTATTTTCTGCTAGGTAGTTTAGTCAAAATGTTTTATATGAGCATTTATAATTGACTACATAATTCCACTAAATGGATTGAAATGAATTTTAAATTACAAAAAATTTCCAGTAATTTAACGATATCTAAATCAGTTTTATGAATTCGTTCTTAGTTACTCTATAGCTTATTTTCACAATACTGTAAACAATTGCCCTTAAGTTCAGTCCTCAACTCAGAACTATCTCAAAGCTGCAAAAGCAGAGTTTAGTGACGAATAAATGCAACGAGTAAAATGCCATCAGTGCAAAAAATTTCTAGTTCTAGGAAAACTGTGCATTAATTAGATGCACACGTCTTTATCTACTATATGGTCGAGTACATGGATTCCTCAATAATAATTTCTTAATTCGTTTATTACTGTGTAAATGCGCCAAACAGTTTTATGTAGAACGATATATATGCGCCCAATGTATACTTCTGGTAAGATAATATGCTTTCATCATTAGTTTATTTCAACTCTAAAATAATCTTTGTAATGTAAAGCATTCTTCTCTTAGATTAGACGGAAGGGAGTGGGAACTTACGGTGAAAGGGTTTGCTCCGTACAATTGGTAGACAGTAGTCTTATATTCAGTGTTCCAAAAATGGTACTCACTTTCCATCAATTCATGCTTTTTCCTAGGGACACAGTATGTGCAAAATATATCTACCTACTCTTGTTTATAAAATTTAGCAGAGAGCTGTCTAGAGAAGATGATATTAATCTACTTTTCAGACATGGCAGAGAAGCACTGTTACGTAGATCTGACTGTAGCAAAAATCGCAGTTATCTTGATGTTTAAAACATCTTTTTTTTCTTGAAGAAGAACAAATTTTCACAAATATATTTTAGCTTAAATTGGTGCAACAATATGATGTTAAACGCTACCTACAATTTCTATGTACGCAGTTTACATTTTCGATAATAGGAAAAGAAGTTTAACAAAGAGATACGACTTTTACAGATAGAGCAAACGGGCGAAAGAGTGATGCGTACTAACTGTATTCGCATTTATAAGTCTTTGTTTCATTCTTGAGCAGTGAGTTCGCAAAGTTTCCAAGTGCAGAGAGAGACTGGCGCAACATACTGCAGAGTGACACAAAATGATTCAAAACGTATGCTTATGGAAGAGATGGGATGAATTAAAAATTAATACGTAAAATACTTAGAATAATTGCGGAAGGACTTAGAATAATTTTATTTTTAAATAACAAATTTAGCGATACTGCGTATACATATATATATTATATATATATATATTATATGTAATAAAAAATTGGATGAAGCTCGTCGCAATAACTTCGTGTGGTAGTTGGATGCATAAACCAGAAATTTGGAGACGTAGCCGCTAATTTGAACACATAATTTTATTTTCATAATAGTACAAGCCTTTATACGCATAAATAAATGCATATGTATTATTAAAAGTACTACATAGAACCCACAATTTTGTACAGCTTACATCTTCTTAGATAATGGAAAAAACGGAAAGTGAACTCTGTATGGCTATCGGCATAGAGAAGCATGGAAAAAATAAAGTTATCCAAAAATTGCGAGCAAAGAAAGTGAAATCGTGTAGCAAATACTCCTATACCAAGATATGATTACAGTTCGGATTGCATTAAAAGAATATTTACATAAAGCGAATTAAATTTCAGATACAGGACAGATTAATATTCCGACGCTGGGTTAAAATTTATCGCATTCCAGGAATAATTGAGCAAAGGATATCAGATGACTGATCACTTTTCAGAAATACAGGAAATCAAGATTATATTAGAGAAGTTATTCCGTTGCTATTTTTAGAATAAGCAGGGGACCGGAGTTAAACAGCTATAATTAATTTATCTTTCGAATAGCATACTTTAAATTTTACATATGTAGAGAGATAGATAGGTAGATAGACTCTTAGTTTGAATTTTACCTAAAGGGCCAACATTTTTATCTTCTCCACTGGCTGAGTCCAAAAACAGTTTGAAACACTGTGCCGTATACTATTAAAATTAATAAAAGTTTTGCTCTCTTAATATATTATTCGGATAGCAAAGAAAAAATCAGTTTCTTTACTTTTTACAGAGATTCAGGAGCTCCTACTCTCATTAGATTAAAAGAGAATTCATTGCTCCAAGACGGAAATATTGATAAATAATTTCATTATCTCCGAGAGGCTGAGAATGCAGTAACTGTGTTAACGGAAAAGTAGTTTATAAAAGCAATATCAAAAAAAAATTATATAATTACAAGCAAAAACAATCTGTAAAAGCAACACTTCTAATACAAACCTCAAATTTTCCATAAAAAATAGATTCATTATAAATGTCAGATTAAAAAATTTCCCTATCCTCTTTTTCCTAATTTCTCGAAGCATTTTTAAATTCGGCTAAAATATTAATGGAGTTTGTTACTCTAGATAATGCATTTCAATCCATATTTTTAAACGTTTCTATGTCTTTAAAAACAACTAAAAGCCATAGATGGATTAATAAAAAATAAATAACTTTTCACAAACTTATCTTAGATCGTAAAAAAGGGAAAAAGTTTAATTTGTCCCTTTTAAATTAATTTACTTTTCATTACTGAATGTGATTAACTTTAGGACAGAGGTTCTGTTATAAAATTCTCATTGTTATTTTCTTCCTAGAACTAGAAATTTCTCATTGTTAATTCTCATTGTTATAACCTTCAGTTCTACAAAAATAAATAATGTTTTATCTAAATAAGTAACACAAGAGCTTCTGTGCACGTTGTGAGAGGCAAATTTTAGAAAATACTCGGAGAATAATATAAATAATCAATGCAGATGGCCAATTTTAATGATGATGTTATAGAAAAAGAATATAAGCTCTGCATATAAAGGTACTAATTTTTTTGAGTAGCAACAATAGTTTTACATCTATGATTATTACATAATCCATTTATAATTTTTAAATACTTACATATTAATTTAATATATATATATATATATATAGATACATACATAGTTTTTACAGTAAACTCCAAAAAATGTGACGAATATAAAATATTGTAGAACCTGACTGCGAATACTAAAAGGTTTTCAGATCTCTCCAATGCTTTATATAAGAAGAATGATAAGCTACCTGGATTGTACAGTGTTTAAGGGATGCTAAGAGATAATCTGAAACGAAGAATGTGGATTTACTACTGTGTAAGACTTGGCTATTTGTGTGCGTGCTTTCTTTTTTCTCCTGATTTTCAGTCAGTCTGCTCCTGTTAAGCACCCTGGTCGAAGTTCTTGGTTTTGAAGGACTAACGATGGGTTCAGCTTTTCCCAGCGAATGTCTTCCACATATGTTCCGCCACGGGTAGGGAAAAAACTAAAAGCTCTTCATTAAAGTTAAAAGTTTTTAACTAATGTTAAATGCTTTTAACTAAACAAAATGCGAAATCTGCATTCATTATAAAACATTAAAGTTACAACAGACTGTTTTAAATATACACCTATATTTATGAAAATGTGGCGAGAGAAATTTAGTAAATGAAATTTATAACTGAACCTCGAGGTTTTCTTGCACTTTGTTCATGTTTCAATGAAATTAATCGAAAATGATAAGAATTCGGATTTTTCCCTGAAAGTTTTAAAATGAAATTTGACGGCAGAGCAATATTTTTATATATAATATTTCAAGCATCAACACAGGTAAATAGTAGAAAGGTCACGCTAAGTTCTCCAATTTGGTACGATCTTCCCACTCACTGACGGAAGCCAATAATTAACAGTGGCGATGCATGTATACCTTGGAAATAGAAATCATAACGTGTGTATGAAAGAAAGTGTCTATAGTTCGTCAATAAACTAACTATAGCATAGTTTCGAATTAAAAACTTTAATGGCTTTTTTGTTGAAGTTCGAAAGAATCAAATCTTGAGTCTTGAGTCTTTCTCGAGATCTGTACGACACAAAGATTTAAATGTTCTATTCTTAATGAAAATAATAAGAATTTAACTTTTAAGCAAAAGTATTTGAAAAGGAGATTTGATTAGAAAATCAACTTATAAATTTTAGAAACACGAAGTATAGCATTTATGCATAAACGCGGTAGGGAAATTTAGCCTCATTAAGATATATCAGTTATAAAATTATTAAATATGTTATCTAGTTTCGAATAACCTTTGAGGTAAGAACAAAAATTAGATTTTGAAGTCACATAAAACTATATATATATATATATATATATATCTTTTCCAAGCACTCAAGTTACTTAAGACAGAACTAAGCATTTAGAAACTAACAGCTATTACTATATAAGAAATCATAACTGAAAATACTATCTTATAATTAGTGACTAGATCTAACAAAATATTTATACCAATTGTAGTCCCAATTTGCTATGAGTTTAAAATTATGTTACCATTATTCCAAATCGTCAGACACTTATTATGTGAGGCATTCATGGCCACTCACAGGTTATTTAGCTGTCTCGTTATCGAGAATGTTAACCAGGATACATCACAGAGGGCAGTCAAATTACACTCATGAGCAATGGGAAACCAAGTCACAATTTTGATGACGATCACTCCTTGGAAAGGATACCTCTTCCACAAACACAAAATTCTCGACAGAACTTTCGGTTCGCCAGTATTTTAAATGCCACCATTCCGCACAGAACACTGTACATTTGCAAGTATCGAAGTCCTCTCCAAGATTCAAATCCTCTCCCAATCAGTCTGCACTTTTATTAAATATAGTAATATTTAATTTATTCGCTTTTTTATAATACGTAACGAATTAAGCAAAATTTAATATTATGCTGAATTAAACTACAAAATATCTTAACTTTCACATGAAATTAAAAGTTCATTTACAGATGTAATTTTCTTTTCGTTTCCAAGAATTAACATTTTCATAAAATGAAGCTTCAAACTTCTGTTTGGTGTTTTGTTTTAAGCACTGAAGTACATATTAGCGTAAGTCAAAATTTACAGCAAACAGAAAGTTGTCACTTGGCCTAATTTTAAGTTTTACTTTGACGTGTTTCTCTTCTTCTAATTAATATTTTATTTATCAAATTTAAAAAAATGAAAAAAATGGAAAAAGTAAAAATCAATATAAAAACATTTCTGTGTTCAAAATCCAATAAATTGATAAATATATTATTTACCTCTGAAGAATAAGAAATTCTCGTGATATCCATTTATATATGGGGAAAAATACAACGGACAATCGCAAGTAACAGAATTGAAGATACTGCTCCCCTGACAGCAAAAAAGGACGATTTATTGCCCCTGATATCTTCTCATAAAGTACAAGGTGGGACAATATCATCTCTTGAAATGTAATCGACGAGGGAAAAGCTCACATATTAAATGAATCTCCAGACTTAGTGAAACATCCAAAATTATTCGGCAGTACGTACGTGAAATAAAATATTTCTTTTTTTCGCACTTGATTTAGAGTACAAAAAAATTAATCCGTAGAAATATCTTGAATAAACGAAATGTTTTTTGATACATAAAAAAGACTAAAACAAGAGAAACATTAAGCCCCTTCTCCTTCTATAGCTTAGAAGGGCGATTACGTAAATCGGATCATCTCAGCGAAAATTTTCCGTTACACTACCGTAAATAAACAAGATTTCTTTCAAAAGAATCAGAGGATATTTCTTTTGCTCTTTACATCTGTATGAGTTCCAAGAGTAAAACTTTCATAAATTGTTGTAATGAAATAAGTGTCGTACAAGTTCTATACTACTTTATTTCTTTAATTATAATTCGAAAGATGAATATCTTTTTTTGGAATATAACATATACTATAGCCTTTCCATTTTAGGAACTTTCTTAGATTTAAGGAGAAATGTACTGTAAAAACGTTATACTCCTGCTAAAAATTAGGCAAGAAAGGTAAAACACGGAATAAAACAGAAACTATGTGTTTAACAGATATGAATGAAACTGATCCATAAATTTGGTGTAACATTATTAGACACAGCAAACAATAAAGCAAACACGTAAATAAATGTATTACGACAATCACATAGTGAAAGACCAAATGGTTTGGAAGAATGTGTAATGAAAACATCACGCTGATAACGAGTATAA
>KK112266.1:323379-370174 GCA_000611955.2 Stegodyphus mimosarum | reverse complement strand
AATGTATGCTTGACAACGGCGTGGCAAGCTGGCAGTGGTGTCATTGATCGGTTGCCGTGGCAGTAGAGCTCATTCCTGTAGTAATGTATGTCGGAGCTCGTGGATGGCGCCGGGTGGCACCCGGCGACCTGCTATCCGTCGTCCTAATATATTTCAGACATGATCTATCGAATTCAGTTACGGTGACCTAGCAGACCACGGCAGATGTGGAATGGATTCACTTTCCAAATAATTCCGCACCACTCAGGCTCTATGAGGGCAAGCGTTATTGCACACAAATATCGTGTCAGTACTCACTGAAGAGATAAAAAGGCTTACAAGTGGGTGTAAAATGTCGTCGAGTTAAGGGACGGCTGTGTTGGAACCACCAGGAACAACACAGAAGTGAGTGTGAACGTTAGTGGCTATTCAAGTGCGTACAAGTAAGCTTCCGCCTCTGTAATAATCTTTTTCAGCAAAGTTTGCCTCCCCAAAAGCGTCCCTGGCTCTCAGGATATCATAGATTTTCAGGATTTGTTCTGGATATTAAGTCGAGGCTCATTCAAAAAGAGTACTGGCCGCACTGCTCATGTGTCCAATTGCAACGCTCATGAGCTCAATTCAACCGTGCTTTGACTTGCGATGGGAGCAAAGGAACATAAACTGCGCGTTGTCAGGCGTACCGTTCACCTTCATGCAGTAGACGTGACACAGTGTGTCAAAACATGGAATGTGCTGCAGCAGATAAGGGATGTGACGCCAGTTGACGCCCATGCTGCTAGTGATCTACGGCGTCTTGCACATAGCAATATGAAGGCATCGCCAGCCTTTGTGCTAATCCTCCGGTGTCCAGACCCACGTCTTCTAAAGGGTTTAGATTCCTTTTTGATAATGATTCCCCAGCCTCTTGTTGACAACGATGCACATTCAGCTCTTCGCAACAACGGATAGTTTTGTAACATCAGAAATGCCATGCAACGCATTTCATCCTACAAATGGCTCATTCTTTCGGCTCATTCTTTCCGCTCTGGCTACCTCAGATTAGACGGAACTATCGCTGCTTGCAAAAAACTGACGCATAAGTCCGGCATGCAACTTTTCCTTTTTATTTATTGCGGGATTGCATCTTATGTTAATTTTGTTTGCCTGTTGCCTATATTGGATTCGGCGATGAACCATTACCTTGTATATAAATGTTATATTTTAATTACTTTTCTTACATTCGCATCTTTTCTTTTATCGGTACTTGCTTATATTTTGAGCACAAGTAGGATAAGGAAACTTGATTGGAGGAAGAGAATTCAGTGCATCATGTTAAATTAATAAAATATACTATATAATCATATTTAATTAATCTTGCTTCTTCTTATGTGGATCAAATGTAAACCACGAAATACCATTGTGACTATAAAGATGGCTAATAGTGGATAGTTGTCTATATAACATCAAAAGAGAAAGTAATATAAAAAACTGAAGAGATTTTCAATTATTGGAAAATAATGCTAAGAGAGTTTTATTACATTATGATCTTTTAAAATTAGCTTCTCGATGTATTTCAAATTCTAAAGTTAATAACCATAAGTTGTTCTCAAAATTTAACTCTAAATTCTCTTAGCCGTTTGAAGTACAGCAAAAAGCTACCTTAGTTCGTTGTAGATGCCGCCCAGACTGTGTACTGGTTAGGGAAGCCTGACTTACTTACTTACCACCAGTTAAGTTTCTATACCGCCGGTTATATGATCATCAGCATTTGTACTCAATTGACGGAGCATTGTATTATCGCGAAACCTAATTAAAAATCTCTATAGGATATTAACATGTGTAGCGGAATTTATAAAGTTACTTCGGAAGATGGGTATTTGTGACCTGTCGTTATTAGAAAGACTCTGTCAAGATTGTGACTATGCTGAATGATTTTTTTAGATTGTTAGATTTTCGAGGTTCGTTACCAATTAGTCTATTTACAGTTCTGAGTTTGTTATGTAGTAGCTTACGCTTCTGGAGTTAGTTTAGCCATACTTGGGCATTTTCAGCTGTGTACAGCCGGAAATGTAGGTCTTTGATTATTTCACACTCGAACATGTAGTGATCGATGGTACCTGTTGAGCCGTATATGCATGAGTCTGTGTGGTGCAATTCGAAGAGAACCAGACAGGATGCGAAGGAGACATGCGCCGTCAGGAAATATGTTATTGCTCTGCCTGTAACGGTTAATTCCCTTGTGGCCACCGGGAGGAAGTTAAATGTCCTCCTGCCTGTTAGCTCTTGTGACCAGTTAGTTTTCCACAGGGACATAATTTCCTGTTGCAGTCTTGATTTAAGATGTGATGATGAAATTGGCAGAGATATGGCTGGTGGAAGTTATTGGCAAGAGATAGTGCAAAAGGGCAGCCCGACTGCGATACCAAAGGGCCTGGGTTCGAATCTCGGAGAAGGCATGGATGTAAAATTGTCTGTCCCTTCATGGGATGGTAACCATGGCCGCCAATTAGGTGCCTCCACAATAAAATGACCACCACCTCTGGCCTTAATAACGGCCAATGCCGTTATAGGCAAGTGCTTTCCATTCGAAAAAAAAAGTGTTTGGTGTAGATTTTGAGTAAAACGCTATCGACTTCGTGGAATTCGGATTCATAGATTTCGTCATAATTCAAAAGATTATCTTCTATGATCGCCTTCGAAACCGATACAGTTTTATTCAAAATCTACGCCAAACTGAGACTGCTCTTTCCTTGATTTTAAATTTTGTTTCTCTATTGCATTTTCAATTAAAAAAGTTCATAGTTAATTTGGCACCCCTTCTAAATATTCAACTAATGCAACTGCCTGACATGGCTCGCCATGGTCCGAGATCTGTTGGGATATGCTAATCTTATGAGATGATGATACTTAAACGCTTAATGCTATGCTAATTTGCTACTGCATTTGAGCATCATCATATATTAACGCATAAGAATCAGCCTTTAACGCTTAAGAATCCCAATTCCTCTTTCTCCAAATTGGCAAACCGTTTCAAAATATTTGTTATAACATCAACTTTGAAAGGAGTTCTGTCTAATAGCACCAACAAAGAACTTGAATGGAATCAAAGAATCCACTCAAATTCTTTGATTCAAAAGTCACGGGTAGAGTACGGGTCCTAAGATATAGTTATTAAATATCCTGGTTCTCCAAGAACTAGGTGTTAAATTCGTATACCACTGCCTTTGTTTAGAATACAGAGTGGGGTTGAAGGTAAGAAGAAGAGTAACGTAAAGGCGTTTTCCGATGTTCCAACAAGGACAGAATTCTAGTTGATTTTAAAGTTTAATAGGGTTTCAGTTAAAACTTGCAAAAACTATACGAATTATGAAAATTATTTTAAACATATTTCACTGAAAGAAATCCATAGAATTCTTTATACCTGATGTTCATACCTGTTTGCTGTACATGTATAAAATAACATTAAGTGCATAGGAAATTGATGGGACTAAAATGATCGTTTTATATACGGGAAGGTTATAGTGAGGTTTGCTATAAGTGGAGTTTTAGTGTATTAAGAACGTTATAGAATGCTATCTAAAACGAATGCCTGAGTCATAATTACTCCAAAACCGTAAAACATATCAGAGTATAGGTGTTCAATTATTGCTATGTACATTCAGCTGTCTAAGTTAAGTTTCGATGTTTCTTTATTTGTCGCACAG
The DNA here is from genome assembly GCA_000611955.2 of Stegodyphus mimosarum. Lineage (NCBI taxonomy): Eukaryota > Metazoa > Arthropoda > Arachnida > Araneae > Eresidae > Stegodyphus > Stegodyphus mimosarum. The sequence goes on along the minus strand of KK112266.1, from coordinate 366,509 downwards.
CTGATCGCAAAAATGTGTTATATCTGTTTCATGTAGTTTGAAATGTGCAGTACAATTGGCAAAAGCTGCTTGAATCATTTACATAATATGAGGGCTTAAGATCACGATTCTTCGTACCGTATACAACGTTCTTGGCTCGTTCCTCAAGGGAAATGGTGTGGGACATAAGCTGACCACTGTGTTGACTATATAAAGGTCTCAGTGAATTACACATTTGGATCGATATAACATTCTCAATGCAGGATTTTGGAAACATTTTATTCATTTCTTTATTATATATCTGCCTAAACTTACATTCTTTCGCCTATTTTAAACATTTAAAACATTTCCATGTGTTTTAAGTAAGAATTTTAAGTAATATGCTTTTGTAAACTAGACTTTGTTATTTGATGACTTACATTACTTGAATTGCAATATTATTTTAAACTGATTTTATTCAATAAGCGTGTTCAGCGTCAATAATTAAGTTCTAAAAAATTCTAGAAATGTTGTCGAAACGCATAATTAGTAAACGAACATAGAACTTAAAAGAGAATAGAACTGATAAATAAGAGTTTATAAAAATCCAAGTTTTTTTTTCTGTTTTGTTCTTCACAGAGCAAACAATTTTGTACGCTTCATTCTCCGATCTTAATAATACTGTAGCTGTTTTCGAAAAAGGTTTAGTTTTCATGTACAAATTTACACTTGCGAATAAAAAGTAGCTCTTTGGGAAAGAAATGCTTTCTAATTCTTGCACAGAAATCTTCTTAACGTTTCAAATTATTTTATTACTTTTTATTTTGTCATATATTTCAGAAACTAGTGAGGTAAGTTTTATTTTTTTGTAAATGCACATATTAATTTAACTGTGTTGGTTATTCTGCCCTCCATACTTTAGTTTCATTTCGTATACGGTAGTTTAGATATATTCTTTTCCAAGGATAGATTTTCGTGATTCTTTGTGCTGAATTGAGCACTTATTAGAAAGATATTTCAGCTAACTAACAATATAGTTATTTTTTCATTGAATAAAGGATAAAGACCTTCTGTAAGTAAATATTGAACGAAAAAAGGATTATCGAGTGCTTCACTCCGACGATTGAAATGGAATGCCATTAAAATGAATAATTTAACATTTTATGAAAGAAATATGCAATAAATTGAAAAAAAAATTGTTCATTTTAATGCGCAGCTATTAGATGTTGCTTCTGTCTGTTAGATATTATAATGAATCTTTTTTATCAGTGAAATAGGTAGTACTTTTCTATCTGTTTCAAATCGCAAAAGAAACTCGTTCAGTTTTTGGACTGGAATAACTATTGATTCGAGTTCCAATGAACTATTTTTTATTCATTAATTTCTCTTACTTCGTCGTTATTTGTCATAATGTACAGAGAAGATTTTCAGCTAAATAAATGGCAAATATGCATTGAATATGAGCTCAAATTGTTTTTCCATTCAAAAAATATGCTTTCACTCTTATTCAGTAAGTTCACTACATTTGTCTATGCAAAGATGTATGCAATTTTAAAATGTTTTTATTTTATAAAGAATTTTTGTGGTTTTAACTTATTAATATTTTTTATGTTAAGCTCTTGAAAACGTTTTCTTCTTTTAGATTGTATAAATTTAGGATGCCTTAACATCCTAAATTTCAGTGGAGATTTAAACACAGGATATTGCTACATGCAATCATATGTGCTCTAAAAACAAAGAATAAGATACTTCTCCCGCCTTATTAGCATGCCTTCGTGGTGCAGTGGTCAGCACACTCGAAGCGTATTCGAGAGATCCGTGGTTCGAGTCCCGGCGAGGGCATTGCTCATTTTTCATGACTCCTGCTTCCAAATAGATCCTAATGACTCTACAGTAGCCCCCGAACTAAAGAAGTTGGTGGATGACGAGTCTCCATCTCCAGGATTTGGCGATTGGGGCCTCTAATCTCCAGTCGCCCTTTAAAAGGTGGAGAATATAAGATATTTTTCCCAGCTTAATAGAATGTCTTCGTGGTGTAGTGGTCAGCACACTCGGCGCGTATTCGAGAGGTTCGTGGTTTGAGTCCCGGCGAGGGCATTGCTCATTTTTAATGACTCCTCCTTCGAAATAATCCTAATGCCTCTACAACAGTAGGTAACATGGTTTAGTGTTGCTATCGAATTCGAATTTTATTGTCATAGCTGTTATAATTTAGGCAATATGTTTAAAATTTACAGGTATTATGATTTGTACAATATCCTTCAGATTAAATACAATCAATCCTTCTTATTTTGTTTATTTCATTCAATAAAGACTTGTGGTCTACATTGTCTAAGATAATGCACTTAGTGGCTAATGCATTAAAAGCATTAAATACCTGTAGTCTGAACTCGATTCGAATCCAGACTAACGGACTGGCTGCATGGCTGGATATTGTGTTTTCCATCATGTGTAAGAGACTACAAGCTAGTTTTTCGTAGAAAGTTATTGGCAAAGATACTTCTTTCCTAAGGCATGAGTGAGATTTGCATATTCGAATAACCTAACTCCATCTAACCTAGCCTGTGTTAAAGTCAAAACAAATTAGTGCATACTGATTCCAAATGAAAACAGTTGCATATTTCATCTGCGAGGTATGAGATACATAAGTACGAGGTGTGACACAAAAAAACGAGATAAAGTGTATAGTTTGAAAAAAGAATAGTGTTGGCAAGAACTGTTTGAGATTGTAATGATTGAGTGGATTCTCAGTGGTCAGATTGTTAATAAACACTACTACATTGTAGAAAGACTTTGTAAAAGAATTAGGAAGTAAGGGTTACAGTTGAGTGATGGATGGCTGTTGCACTAGGGCAATACACCCTCTCACACGGCCCTATCTGTCAAGCACTTTCTGACCAGCAAAAACATTACTGTGATGGGGCATCCTCCTTATTCACCTGATTTGGCTTTATGCCAGTTTTCTATTTCCTAAAGTTAAATCTTGCTTAAAGGGAACCTATTTTACCTCAGTTAAAGAGGTTCAAGCAAACACGGAAAATCTTCTGAAGAGCCTTCCAAAAACCTCGTTCCTAAACTGTTATCGGCAATGGCAGGCAGTACAGAATGCAGAAATGTGTGAGTGCTAAAGGGGACTACTTTGAAGGTGATAATATCACGGAGCAATGATTTGAAGGTGATAATATCACGGAGCAATGAAGTACAATGATTTATTTGACCAGACTCTCGATTTTTTTTGTGTGTGTCACACCTCATATAATCACAGTAACATCGATTAGATAACGTTAGTAATTAGCTCCCAAAATATTAATATGAATTGGGGATATATCTTAAATGTTTGAGAAAATTTGTTTTTTTTTTTTAATTAATAAATTTAAAACGAAAAGGGAAATATAGGAAAACATTATTCTCTGTTCATTTGGAGGAAGTGAAATGTAAGCAAATCGATAAGAGAAAAGAAAAAGCAATTTTATTGAGATTCGTTTTTAAATATTTAAAATTTATCCACAAATCATAGACATTGTCATTGAAATAATAGTTTTGCAACCTGAATATGTTTATAACTAGTAATATCGAGCTCACCTCAACTTATCTGTAGTTTTTCTGAGAATTAGAAACGTATTAACTCCATATTATAAAGATATTTAAGAACTAAATAAACCTTATTTCAAAAGCATAATTATGACCGAAATTCTAGATCATAAAAAAGAAATAAAAAGAAGAACAATAAATAAATAAACAATAAATTTTAAAAAAACCTATAACGTTCTTTCCCTTAAATTTCCCCTAATTCCGACTATGCCAGATGTCTACACCACATGACTTCCTTGTACGGAATATTAAATTATACGCATTTTTTCGTGACACACTGTCGCTAGGTTCGCTTGACAGCGTTACACCTCATTCATTTTACAACTCAGGATGCACACAAACTTGCATCATCTGGAGAATTATCTAATCGTTGCCACACGTTCTATTCAAATACTATAATAAATCTAAAACGATGTATAAAAGTAATTAAAAAAGAAAAATAAGTTTTGCACAGACGATTCAGTATTTGTGATTCAATTAATTTAGTTCTCACTTCGCGACAAGGCAGAAACACATAAAAACTGAAAACATCTGTATTAAAAATTACAAAGTAAAGTTTAAACACTTATTTTCTGGAATAAATTCCAGACTGGATTAAGCAAGATTTAATTCGCGTTAATAAAAGAAGGCGTTACCTTTGTTATTGCGAATCTTAGTTTCTCTAGATTGGCAACAAATCCACTGTTCTGCTAAGTTTCAAATATAAACAACTACGCTTGCTACGTTAAAAAAATTTGGCTTAGCCACACTTAAACAACTTTTAAATTGTTGATATTTCTACAACTATATATAACATGTAGATTAACCAAAGGCATAAAAACCTTAACCGGAAGATAAAAATAACAAAATTCAATCATTTTTAAAGCAAAAACTGCGCAATTTACCAACACATAAGAATAAAAAAATTGAGCTCACTGAGCCGAGTATCAGAGTGGATATATATATACATATATATACATATACTCTTGATGCTGCCGATTGCAACGAAAATAGGAGGTGCACATCTGCATGCTATAGCAATCCTATATATAAAATTACGACATCCTGAAGCTACTCATTTTTGAGTCATGCGAAATATTAACATACAACTACGTACTTACGCACAGACGCCACGAAAAAAAAATCTCTTCAGAATCCATTTTAAATTAGTTTTATAATATTTTTGGGGAAAAAAGCCCTTTATTCAGTCTTATTACATTTTATAAAAACACACCGGAGAATTTTCTTTAAAATGTGAAGTTCATGTTGTGTAACCTTGGTTACAATAATATTTCCATTTTTATACTTATACATAGTGCAAAATACTACTGTTTACCGGACTTCCAATTTACCAGATGTAAAATGTAGGAAGTAACAATAAGATGTAATTTGTTAAACTAAATAATAATTTAATTATCAATTTTGTGAATTATGTGTATATTTTCGTTTTTATTATTTCCCTATTCTTATCATACTTTGAATTTTTTATAGTCTTTAACAATGTTTATTTGGGATATGCTAGACAGCAATATTTTCTTCTGACTTTGGAACCATAACAAACACTGAGCTTTTTTATATGAAGATGTATTTAAGTTTCGTTTCACCTTAAAATAATCATTTAATTCCTTTCAAAATAAAGTCACCTTTCAATGACGATATTTCTTGAAATCGTAATGAATTTATTGTGTTTATGCATACGTGTCTTATGCCTGTTGCGAAGCTCCTACTTTCGTAATTCTTTGTTAATTAAAATTGATAAAAATAATGTCTCGTTAATCTCGTTTACATGTTTTTATATCTGCATCTTCATAGCTTTTGCAACAACATTAGTATAGTCCATAACAGTCATCACCTAGATTACAAGATTGGGTCTTGTGTAATGTTACCGACTCCTAGACTAAACAAAAGCAACTACAGTAGGCTACGTAATGAAATCACATTTAGTCACCGCTGTTTTGATAACAGTAATCGAAAGATAGCATTAAACTGTGAGGAAAACCAATCCTTCAAAATAGGAGTGGAATTTAACTAATTTAAGGTAACTACAACTGGAAAAATATAAACAGCTCACTTTCACAATATTTTAACAACGAAAATGCAATAGATTATTTATAAACGGTTCATAACGTCCCTGTAAATTATTTGACCGTAATCGTAACCTCAAAACCCGGTTCAACCCTATACTCTGTGGACATGCCTGATAGGAAGAGAACTTGCTAATATAAAATTTAACATTAGGCAAAATAACCAAACTTAGCATAGATGAGTTAAAGATTTTTTTCAGTACAAAAAGAATTTCTACAGACATTTTGTTTCTGAAAAATAGGGACCTGTGTCTAATCTCCTCAAAATCAGTAGAGTTATTGAAAATATATGTCTAATCAGGGTTGCTTATTTGCGTAATTTTAAATGGTCGACTAAAATCAAAGCTAACATATTTGAGGACTTAATCCTTTACTTGGCGACACTTTCATAAACTGGCAGTTTTAAAAATATATCTTAAACTTCTTTGGCGACTTTATTTTTCATTTGACGATTTTACTGCAGTCTTAAAAATTTAGTCTATAATATTTTGTCCATTTCCTTGTTTATATATACGAAAGGCCGAGAAATCAATAATTAGATAACAATATTTGAATTATCTTGTTTACGGGGACCAAACAAAGCGACGTATGCTAGACTTCCTTTAGGTCATCTCATAATCTTGCCTCTCACGGACTCTGACCTAAAAAGTCTTAATATAATACATATCAAATTAAAATAGCAAAGCACAATTTTACGAGCTGTCACTGTAGAATAGGCTTTATTGCATCCTATGCTACGAAGACGCAATTATTGAAAAAAAGATATTGTCCTTTACTTCTGAAGTACTTAAAAATCACAATGTGTACGAAGAAGACAACATAAGAAAGGAATTAAAAGTCTTTATAAAAGACTCGAGTGGAATGTGCATCAATGATTGCTCCAGCATATTCATCAATGAGTTATTGAGAACTGCCACACTGATTACTTGGGGAAAATGTTGACCACCTGCCGTTCAAGGACGTCTTCATTAATCTTTGTAAAAATAGGCACAGGACCAACCTTAGTTTGGCGTAAAAAAAGGATATTTTTTAACCCTGGATTAAAGGAACCTGTATCTCAAGGGTCTGTAAATCGACGGAGTGCGTGCAAAATGTGCATCAAACTAATTGTTCTTTATGCCTACTGTTAATTTACACTAGCATATTTCTCTTTCAATTCGGTTCATTATATGAATGTTTAAAAATACGTTGTTACGAGTTACGGTGTTGTGCTACTTGTTTACTTTCTAATTCAAAGTTCTTACACTTAAATTATTTATTGTTTTCAAAGACTTTTTAAGTGCTAAATATTTTTATTGGTTTTAATTGCAATTGCAATGTTGTTCAAATGGTATTTTTGAGGAGAAAATTTATTATATTTCTTTTTTAAAGAAAACATTATTCATAATTTTAGTTTTGTTTATTTTTACTCTTTTGATTTAATTATTGTTATCAATTTTGGTAACAGGGTTAATTGCCCTCAGGGTTTACTTATTTTTTTAATCTAGATTTTTCTATTTGTTCTTAATGACGTTTTCACTTAACCTTTTTTTAATCTTAAAATTTATATTTCCCTTCCTTCCTTTAATATATCAAGACTTTGATTTCTTCCTAAGTTTGATATTTCAACAGCTTTTAACAACGATAAAAATGTTACGCGATTGTTTAAAGAATTGCATCTTTGCGGTTGGGGGATGAAAAACAAGAAAGCTGTGTCTTAACTCCAAAAAATATTCGAAATTATTTCCTTATTTACTTTCATAATGCATGTCTTAGTAGTCTGGGTGCCCTCTCACCTTGGTGGCCTAACGAGGCTAGAAAAAGGAATGTGGATAAAATCATGTGACCCTTGAAGAAGGTGCCGATTGCGAGACTAGGATTAGGAATGTGTTTACCATCTGGACAATTGAAACGAGGGCTTGTTGGCCTTGTCAACATAGTGACTTGCTGAGCACTCGAGGCTACTTGACCTGTCAACATAGCGACTTGCTGAGCATTCACGCTAGTTAACCTTTTGAAGAACTTCCAGTGTAAAAACAGAAGCAATTTACGCCCTTGCTGAGACCGTACAGTTTTCCACTGGACATGATGGCAGCACATTAAAGTTTGATAGCAATTAGGTGGTGGTTTCTTCGCCAGAGAGGGAGCAGTTGAGAGAAGTACGAAAGCAACTGAACCTCCAGCAGCCTACTAAGAATTATTCAAGTTAATTTTTTTTTAGATTATGTGTTTACAAAATCTGGTTTGGGCTTACTGAATGTAGATCTCTTCTACTACTGACGAATTACCTGTGGGGGTCAGTCCCAGCTTTAAAATAAAACTATTAATTAATCTGTAATTGGAAATACTTGTTCTCAAACTGGTAGTAATCGGTTAAAGTTTAATTTTTAATGTAAAACTGAAAGAGAAAACTGGATAGGTATTTTTTCAAAACCGGCTAATGTCACTGGTTTGGAATTTATGTAGAGTTGTGAATTATTGACTGAAGGATTAGATTTTAATCAATGAATAATTGAAATATTATTTTTACAACCGCTGATAGCCGATATTTACAATTTGTTAAAGAACTTGATATAAATCTTTCTTCAATGGCCCGGATGTTTTTAAATAGTACCGCTAGTACTTTTATTGAAAATTATATGCAGATATTAAAAGTGTGCATGTAAATAGGATGAATTGGGTTAGTCACCGCCTAATATAACTTTGCGGGTATGTTCTAAAGTTAATTTATTGAATCGACCTGCAACCAGTAACTGTGAATCTTCACCATGTAATGAGTAGCAGATTTCAAGTAATAATATGTGATTATTGTAAATCAAAACCTCTTTGCACCTTTAGAAGTTTCACCACACCTTTATTTCCACTACACTATTAACAGGGTTATCAAAACATTCATAGAACACAGATTGTTATAAATATTCTTATTTCATTTGAACTACTAGATATCGGTTTGGTTTTGCTCACTTGTTTTATTAATGTTTGCGTATTTGTCATTTCTGTATGTTATACACTTATACACAACAACGGGTTCCTAGAGATTTCATAAATACCTATATGGGATTTTTGGGAAGTAATTATTTTATTGAAATAAATAACAGTTCAAAGTAAAATAAGTAACTGAAGGAGAATAAAAGAGATAAGGAAAATTTTCCTCAACAAAAAAGGGATATCTAAGATCATAGAAAGCTTCCAGAGAATAAAAGCTAAGACTATAATCTATGATCCTAAAATTCTGAGCTGACTCCCTACAGCTAAATTTCTGAACTAATTATTTGACTGCTTAGCCTGGAACGCAGTGGCATACGAATGGTCCCCCAGCGCTTCCGAAAGAACAATTCGAAAATTCCTAGAACGTCGCCGAATTGGTGATAAAACCCCAAATGTTGCCAAAGCTCGTCAAGAGAATGTCTACCTTTATCTCAGCTTTTAGTGAGATGTCTTTCAATTAAGAGAGTTATCGGTTCGAAATTACAAGATTTAAAAACTAATATGGAAACTAAATGTTTTTTGTCAGGAAGGCTGACCAAAAATTCAGTTAAACGAAATTATTATTAAAATACCCTAACAAATTACTATAAAAATACACCAAGTAAGCGAATGAATAGAAACCCAAAACAATCAAATAAAATCAAATATTAACATATATTCCCAATAATATACATATATCTTCTAAAATTTTCAAAGAAGCCTTATCGCTGAGCCATCGTAATATTCACTATTTAATCATGCATGCATTTCATGTAATTGTTCAATATGATTAAATTTATATCTTGAATTTTTAAAATGAAAACGTGACCCAGAGCGAATATGGTAATGATCACAGTCTGGTCCGAAACATTACAGGGTAATATTAAGAACAAGGTGCAGATATTAAGTTTTAATCCAGACAATTAATTTACATTTTATAAATTTAATTTATTCGTTTTATAACTTAAACTCTCCTGGTTTCATGAATACTTTTACTTATTCTTTCTATGAAAAATAGAATAGGTGGCATTTCACTCAAATGTGGCGGTAATTACTTTTTATATTCTTTCGTTTTAGTTAAAAAAATATAAAATCTCTATTACATTACTCGGAGCCGAATATTAATGGTAATTGGCCAATAAATATGGCATATAAAATTCAGATTTTCTGACACATCTCTGATTTATTGCCCATAAACGCAAACTCGGGTGTTTCTCCTGTTAATGAAATTATCGGAGAGAGATTAGCTGCGAAAATCTTCATATCGCCAATTTAATAACTCATAAAATTACATGGTTCAAGTATGTATTATAAAGCAAAATTTTATTTCTTTTATGTACAGTTTGGCACTAGAAAAAAGACTTAAGAGACTAATTTTGATTTTTCAGACGCTTCACGATTTCTGATCAGAGCTGTATATAGTGGCATCCTGGAACAAAGTTTTAAGTAAGACTATTAATTTATAGTTCAAAGTATTGCTTATTAATGTAAAATTTAAAAAAATAAAAAATAATCAATTTTTAAATATGTATTTACACTTCTCAAAGATAAAAAAAGAAGAGAATTTCAATTCTTTTTTTGTTTGCTTCTCCTTTTGTTCAAAACGCGAATTAATATTGAATGTACTAGGCATTCAAAAATGTAGAGCGTGTTCACGCATTTAGAAAGATTCCGTTAAAATAAAAACAAATGATCTGAAAAGAGCTTATTTTTTTTTAATGTGAAATATCGTCTGCTACTTTTAAATTTATTCTTCTTTCAAAATATCTCATGTCAACAAATTATCAATTGAAGCATATGTTTCTGAGATTTCCGAAGAGAAATTTTCTTTTTCCATACTTTGAAAACATTGCGAAGAATATGGTATAAAAATTTCGAAGTGAAAATAACCAACATTACTGTTCGAAAAAAGAAGCATCAGTCAGCACTTCTATATGGAAAAAAACCTCTAAACTAATACTCGAAACAGGTAAGTACTATTTTAATGTTTCTAAAATTAAATATTATGTGGACAATCCTCGCTTTCTTATACACATTCGGCTATAAAATGTATCGAATTTGTAATTTTTTTCCTGCCTCTTTCTCGAATCCCATATTTCTATAGTAATATCCATAGAAAACCAACTAATCCACGTATCATCTATCTCTTGCGCTCTCATTCATTTTTTTTCATTGGACATTTTTCAGTTCTTAGAAATAATGCATTAATTTTGTGGAAGTTGGGAAAAGTAGTAAATGTGTAGAACAAAGACAGTCAATCGGGTTTTGGATTCGTTATGAAGATTTTACTAGTGCCGTTTTAGGTTTATTTCCATAAAAAACATAATGATCATGAAGCAACAAGAAAAAAATCTTTTGTGTTTTGTTCATATATATAGATATAGTCAATAATAACTAATAATTATTGACATATCCTTAAAATTATGTTAGTGCACTTGAAAAAATTGTTATGATGCGAAAATTCACAGGCCTCACAGCTTGGTTATAAGCATATACGTTACTTTTTCCCATACCGTTTAGTTATAACCCAGTTTTGAAGTCTGTGAGTTTTCTCATCAAAAACAATTTTTAAATACACTAACGCAATTTTATTAAACACTAGTTATTGTAATTGTAATATGTATTAGTATAATGTTCTGATTAACCAGAGACAAAAGAATATACGTGGAAATATGTCTATATAATCTATATTAGGACTATTCAACTCTATAGAACTTCCATTTAGCACCAACATACTTTCTTATATGAACATGAATCATGCGTTTTGTATTAGTCCTGACACAGTTCATGACCAAGACGCAGCTATCCATGGGTTATTAGTTCCGCACTCAGCATGAAGCTGGCACATTTCTGCATTTAGATAACAATATACATTCTTATGGAAAGACACAATTATCCATGTATGATAAGTTCCGATGAAGATAACACAGTATCAAGCTAATGTATTTATGTCTTTCTCGGAATGGAGAACTCTGTTCAAGGCTTGAACAGCCACCGAATTGATTCTAAAGTCGTTAGAGAAGATTCCTGAAGGTATCTATCAGGTTGCATCTATCATTCGCTCCTTGGAAAGAAAATAATAATGACAACTTGGCTGACGAAGGAAAGGTAGTATATCCTAATTAAATCGTTGTTCGAATACATGGAGTGGAGAAATTTTCATCCGTTCTCTGCTCCACAAACTCCTTGCTGGCTGTTAGCCTCAGGCGGACGACCCGTTCTGTACTTGAGAGACGCTCCTTCTTCATTTTAAAGTGAAATAAAATAAAATCTATTTCGGATACAACCAAATTTTTATGTTATTTCTACATACTATTTATCATATTATGCTTTAATCTACCTCGACTTGGTTCATAAGAGCGAATTCGATGAACGCAGGTTTTTGATGACTGCAATATCTTGAACCTAATTTTAAGAATGCTGTGGCAGATGTTTATTCTTAATGGTTGATTTCAAAAAACCACAAAAATTAATTTTAAGCAGTTAAATGTAACTTTTTGGAGGCCATAAAGGACACTGCACAGTGATACTCTGCTAATGCAAGGTTTTTTTTTTTTGTGCAACTATTATGGTTTGGTTTCACAACGAAAACTGCAATCTTATTTGTTAACATATCCATTCATTGAGAAATGAGCTTCATTTGAGAAAATAATTCTTTGCCCCAAATTAATGCTCCTGAAGAGGGTATTTATCCAAAATGAAATGTCAGAGCATACCGAAAACAAATAAAAATGAGGTGACAGTAATGTATAATGAAAATTTATAGCATAATAACCATTTGGTTTGAAAATCGTATCACTCTAAGTGGAACTCATTTACTTTATAAGCTAATACATATATGCTGTAGCTTGTACAAATGCCATAATACAGTTAGTTTAATTGTGTCGCTTAAGTACATAACATGTATAAAAAAAGAACATTCAACTAAAGTTCAAAATTAGAAAACTTCTTAGATCATCGTTTGTATTAGAGAAGTATTATATATGTTATAGAAAACTAACATGTAATGTGCTGTTAAATCAGTACGTTACATTAAAGAACATATATCTTCCACCAAAAAATAATAAATCTTTATTCATCAAATATTTTTTCTCTTAGTAATACTTATAATAAGATTGCTAAATATTTTTGATGGTGACAGAGATTTGTTCGAAATTTTTAATATTTATCATAATTGAGGGCCTCGACGTAGAAAAGTTTTTAGCAAACAGAAAGAAAGAAAATATTTTATAAAAACTTTAAACAGTTTGCATAAGCAATCAAAGCCATGTACGTGACTTTCATGCATTCTTTGCCCAATTTCTTGTCTGTTTCAAAGCAAACAAATGCAGGAACATCTTCTTAAGAATAATAAATACTAGCTTTGCCTTTCGCTCTTCTTTACAAGGAGACCTATTCTTAAAAAAATGTTGAATTAAATAGAAGTACTGATTCTTTTAAAAAATTCTTTTGCTTTATCAAATAAAAAACAAATTAAAAATTCAAAGAAAGGAAACAGAATATTTATTCTAATCAAGTAAGGGATATTCGGTCAACCGAAATAATTTGATCCTTTATTTAAAATTTAGGAACAAGGGACATATTTTAAATACCGAAGTATCTCAAACTGCCCAAACGAAATTTCTCAGTTTAAAGAGATCCAATACCTTTCGAGGATTAATTAAATTTTAGTAATACAACAATTCAATTAATGCAAGAGAATAAAAAACTGAACAGAATTTATGCTTTTTCTATAACATTAGTATTATTAGCGTTACATTTTTCTAGTTTTATATTTTTATAACAAACTGCCTAAGTATTTTTAAATTACAAATTAATTTATTAAAACTGATAATATAAAATTTTAACTATTAGTTAGTTATTTTTCAGACGACCATATCATACAATTGCAACTCTGAAAGTTTAAAGGAAAAATTCCTTCGTAACGATGAAAATGAAACTTTTATTCTAAAGTATTCGGATGATACTGGGAAGATAAGAAATGTATATATGAATAATAATGAGCAACTATTTGATTGTCATATAAACTGTTATTTACTCAAAATTTATCTAGTTATTCTTAAAGAAAATTTTTAACTTTTAAAATAAGCTTTTTTAACATTTGCTAAAACTTTTATAAATAAATGTATTTTAAAACTCATATAAAAATGTTCTGTTTGTGAATTTATTTTGTCACTTTAATTTCACCATGAGGCTTTCAGAGAATTTTTTCATATCGTGGTATTTTGATTTCACATTATGTTTTTCGTCAATGTTTCTGAAGGTCATGTTTCAATTAAGTTAACTCTTCCTTGATTTATTTTTGTTTCGATGCCTCTACAAAGAGTAATATGAGGAAAATAATTAATAATAATAATTAAAGGAATATAATTAAATAATTAAAGGTAAATAATTAAGAAGGAAAATAATTAAAGGTTGTAGAGTCGTTAAGCATTTTTTGAAAGCAAGATTCATGAAAAACTAGCAACGCCTTCGCCGGGGGGTTGTTTTTCATGTTATAATTTGGATTTTAAAATACTTAATTTGAGTTTATCTAATTATAATTATCCTAGAAGAAACGAAAAGATTTTCACTTTAATTTAAAATTACTTTCAAGTTGATAGCTTAATTAGTTTCTGAAATATGCTCATTTAATTAACAAAATTTTGTAGCTTTTGTAGGATTTCGTGTGATTGCTTTCTTCTCATTTTTTAAACTACTTTGAGGTGATTTATGGGGAAGGCCATCTTGTGCTTCCGGCAGAGTTCTAGATTGACTTTTAACACCTGTTTTTATTTGGCGAGTTTCTGGCGATATTAAGGAAAGGTGTTGAATTAACGCTTTGAAAATTAAGAATTTTTATACTGTTTTCTTCGGGGCATTTTTATCAGGAATTGCCATACTTTTGAGTGAGTTTTGGTGCCGTTGGTAAACGTTTGTAACAAAAAAACTGTGCACTCGGTTTTCGCCCTCTTCAATGTTCTTGAACTCGCTTGATCCCCGGTTTTTGCGGAGGGGCAGGTTTTGAAGTCAACGGACAATTTCATGCTCGCTCTTCGATTACTCTTGCGATCTCCTGTCCTCCTCTGAATGATGTGCTGCGAAATAGCAGTGAGGGGCCTAAATATGGTTCCCTCGAGATAAGACTGTAATCGCGTCAACGTAGTTCACTAGACTGTCGAAGGAGATTTTATTGTATTACTGTGCTATTAGTTAACAATGTGCTTCTTTACTCTCGGCCTGCTGCGGTCTTCCACATCTTGCTGGTTCATCAAGACCATCACTTAGCCAGTATTTTCTCGAGAATTGAACTCGGAGGTCGCAAATGTTCGTGGACATGTGTACGTTGCTGGAGGAGGCCATCAGCTATCTTTCTTGAAATTCTACGTCTCGCCAGCTAACCTGTTTGCATCCGCTTTGCCGTGACGAATAGATCTTTTCTGGGTTCTATTTAATGCTGCCACCTGTTTGGTGTCAAGATAAGGGACTTCTTCTTAGTGATTTCGATGAATCAATAAATTTAATTCAAGAAAAAAATTCATTTAAAAATTAAATTAGAAAGGTTTAAATTCATGTTTATTCATTCAGCTTATGACTGCTCTTGGAATTTACAATCCAAAACTGTTTTTCTTTTGTTGAAAGAGTCGGGAGAATTACGTCTATAATAGTGGATAATAATATAATATATAATTGTATTCGGGTAAGTCTGATTAACATTGAGAGATACAAAAAAATATCAGATTATAAGTGCAATGAGATCACAAGCAATTAATATTCATTTGTAATTTAAGATAGTATTGATTATAATATTATTATCCTGAAGTGTACAATATTTTTTTTTAGTCCCGGGAGCATTAAATTCTATTAAATGCCAATAGTTTAAATTAATTTTAATAGTAAAATAAAAGTATGTTTCACTTAATAATTTAGTATGATGTTTTATTTTATTACCTAGTAAGCTTATACAAGATACACACCAGTTATCATTGGGTTGTTAAGATACTTAATTTAATAATCGCAACGCAGGTAACTGATTTATTTTAATGTACTAACCACTAAAAGCTCTAATTTGTTTTGGTGTTCTTCAAGGCACTAATATAACAGACTATAGCTTTGCGACCAGTAGTGAATTTCTGGTACTATCCATAATACTAACTTCTACCCGTACTTCTGTTCTACTTGTATCTGTATTTTTTAGTCGGAAGTCCAGAGTTCGAATCCCAGCAAGAGTATTGTTGCTTGCTTCATCTTTTCTCCTTCAAGAAAATTCTAAATAATTCTACAGTGATACTTGACTAAAATATGGTAGACAATAATTTGGCACCACCGAGATTTGGTGATTGTGTCGGCGAAAGCCCAAGTCACCCTTTAACTAGGTTTGAATGTCAAGCATTTTCTTCCTCCTTACCGCGAGCCTTTCTGATATAGTTTAAAGCATATCCAGCTAACAGTCGGGAGGCCCGGAGTTCGAGTCTCGGCTACGGCCTTGCACGGTTTTCAGATTTCTTGCTTCAGCAAAACTACAAGCTCTATAACTTGATTTTGAGAAACTAGATGCTTTTAACTGGAGACGAAGTGGCTGATTTCTCTTCTGATTTCGAACAAAATGGAAGAAATCAGGAATAAAATGTTAAAATCTCCAGCAAGAGAGTGAGAAAAATGACATCGCAATCAGATTCATGAGCTGCGAAATAATGTTCAGTGATAAAAATTCGTTCTATCTGGCGAAAACTCATCCATCTCTTGCAAAACAACAGACGTTTTTTAATAGGTAAAGGATAAACTTCAAATAAAACTTTCGTGTTATATTTCTTGTAATGTATAATATGGCATTACTGTTACTTGTATTGTCAATTATATTCATTTTGGAAATTTCACAATTTTTTTTTTAATTTAATACACACGACTAAAATTGAGACAAGTTTCTAGCACTAAATTAATTTTCCAAATAATTTGAATATACACCGCTAAGATCATAAAACAATGCTCAAACTAAAGATTATGCAGATGCAATTTTAGGAACAATTTAAAAGTAAGCAATAGTTTAGAAAATTCAAGAAAAATGGAAGTATGCATTTTGTTTGCATAACTATTAATTCTTATATTTTCAGGTTAATTAAGCAAAGATTACTATTGCTAAAATTCGCTTCAAAGGAGCTTTTGTTATAATGAACAAAGAGAAAATTCAGGAATAAAATCCTTTCATAATGGAAAATCAACTGATCGCTCCAAATCCCAATCTGAAAAGACAAAATACCTCTGTTCGCAATTTAAAACCTGAGTATGCTTTATTTTTACCTTTGAATAAAAGAAGATGTGCAGACAGTCAGTGTATAGAAACATGTGTATCGACAATAGGGCATGAAAAATGGATATACGACGGGCAAAAGAAATCGATTCTTTACTGGTAATTAAAAGACGCATAAATATAAATTGAACTTGCAATGGAGAATTTTTGCTGCTTTGATGATGGGCCACTGCCTCACAAGTAAAAATAATTGATAAATGAGAATGCATTAGTTTGCGTATTGAAAAAGATGGTAGATTTTATTACATGGGTCACAAAAACTTATCTTCCTTCATTTTAACACTCTTTTCGTTGACTTTAATAGAAATGAATGTGCTCAGTTCAATTTGGTTATAAAAAAAAGTACATGCAAATTACAAAAATACTAAAATTCGGATTTATTTAAATTTAAAAAAATTTTTTCTGAATATTCTTAAAGAGTTTCTATAAATAATTTTATTCCATGAGTTTCGTTTTAGCGTAGTATTTAAAATCTAACGATAAGGAAAAAGGTCATCCGCCAGCGGGGAACTGTATAAGACTTTTGAACACTGGTATTTTGATCCAAGTTTCGAATACTAGCAAAAGCTCCATAAATCTATACCTGTACGCTTCCATAGTTTTTCGCCATACGGCACGCATATATGTAAGAATTTCCCTAATAATATCCTCCAAGGAAGTATCCCTTTGATTAGACACTCAGCCCCATATTTTTTGCGATTAATCAAATAAATACTAGAGGTAGATTTTAAGGACTTTCAAATCTGAATTTTAAAAGGTTCTTGAACATTTTGAAGCGAGGATTTCTTTCATGTTTCATCTAAGAATAATAGTAAGAAAAAATAATTATTGTTATAAATTTTAAAAAAGATTAATATTTGATCACTGAAAAACAAATTCAAAAAATTTAGTTTGCAAAAATATATCTACATTTATTAAGAATGAGGCTGAGTAGTTAAGTGGTAGATAAGTGTAATTATTTTATATATTTGATATAAATTGTAAAAAGTATGCAGGATTTTATAGTAGTAGGTTACCAAGTAGTAGGCAGAAAAGTGTTAAGATGATTCAGGAGTTAGTTTCAAAAAAATTCTAGAAAACGCAGATCACAGATTACTAAAAATTCCAACGGATTCACTAGATAGTATACTAAAAGATTGTGGCACTCAAGGTTAACAGAAGTTGATATTTGTTACCTAGTACCACTGTAACTGCAATAATCATATTCGTTTTTTAGAATGTTTCTAAAGAACGTCCATAATACTAATACAAGCTTTCTTAAATCTGCATGTAACGCATAATCTGCATTAGATTATATTTTGAAAGATTTGGACTGAAAAACTGAGCCATAGTTGGAGTTTTTTAATCGCAGATCTTTTTGAAGATTCGCTGGAGAATTCCAGTTATTGAATAGAAGTGCTCTCGGCACTAAAAATAGTAGTAAATTGTATAAATAAGGAAATACGCTTGCATAATTTTCACTATTACTATTAAAATATAGGCAATCAACGACGAGGAAATTTGCAAAAGAAAACCTTCGAAAGAATGTCTATGAATATCTCCATAGATTATGTCTAGATATATAGGATTTAAAATAATTTCATGACTATCTTTTGAATGGTTTGTCTTAATACAAAGATATCGTTTCAAATATTGAAACAAAAACGATAGTCTTTCAGTATTTGAATGTTTTGACACTTTTAGTGAAAGCACACAAAATTTATATATGGAACTTATATTAAAAAATTCCACTAATTCAAATTATTGCTTATCTTTTCATCTCCTTGTCACAATATTCAGTAGATCTTTAAAATTCAAATAACCTTTAAAAATGTAAAAGGCCTTTAAAACTTAAATTCCTCGTATCTATTATTGACTCACTATTTACCGTTTGACTTAGCATTTAAAAAAATTACTTGCAAAGGTTATTGGGAAACCCCGCAGGAAACACGAAATCTCAACTATTCTATGGTACGGATTCGAAATTGGATCTCTCAAATGCTAGCTGAATAGGCTATCAGTTACCATGTGGGATCACAGATGTCGGAATTCGATACTTTATTACATACGTAATTATTTTAAACTCCAGATAATCCTTTTTCAATCACTTGTATAAAAAAGCGATATTAAATAAGGGAGAAGAAGGAATAAGAGGACTTTGTGAGAGTACGTGAACCTATGAAAATACATCAATATATTGTTGCCTCAAGAATGAAGAGCCACCTACTGAAACCTCCTTAGACTCATTACCTCCTTAAGAAGGTTAATGAATGATACAGCCGAAAGAAAAAAGTACTGAGTATGTTTAGAACCTTAATTTCTATTGTTTTAAAGCAAAATTTAGCATCATAATCCCTCATTCCAATTTCCAAATACTCGCATTGACTTTGAAATTTTTTCTCTGATGTTACTTTTTAATCGTTGAAAATATCTACTTATCCGCATACATAAGGACATGTGTCAAGCATAAGGAAGTAGTAAAAGCTGTCACTCTATCAAAACAGATGTAAACAAGAATACAACACTTAAATTGATAGAAAGTATTCAAAAATAGGAACGGTAAACAACCTTATATATCTTTGAATGAAATAAAATGTAAACAAAACGTTAAGTTAACAGAGAAAGAAGATAAAAATTTCTATGACTTCACCTCACTTTTCGTATTCCACCACAATTTAAATATATTTCGAAAGAAAAAAAATAGATCCAAGCAAAATTCATTTCCATTGAAATGCGTTTTCGGACTAAAAGCTTAGCTGAATTATTTTTTCATTCAGTTTCAAGTGTAAACAAACTTATGTATTATTTATTATAAAGGATATGAAACGATGAAAAGCATTTTGATTACTAGGAATAGTATTTACAGTGTGAATTCTGAGCCCATTCATTGTTTAATAAGAAACATATGTTCTTCGTAAACAAATACACATGCATAAATAGCATCCTCCAGAGCTTTGTTTAAAATGGAATTTGTAAACGAATTAACCAAAATATTTTTAAAAACACGTCTTTTCACCTCTTAGCGATCATTGAACCTGAAGCCTTTCCCTTTCTATTCACAGCTGTAAATAATAAATTATTCTCAATTTAACTGCATGTTTTTTTCGCTGAATCACTTATTCATCGCAGAATTCAAATGAATCTGAATGTGCTTGCATATTGAGTTAATAGTATTTACTAAATAATGGATAGAAAACCGAGTTTTAGTTAATTCATTTAAGTTTTAACAACGTATATGATTGACTGTATTTAACTGAAGTATTAAAATTTCTTCATATATAAACAGTATATTTGAAACTTCCATGGTAAGAATTATTATGGAGAATTGTAATACTAGCAATTTAAAAACTTCCTGTTGCTGTTATTTGCTAATTATGGTTAGAGATTTCCTTTTAAATGATTCCTTTGTTCTTCGGCTGACAGAAATCTTACAGATATTCATTCCAAGTACTAATATAGGTTCATGAACCACCAACCTGACGCAATAACCACGGATGTCGCTCAAAAAGCAAAGTATCCTGTTCCGTTAAAGAAAAAAAAGATACAGATGGCGCAGCAAATAAATCTAAGTGTCGTTTTGGGACGTAAAATACGGTAGAATGAATAAACAAGTGAGACCATATTCTCTATTGGCAAAAAGTATTGGAAAAGCTTTATGAAACAAAGGGCACTCTGAAACAAGCACTTTTTACTAGGTAATTCGCTGGTCGTGCGCTTATAAGGTATTTCCTCGCCTTCTTAGCATGCCTTCGTGGTGTAGTGGTCAGCAAGCTCGGCGAGTATTCGAGAGATCCGTGGTTCGAGTCCCGGCGAGGGCATTGCTCATTTTTCATCTATCCTGCTTCAAAATAAAACCTAATGTCTCTACACGCTAAGCGCTTATGTGCTGAGGCTTCCTGCTTTCCCGTACAAGTCGTCAGATATAAACATTGTCGTCACATATCGCGTGTGTAAAAGCCATGATCTTTGCATATACCATTATTATTCTCTTTAATGTTTTTTTTTGGATTTTACATGTATTTTATTTATTTGAGGTCCCTACTTATGGCTTTATTTTGCTGCCAATTTCATTACTTTTTATTCGGTGTTTTACGATGTCTCATTTTGCCCTTGCCTAGAGTTATCTACAAATATCCAGGTAAAATTTAGCCAATAGAGAAATGGTCTCACTTATTTATTCATTCTGCCACATTTTATTTCCTCAAATGACACTTAGCTTCAGAGTTAGTTGCAGCGTCACCTGTATTGACTACGGAACATAATCCTTTGCTTTTTTGAGTGACATTCGTGGCTAATACTTCAGGTTTAGGGTTCATGCACCAATATTAGTTACTTTAAGTGAATGGCTATACGATTCTTGTTGCCGATAAACAAAGGAATCACTGAAAAATGAAATCGCTAACGAAAATAATATTAAGAGGAAAGAAAAAAAAAGAAAGAAAATGGCTATCAAAATTAAACATATTGTAAGTAGTCTACTGTTCCGCCTTCCGATAATGAAAAAAAACCTGTCAGCACAGTTTGCATTCAGCAGTCCGCCCATTGTTAACCGAACTCCAGAGAATTAAGCATTTATCTTTAGATTTATTAGAAGAAACGTGCATTTAAAGTCTTTCTTTAAGATCAGTTATAAAAAGTAAGATTATACTTGCATTTGCTGGTTATATACAATTGTGCCCCACAAAGATGTTAAACCACTATGAAAATGTAAAGAGTATCGATTTCGAGGGCAAGCAGTTGTAAATTCCTTTTCAACTGGAGCAAAGAAATTTGCTACGAAAGGAGAGACATCTTTGTATTTATGTCCAAAAGGAGTAAAGCGAATGAGAAAGTAGCGCTATTTGTCGGTAGAAGTAGTAACGAAAATTGGAAACTGCATGGAATTGTGAAGTTTTAGGAAGACTGGATTGCAATTAGTTATTAAGTAAGCAAGATAAATTTTAGTAAATGCAAGAAGCTTCAAAAGAACCCAATTCACCAGTGAAAGTAGCTTTTTTTGGATAATTTTTGTAGACCCGATGTCAAAACTATAATTAAATTTCCAACTATGATTAGCTTTCAAAGACTTAATTTCACCTTTTCGGACATACAGTTCGTGTTTCTTGGTGCGAAGCTTTAACGTTCTTCTAGTTCAACAGATATATTTAAAGGTATTCTGAAAAATATGCTGTATTATCTTACAGCATATATTCTAAGTTTTTAAGAGTTTCAGGAATGGAATCTTTAATAATCGAACCATGAATTTCATTGAAGGCTGCAAAACTGACTTGAAAATTGAACGTTTGGAGAATTTGGGCAATTTTGTAACTGACAGAAGGATGAAATGGAAGCATGACAAGGTTGTTAATCTTATTTTTATTATTATTTATAACAGCCGAAAATCTTTCTTGATTGCAAAATGAAAATTTTTAAAAGGCATTATGAAACATTTTTTGAGAAAACCCTCAATCATATGATAACTCATCTCAAGTAATTGAGATCATTAACAAACAAAGGCTCTGAGGAACAAACTTTGAGGGCGCGAGATACGTTATTAGTAAAGGAACCCATTTTTTGCTTAGCCGGGTGACACGTCTTAGAGCAGTCTTACAAACAAACAGAAAAGTGTATATGGTAAATATTAGTGTTGAAATCAGATGCATTGCGGATGATAAGAATATCAAGGAAGGAAAGGGTATTGTCAAATTCAGTTTCAAAATTGAACTTGATGACAGTCGAACTTATAACAAGTAAAATACCGGATAAATCTGCTTTATTACTATCAAAAGGTCTATGTAGTGCTTCTACAGACAAAAAGATAGTTTTTCGAATAGTTTCATCTCAACATTTTGCTATATATGTCAGCAAGTACAGGACTAGGAAGCACCATTCTGAGGTCAAATTATTTCAGAAATTATCTTTAATCTCTGGATTTACTAGTTAGTTCACTTGCAGTTTGTTAATTAGACTAACTTGGCAACTTCGTTAGATACCTAATTTAGTTAGACATTCACTTAATTAATTGTTATTTTAGCTGGCGAGGGATAGCTGGTTAATTAATTTGCATTTAGTTAATCGAGCTTTCATTGCTTTTCCCAAGTGTAACGTAGATACGAGCCTATTCCCGTGAGAAAATCCTTCATGCATACCTTTCCTTAGGCAGATATCCTTCACGTGGTTTGCCGTAACTAACTAACATAAAACAAAGCAAACTAAACCCAAGGTGGGAAAGTGTTGAAAGCTAGAAAAATTTCATGCTTTTCTTGCACTCGCAAAGTACTCTCTAGACAGTTTTCGATAAATGTCGTTTTAAGAAGTAATACATGGCCTGGTAGATAACTCTGTCAATACTAAACCAAATCTTGCAGGCTATGACTTTGATTTAATCAATTAAATATTTATTCATTACTTTGTTTACTCCTTCGAAAGTCACACCAATATACGTTATTCGCAAAGTACTCGTCACACAGTGTTCTACAGAAATCACTTTAAGAAGTAAAATATGGCTTGAAGGATAACTCTGTCAGTACTAAACCAAATCTCGTTAGTTAATATTTTGAGTTTAATCAATTAACTATTTATTCATTATTTTTGTCATTCCTTTTAAAGTCACACCAATATACTTAATATGTTTAAAATATAAAAGACATGACATAAATTTCCGACCATATACAATTTTGTGTGATTACGCAAGTATCTTTGTTTGTCCAGCTTTTCTTGGACGGTGTTACATTTATGCGTGATTAATACTCATTAAACTCGATGGACGATTTCGTTACGTGATTTAATTTCACCCTTCTTCTTGTTGGTTAACAAATAATAAATTCAGCACAGAAAGATTGGAAAAGTATTAAATGGCCCGTAAACATGACACTTTAATAAGTTAAAATGAAAATATTTTCTTCTTCATAGAGACAGAAGCTTTTATATTTAAAAGAAGGGGCTTAAGAAATCATATAAACATTTAATTATCATTTGCTTATATTTGAGCGTATTTGAACTTGAAATGATTTATATGGTGGAAGTAACTCGCCTCTCAGAATATGGTTCAATCGTGGAGAAATGATGTGCGTCCAGGAAAAATGCAGTGATCGTGGTCATCAGTTTACGTTATTCACATCATTCTTTGTCTTTCATTTACATGCATTACTTCGATACTTCGACATTGACTTAATATTCAGTAAGAAATATATACATAATTTAATATTCATGAGCAATTTTGCCATACGCGTCTTTTATCAAAAGCTGCAAAATTCCTTCATAAGTTAAATCGTTCTTTATTAGCCTAAAACAAATAAGTCTCCTTCTCCTAGTTACATTTTTGTAACTGCTTTGATATTTGATATCCCAGTTCTTATTCAATGCTGACTAATGTTGAGTGCAAGGAATATTTCGTATTTGAACTATTCGGGGAGGTTAGGTTAGTTTAGGTATACATGCAGGAGCCACCTATTACTATTTACCATGAGTAACTAGATATATGACCATTACACTAGTTATTCAGATTAGCAACGCCTACCTGAGGACCACGGTACTGTTCTGGAGCCGAGGTACTACTGTTATCTGGTGCAACTTGCGTCGCAAGATCTGCCATCGCTGGCTGTGTCACCAATTGTCCCGCCTTATATCCGGACCTACTTTGGTTAGTGGAGCAGTTAATTGAGAACGATATGATTGCATATTCATTGTACCTAGCCATTCATTGCTTATAGATACACTCCATGTACTTAGTTCCCACTCGTGGAAATTCACATCCTTAATATTTCAAGATTTTATATGCTGAAATTACGCAAGAAAAATAATTCTTCCTTATCAGTTATCCAGTTAATGGTGCAGCAGGTAAATGAAATTAATAGTCATACATTAAAGTATAATGAAATAGCTATAAACAAATATTTCAGAAAAGAAAAATGAATAAATATATGAATTTCGAGAATTCAAGAATCATCTCTGTTAGGTTTCTGAAATAACATCTGTAAAAATATTTCGAAACAGCATAAAGCATATTTTTGGGAGTCATAAAAGCAGAAATTTCATGGCTGAATTCCAGAAGTATTTGTTAAAGCAGTACCGTGCATACTTCAGGCCTATTTTAATTTTAAAATTTCCTTTACTTTCTCTCTTATCTCGACCTTTACTTTCCTTTACATCCTCTCGACCGTGTTATACAATGTGAGTTGCTTACATGTTCCTTATCTTTGGATTCTGAGATCTAATCATATCTCCTCTTATATTAAAATAAAGAACCTAAAAAACCACAATTTTGATTACTCATAATTTACATAAAAAATACACTGAATTTTATCTCTTATTTGATAAGGAGCATTGAGGTTCTGATATCTAATCCCAACTGAGAATGTAATGAGTTGATAAATCATTCTTAACAGTCGCAGAGGAACACGAAAGCGGATGCAAGTGTACGATAAATTTCGTGTCGCATCATCTCCAACGTTAAGTATAGAAACTCTTTCGTAAATGTTAAAGTAGGTAATGATTCGAGAAATGTACATACATTTTAGCAGAGAGATTTTTATCGCATAAATGCAAGCAGCTCAAGATGTGATTCAGATTTCGATTATTTGAATATTGCACTTAAGCTGGAATAAATTTCACTCTTTTCTAAGAAATGAGCAAATAGTATTTTCATGTTATTAAAGCAAAATTGCAAATATAATTTGGCTTTAGTGTTAATGAATAATTTTAAAATTGTTTTGAATAAATAATTCACAGTCTGGTTTCGAAGGTCTGAGAAATTATTAATTTTCTTGGTTATATAATTTCGCAGTTCAATAAATAATTCTCGTTGCGAAAAATGCATTTCACAAAAAACTGCAAATGGTGAACCGTGAACGAGATGATGACCAGTTATCATTCATAACATTTTATTTTGACTTCAATGTAATGGCCATTAAGCATTTTGGTGCCAGAAAAATGGCAAATTGCTTCCCCGCTTACAAACTACAAATCTTGCCATCTGCTAAGTAAATATACTAAACGCTTACGTTATGACAGCCCTTGAATTATTCCCTAAATTTGAACTAGCTGTGTCTCGCATGCCGGTATTCTCATAGAATCGAGACGCATATAAGCATTCTGTACCGCGCCACCCGCATAGAGAAAATTCCGTACGCGTGATTGGACACACTTTCAGATGACATCATTTTCTCTTGGCATAACGATATTTAGGCTGGATTCTTACTATTTTGTCGTTAAATAACGCGCATGAGTGACTCCGAAGCGTGAAAATTATCGTTTATTTGCTTTCAAACGAAAAAATTTAGCTTCAACTTTCTGCAGATGGCTTCCTGTTTTATGGAATAGTAAAATTATAAAATGTTTCTGTTAATATCAGATGCTGATAATATCATAAGCAATATTAAGCGCTTAGATTATATAAATAGCTGAGTTCTTGAATTTAATGCAAAACTAAAACACAAATATCTCGATCCAAGTGTAAAGGCCTTGTTGTGCTATTAAGTAGGTTATTATTATTTTAGTTTTGTTACAATCTGTTGCTTTCACATTAGAGAAAAAATTTCTTTTTCAAATAGTATGTTATTATGTCCGTGTGGTTCTAATATTCTGTTATCTTATTTGAAAGAAAAAAGTGCATTCAGTACTGTCACGGAATTTAATATAAGTGTATAAGAAAAGAAACTCCGTTCTCTGTCAAAGACTATTTTTTACAAAGGTACAAAAATGTTCCACATTAATAAATGGTCAATATTCATAAAGCAATATTGTTCAAATTAAAATGCGTATCTCTATTTCTTTGTTCCAAATCTATATTAGTCTAACTTCCAAAATATATTTTGCTCTTTCAGACTGATTATAAATGTTGTGAATTTATTGTGTACTATGATAACTTGCAGCGTCGTTTTAGATATTTCCAAAAACTGACTTGTCTCATGTTATTACAGATTGCATTAACAGAGAATGGCTATATAATGAACATGAAATAATGAATTAACTATCACAGCACTTTTCATATGAAGGGTTTTTAATTAAGAAAACGTTTATTAAAAATTTCTGCACTTAATATTAATACATATTATCGGAGTTAGCACAAGAAGAAATAATAATTTTTTTTTTTTTTAGGGAAAAAAATCCCCATAATTTTTACATTAAATTCACCACACTGCAATATTGTAAAAAGTGTAATCTCATAGCTACAAAAATACGACGCACGTAATAATCTTTTCGGTACTGCTATCAAAATGTAAACAAACGGTATGGAGGTATACCAAAGCAAAGTCAAGTCGCTCCTAAGCGTAGAGGAAATGATGTCATCGGAAGCCATATCCAATCACGAGGAGGGATTTATCCCTGTGTATGTGGCGCGGTACAGAATGCTTATACGCAATCCTGACTGAAGTGCTAGCTTCTATCTGTTATTGCATTTCTTCAACGTAAAAGTCAAAACATACCTAATGATCAGTAAAACTTCACAATATGCATGGAAAAACTAAACAAGTTATAGAATTGTGCTTTTGTGTTATTCACAATTTCAAGAAGGACGAACTGATTACCATGATGAAAAGGTTCGAGACAAACATTTTTATTGCTATTAAATGATTTTCTTAAATAACAAAATATTGTAACAGATCATTTTCCTCAAATTTAGTAACGTGTTGATTCAGTGGCTAAGCAAACTATGTCTACGACAAAGACATATAAAACTTGATGACATGTTAGGATAAATATTTTAACCTGTAAGGTAACAGACGACGAGAAATGATTTTGATACGTTTTTAAACTTTGCTTATATTAAAACACTTTCTTAATTCTGGATTTTATTTCTACTTAAAATTTCTTTAATTGGCACACATATTTCCATTTGAAATGTGAGTAAAAAGAATATCGTCTTTCGCTTTTCAAAGTAACAAGGAACTGTTACAAATTTTGATACCCTGTCATTCTACTTTTTCAAGTCTACATTTCCTGTTATAAAACAAAGTAACATATGTCATAGAATATTATTTTCTTTGTCGTTTCAGTATTCATTTTTAACTTATACACGCGATTCGAAACTTATGCATTTCAAAATCTTTGCGAATATACATCAGAAGAGAAGATAGTCTTAGAGCTTAGCTCGCATAAACGGAAGGTATTTAAGAAAACACAAGACTAATGCAAAAATCGTTCTTCACCGACTCACAGAATAACGATTAGAACATTTGATGTCCAGTTGTTGAAAAGTACTGGAAATAGTCCTACATTACAGATCACAATTACTGACGGAAATTAACAATGCTGTTTCAAATAAGTCTTCCCCACCAAACGGCAATGTTCCGCATTGTAGAAATATAAACATTATGCAGATGTACTGACAGGCATATAAGAAGAATCCTTCAAAGCTTGTTTCCGGGACTTATAGAAATTTTGGCAGCTGTAATAGAAGTAATAGAAGGGAATAATTCCACAGGACTGAAGACCATTAGGTTGAAGTATTTAATGTATGTTTTTTACATCCTAAGACAATTCTGACGAAGGAAATATATACGTAGTGAGCAAGAACTTTTCAGTCGAACAAATAGTGAAATGAACCAGGAATAAAACAATAAGGCAGGATGCCCATCGTTTCCATTTTTTCAAAATGAACCATTTACCATTGAACCATTTTTTCATTTTTCAAAATTAAATGTACATTTTACATTACAAAAACTTATGGCAGTAGCTAATTCGGCAAAAATAGTGGGTTGTGTCCTATTGATAACTTAAATATCCATATTCTCTGATAGATTTCGTGAGCTAATTTAATCTATATGAATAATTTTCTTTGAAAGTGAATAAATTATCAAGTGAATAAATTATCGTTATTTATTGGAATTCTTACAACAAAAAAGAACTCTAAATAGATTGCTAAAAGAAAAAACTAAAAAAGAAACATTTGCAATACTAGCACGGGGAACTGTTGCTAACAGGGAGTTGCAGAGCATTTTTGTCACCGATGATGACGGAAGAATCTAAATTCAGCCGCAGATGTTATAAGATACGGAATCGTTTTTTACGTGTCTTAAATAAAAATAAATTAAAGATAAAAATTTTTATTAGTTTATTTAGATGTATTAAAAGAACTAAATGATTGGAAATGATCTACGGAAAATGAAGCCGTATCTACTCCTTTTTTTGATAATAACCCAGTTGTGGTTATACTATGCATAACCACAACTGGGTTATGCTATAAAAAGCTATTATCTAATTTTACTCATTCCTAGTTCCTTTGGATAAATGGAGTTTATCTCTGGGTACGTACAAAATGTTATATACATACAAGATACTTATTACAAAACAAAACCTCATAGAATATATGAAAATACTATTTTCGATGGAATTTAATAGAAGATAAGTGATATTTATCTGAAATCACAGTGTGTTTGCTGTAGGTAATAACAAGATAAAGTACAATAGAATGTCGTAGCATCATGTATAAAGAGAGTGCTTTACTAATGTCTCTATAATATCAAAGAAAATATTTTTTGCAGTTCAAGTAGCCAGAAATCAGAAAATAATTATTGCCGTCTTCCAATGTATCTCAACTTTCACAGCTTTACCGCTGGCCAACATAGAATGTTGAAGCATAGAAATTTATGACCTAACAATCTGTTATTTTGTGAACAATTTGATGAAAAACTAGAATTTATTGGATATTTATTAACCTGAAAGTACATGAAAATTCCCTGTTGTTGTATAATCTGCCATTCAAATAATTAAATACAAAATATACGTATCTGGCATTTACGACAAACATAATTATCCTTTAAGCAACTTCATAATTAACAATGTACAAAGTGGACTCCGCATGGATAATATTCAGTAATTATAAATATATAGATTAATTTGCTGTCGAAATATAACTATAGCAAAGCAGCCCTACTCAGCCGTCTAATAAAGGTTTATTGAATTAAATTCGAATTTACAAGCCATACATATTTTCCCCTCAAAATTCATCTCAATTTTAGAAACAGAAGGTCTGCAAAATGGTTTGAATAAATGACAACTGTGAGAGGTAAATGCCGCGTTTACACTCTGCACTGTCGTAGATATTTGAAACCTATTTTTAATATTTAAGATAAGCACGAAAGTTAATTTTAAATAAACTAAAAATTATATTATTTATATATTTAAGTCTGTTATTATGTAAGGTTCAATTAGGTAAATTTTTGGTAATCATATTGGGAATAGATTTCCAAACACGTAAAATATTTAGTGTTACAACTTCCGTCGTTCTTGTTGTTTATTTTTGCCTAGTGAAGGTAGTCATTTTCCACCTACAGACTTGAACAAAGACTTAAGATAAAAAGGATGAAAAGGAAAGAAACTATTTCATTTCATGGAGTTCTGCATATTCTATTGCTTGCGTTTTTACTGCAACTTGGCTTACCTGTTGAACGCATTTTGTAGTAAATTTACCACGGATTTAAAATACTGTACTTACAGCTTGGTATTGAATATTTGATAGTGAGGAGTTAAACTCACCTTTTATGTAAAATGTCAGTCAGGGTTTTTTTGTTCAAGCTGTAATCTCATTTTCTTAAGAACATTGGTGCATATGGTCGCAAGTTAAGCTTTGAAGCTACTGAAAATATAAAAATGTACTTTTTTCCATTTTCTTCGCTGGGTGTTGCAAATGTGAGGTTTTCAAAATTGTGGACGGAAAATGCGCAATCACGTTCTCTCTCAGTATAAGCACCTTTAAAAATATGTAGGTAATTCGCAAGAGCGATAGGTATAGATCTTGCTCGTAGATGTAATTATTAGACGATTTTAAGGAGAGTAATGTCGAAGAGGAAAGTAAAGGAATGAGTATTAGCAAGCTAAAAATCTAAAGTTTTAAATTTAGAATGTGTTTAATTCTTTCTTTTTCTTCATTTCTCTAGCATGACTGCCATCATTCACTTATGAGTTTAAAGATTACAGAGGAAGGTTTAGAGGAGTTAAAAAACAACAATTAGAAAGCTCTCTGTTGCAAGGCTGGTTTTGATTACCAAGCATCTTCGAGGCTTTCTAGCATTTATATAATAACGTGATTTAACAAAAATAATTAATACAATGTTCTAATGGTAGGTAAAATTTAAAGGGGTTTTCTCAGACGAATGAATTTTAAATATCGCTGCATCATTTAAACTACTGTCTTAAAATTGTCATTGATTGTATATATATTTTGTGTGTACTTTAGAGGCTGCTCTTCCGTAAATAGGAACTTAATTACTAAGTTACACTTATTATGATATATGTAATTGCTAGAATGTAGTTACAAATAATATACTTGTCTTGCTCTTATTTGTCCATGTATTTATTACATACTTTCTTTGATAACAATAACTCATTTTGTTATAATGGTAAGGCTAGCAACAGTAGGTTCAGTAGAATTTGGAATTAGACCACACAGTTTAAGACTAGAAGTATATTTATTAAAAGTAATGTGAGCTATCCATGAATGTTTCATTCTATTTTGTTTGAGTGTTCATTAAAATCAGGAAAATTATTACACTGAACAACATGCTGTCTTTTAATTTATGCAATAAATCTTCAGTAAAAGACTCAGATATACCGTATTTACTTGCTAAATTTCCCACTTTTTGTGCTAATGTTTTTGTACGAAATTCGCGAGGAGAAAATTATGTGAATAATTTAGTTTTCGAAGTTAAATACTGGCTAAAATACGAATGAACAACTGAAATGTATTAGTGGGTAAACTATCGGAAACTGTCAAAATATTTATTTTAAGTATATATTTTTTCAATAAAAATACGTAGCACTATTAAGAATACCAATATTTGATAACTTATATCTATATTTATACTCCAAGCATCTTGAATATCACCCTCTGTTATTCTCCTGCATTGCTATTGCTTCAGGGCTCAAATTATTTAATAGTGCTGGATGTGTCGTTTGCTACAGTTTGTTTGCTACAGTTTGTTACTGATCGTCACTGCCATTGTTGTAATCGTCTTCATCACGGTTTTGTCAGTATTCCCTCGTGGAATGATCTTCAGAACCATCACGGACATTTGATGTCTTCGTTTTCCTTAAGATCTTCACTACGTTGATACCAACGTAGTGAAGATCAGTATCATATCAAGTATGCTACTAGAAATTTTTGATAGCACGGTTACGTTTATGTAGCCGAAAGCGGCTGTGAGTACAAATGGAAATACGTAAATATTATATATTGCACCCAAGTACGATTAACTGGCCAAACATATGCTACTTAAGTAGCTGCTGTTGACGTCAGCATGCTAAGTGGTATGAAGAGGTTCATTTAAGCCCTGATACGAAATGTTTGTAAATTTTACAGGATAAGGTTTAGGATTTTACAGGATAAGGTATTTCTGTTCCTACGGAAAATGAAGGGAAGAAAGTGAGCACTGAGGTACTGTAGGAGGCACTGAAGTGGAAAGCCAATCAAAAATATCAGTCGTCGGTCTTTTTGTTGCCATTGATCATTTGGTAACTTCCTATATGGGGAAACTCCAAACAAATCAAACGTTTGTGCGGGGACCTATAGCCGTTTCACCAAAAGTTATCCTCCCCTTCTAGAAATCGGTATATTGCTATAGCAGATAAGCGGAATCGACGAGCATGCTCCACAAGTTTTACTTCCATCGTTGCAGCATTACTTCGTAATAAAATATATGCTTGTGCTGTACACTAAAGGCTCGATAAAGGATCTATAGCCTCGAGTACCAAATTTTTGAGTTGCATATACCGCCCAATTCAGAGATTCATGTCGTCAGGTAAAGATTTCATTGTCATTCGATTAGACTGGTCCAGACTGGCGAAATACTCTGTTCATGGACGAGTTCAAATTTTCCCTGGAATCAGATAATAAGTGTGTAAAAATCTGTAGAGAACAATGCACATGTAACCAGGCACAGAATGTCATCGGACATTAGGCATTCAGAGGTAGCAGCATAGCAGTAAGTGTGGGCTGGAATTTAATTGAGTTAACATACTCAGCTACCCATCTTTAAAGATGGTTCTGCGACTTCTACGGGGTATTGTGAGGAAGTCCTACAACCCAATGTACTACAACTCTGAGCTGCAGCAGTTGATCCTAATCCGCGTTCCTATTCAGCCAGCATCATTTACGAGTACCTGGAGAGTGACGGTGTTTCTCGTATGGAGTGGCGTCCTATTCCTATGATGAAAGGGGTCCATGGAGAAAACAAGCTGAAAACCATTGTTACCATTAAAGTGATCTGAGCAACGTGAATGGAAATGAGATATTTAAAACAAAAATCAAATGTTTAACTACCGATATTTAGAATTTTGAATTAGCAGTAACCTAATAACTATACTGTATATTTAAGAAAATGAAGTGACATTCTTTCAGATATTTTTCATACACAGCCTTTTATGTCTATTAGTGATTATGTTAAACTACAGCTAAGCTCTAAATTTTATAATAAATGAGAAGGAAAAATATATTTTGTAATTATGTAAATAATGTTTCTGAATGTAATTTAACCCTTTTCATTCATTGTTGAATTCTTACTTTCTGCCTAAGTAGTTAAATAAATAGCATAATATAAATTAAGCATAGACTTTGAAAGAAATCGCACCTCAGAGAACTGCAATGAGCCACTGTATTTGTTTACATAAATGTTTCAACTCTTTCCAGCTTTAAACTTTTATAATTAAGCACAAAAATTCCTCAATTAAGAAAATTAATTGAATAGGAATTCAGCAGTCACATAAGTAGTCCATTATTTCCCATGAGGAGCTAAAAGGCTGGGTGTAGGGCAAAGACGCCTTAAGATATAAATCCCATTACAATGATTTGCTCTTACATATTAATTTAAGTGCTTTGTGTCTGATGAACTCTGTGAGCAATAATGTTTTCCTTTTTCTTCCCTTTTTTGTTTTTACTTTTTGTTCTCTCTTAACAAAATCATTTCTTGCTAAGCAAGTTTATTGGAAATTCTGTATCTTATATTCGGTTATGATGGCTAGATAAAATAGGATTTCTATCAGTAAATCTTCGTAATGTACGCAAAATATATAGGCTTCCTAATTTCCCGAAAATTATATAGGCTATATTATAATAAGATAAAGTAATGTATAATTAGTTTGACAAATTTAGTATAGTGTTACAAATAACATAAATGTATATTTGCGATAATAATGACAATACAAATAATTCGAATATGTTTTATAGCATAAAGTGCTTCATGTAATAGTCTAACTGCTTTAAGACTTTAGTCAGTATGGATCTACTAAATTTTGTATTTTCACAGTAATATTCGCATAGAAGTAATTGTGCTTTATTCATGGATGTATAAGAATTCTAGCTGATGTCTGATCTCTGAATTTGTCAAATGTTTTTCTGAAATTCTTAGTACAATTATCAATATTATACTCTATAACATTAAAAGTGACTCACCAAAAAAGATTTATTTAAATGGGACGAAATTCGGTACAGTATGTATTGAAATGTATCAGATATACTTGTATTGAAAACGAAATAGTATCATGGGAATTGAACGTTTTATTCAGGAAATACCGCTACAAGCGAAAAAAAAGTTAATAATGCGTTTTCCTACCTCTGGTCTACTGTAATCTGGCCGCTGGCTTGTAGCATTGGCAGGGTTCCTTGACAAAAGCCCTCTAGTCGAAAGCGCCCGCTGCTACAGCCCACAAAAATTTCCCGCTGTGATAATTCCCCACGCGGCAAATGCCCACAACGATGAAAGCGAACATTGATAAAAGCCCTCATTGATAAAAGCCCACACTGATATAAGTCCTCATTGACAAAAGTCCACACTAATAAAAGCTCACATAATCAAAAGGACACATATTTCTGCCCCACAAAATGTATTTATAATCGCAATCGTAAATGGAGTATCCAAATCTGAATTTTAATGTCTCAAAAATATGCCTGATTGATATTTTTTCCAAATAATGAATTTTTAAAGTGATACATGTTTCTTTTTCTTCATCTAAATGAAATAACATTTAACAACATGTAATATAAGCATAAAATCCGAAAAGAAGTGTTCTTTGTAATTCTGCCGAAGACAAATTTTTCCAGTTTATTTGCACAAAACATATTTCCTTAACACAGCATCTTTTGGAATATAATATGTTTACACTAAAGCTTATTTATTAGCTTTATCGACTTGAATGCTGACCTGTGATATATTCTTCTAGTTACAGAGTTTTTCAGAATAATGTGAAGATAAATTAGCTATAAGAATGAGTAGCGACGGCGTAAGGTTATCCTGCGCCCGCCTGCAAAATTGCTGAAGTCACCTCCCCCTTTTTTTTAATTTTTAATTTAATTAATTTCTATAGGAGAGTGAAATTTTGAAGAAAGCATTTGTTGAAATTTTTTTAACAATTTATCGAAAATAATTTATTTTTCGGCATTTCATATTTACAAATTTTTCTATAATTTCTTTTGCACCTATTTCTTGACAGATTTCATTTTTAATGGCAATCAAAGCTAGACTTATGAGTCTTTCCAGTGATATACTTGACTGTAAGTATGTCTTGATCAATTTTAATTTGGAGAATGATCTTTCGCTATTAGCAACACTAACAGGAATGCTAAGTAGTATGGTCATGAAGTTTGGGAAGAAAAAATTATTTGAGAAATTTAAGTTCAAAATATCGAATGGGTCATTCATACCGGCTGCATAAATGTCTTCCGAAGCTACTATTTCGTCATAGAGTTCTTATGCGTTAATATCTTTATTTTTATCATACTGTACCCATTTTTCTAATTTACTGCATTTTATTTCAAATTTGCATTATCAATTTCTGATAAATTACCCAGGAAACTAAAATTATCGCAGTGATTTTTCATTGCATCAAATCTTTCGTTTAATGATGTCCAAGCAGTATCCAAAATTCTAAGAAAGACATTTGCCCTAAACTTCTCTTCTGGAGATTGAGGAGATTTGTCAGCATGTTCGTAATTGAAGTGGCATTTCTTTTTCTTTCTTCGGATATTCTTCAATGAATTTCTTAAGCTACTTATTGCCTTTAAGGCTAGTGTAACACTCAAACCCTTTTCTTGCAATTGTTTGCTGACAGGACTAATTCTGCTAAGCAAATCGTGCCAAACTATCAAGAAGCTCAGAACAAATAAATTTAAAATCTTTGATTTTGGTGCATAGACTTCGGCTTCATGTTGCACTTCGCTTGAAAAGCATTTATCTTCGGATATTTCAAAAAGAGAATCATAGATTTCTCCTAGTTGATATCTAAAAGGTCGAATGGCTTCAATTTTGTTTTCCCATCGAGTGCTTGAGAGGGATTTTAAGGTTAAACAGGAAATATTTTAAAAGAACTGCCCATCACTTAGCAGAAGAAGAAAATAAATTGTATAATTCTTGAATTGTCGAAAAAAAACTAATTGTATCTGCATTCACTTTTGCTGCATCATTAATCATTAAATTTAAGCAATGTGCGGCACAAAAAACATAAAGCGCACGAGGATTTATTTTTAAGATGTTACTTTGAAGACCATTTTTCTTCCCTTTCATATTTGCGCCTTTGTCATACCCCTGGCCTCTCACATCATCAAGGGGAATGTTCCACATTTTCAACATTTCCATTACCTACATCCTAGAGCCTAAGATAATTTTTTTTCTTTTTATTACGAAATGAAAATTAGTTCATTTTTTGTTATATATTCGTTGATATTAACATTCTGTATAATTTTTATAAATATTTTAGTGTTCATATGATGCCCGTTTAATTTTTCAAATTTTATTTCCGTATAAAAGTTTAGATACGTTTTAGTTTATATAAACATCTTTGCTAAATTATCAATATTGCTCAAATCTTATTTTATCTTCTGTTTGATAAATCGGTAGAAAAGTATTTGAATATCATTACGATATAACGTAGTAGGTTATTAATCCTAAAATTCAAAATATTAATTATAAAAATTAATTTCACTTGACTTTTGTGTTTGAAATAAAAAGTGACATAAATGAAGCAGTCACATGTATCTACCGTAGAAATGATCGCCTTCGCTTGTGGCGTCACAAGTCGGTGGAGCAGGCCTGTAGATATCTAGTTGACCTTGGACGATGCCCCAGAAGCCAACTTAATATTAAAAATCTAATAAAGGTTCTCCACATTTTATGAAAATAACTGAACATGAAACTTCAGTTCTTTACCTCGGGCACCCCAGTCTACGTGCCTTTAATGGGTAAGCTTCTCAAACGGAGTTTTATATGCTTTTTATCTTTCTGTATAAACGCGTGCACGAACACACCACGATGCTTAATTGGGAGTCTAGTCATTAAAGGAATTGTATAAACATTAAGAATTTGAGCTTCGTCTATAAACCCCGGCATTCCGCTCCCCCTCGAAAGAGAAAATAAACCCTCTATACCAGTGTTCCCCAACCTTTTTATCACCACGGACCGGTCAAAGTTTGATAATTTTACCGCGGCCCGCTGGAGGGGGGGCGTTGATTGTATATATTTTAGATAATTTTGATTTATTAATTTAATTGTTTTTATACATGTCTTCAAAATAAAATACAGTTACACCAAAAAATAAATATAAAGTGATTTAACATTTTAACTTACTAGAAAGTTAAATCAATGAGAACCCTGAGCTTGTTTGTTTGCAATGAGATGGTTCCATCTAAGGGTAATCGGAGACAATGACACCCGAAGTGTGTTGCTTATGTAAGTTTTAATTTAATGTATTGCTTATGTCTAGTTTAAATGAAGCACAGATGTTTTTTATTTGGGGTATAAACTTAGTAATTTAAATTCAGTTTCAATGAAATGGGCGGTACCATTTGATCCACGGACCGGGCGTTGGGGACCACTGATCTATAGGACTGAATTTTCGTCTATGCAAATCTTGCACCCCCCTCCAAATCCCGCGAAAAAAAAATTAAAAGTTGGCGCCTGTATTTATTCTTAGATATGGCAAAATGACAAATTTGCCCTCATAGAAAGGGCTAATCCGTTCCCCCTTCTCACCCTCACAGAAAATTTTTAGAAAAAGAAGCCGTATTTCACCGTACACATTTTAAATAAAAATACTGTAAAATCGATTAAATAAGGATAAATAAACATTATATTAAGAAAAACAAAATAAGTACATACTTCATCAAATGGACTTTTCTTTTCCAATAGTAGCAAAGGTATTGTGCATCGAAAATTTTCTTCGCCAACTGCTCAGTAAATACGAAGAAGGAATATGTAGATGATACATAACACGTGGCTTTCTAGACACATGGAAAATGACCTCATAGCGTGAATTCCCAACTCGAACTTCTTTCTGTGACCTACACCTAAGGATTGATGGGTGGGTGACAAAGCATTGATGGTAGGGCTGTTGAGGAAAGGTGGGGGCGCAAACTCCCACGGTCCCTGTCCTGTGTAAGCATTCAAGGATTCTTGCTAGATCTAGCAACTTTGTAATCCTCGAGATGTCTTGATAATTCTTATGTGCGTTTTTTTTCGCAATCAATTAGCTGAACATTTGAGAAGTTTGCATTAAAAAAATGTATTACAAATTAGTGTTCATCTTTCTTAAAAATCAATTTTCGTGAACTGGAAGTTTTCTAAAGGAAAGCTAGTCTTTTTCTGAAGCCCTTTAAAATTATTTTCATTACTTTCTTTTCTTTACAATTTGAAATTAGGCAATATTCCTATCTTATGCTCTTGATGCCCTTTGTGAAATTTTCAAATATGAAGCCAATTTGTGCATCCGCGACCTTTCGGGTGATCTAAGAGAAAACTTTCTTGTGGTGATTGAAAAAGTGTACTTAGAAAAGAAATTAATTTTTTAAATACAATCCAAATTTTCCCCCTTGGAATAAACCAACTAACAAACAAATAACTAAATGACGAATAAACGAATAAACAAAATGAGTTGTTTTCCACTTTGCAATTTTATTCTACGTTTTAAAGCATTTAACACATTAATTGGCGAATTTTCCTATGTTATGTTACTCTAGTTAATCGAGTAGCAATCCATTTTTTATTAAATTGAAATTTATTGTTAATGCGTAAGATTACTTTATTTTTACGACGCTGGGCCCATGGTTTGTAAATTTTAAACTTCCTTTGTTCTTGAGTTCAGAATCTTTCTTTGTTTAAATTATAGAAACGGTAAACCCATTTTCAGCCCCACAAACGTATTACTTTTATGTAAATTTTAATATATGTAATAACTGGATTTATTAGAAATATTTCAATACTTAAACCAATGATTACAAACAATGAACAAACCTTACTTTCAACCAATGTCTTTGCTTAAATATAGATATAACAGACATGAGATATAGCATGTAGACAAGCCATGCAACTTAGAGATATGGTTGCAATATAGCAGACATGTTTTATTAGTTCATTAAAAATTTGTTAGAGACAGTGTCTAGTCAAGAACTAGCATATTGTCTCTCAGCAATTCTACTGCTTAAATAGTGAATGAGGCTTTTAAAATGGTTAAGAAGTATTTTCAAATCATCTTCAATAATATTTCATTTTCCAGTTATTGAAAATTTTTACAATATTTGAAATTCTAGCTAAATCTTTAGATAAAACTAATTCAAGAAACATAATAAAATACAAGAAAAGAGGTTGCCAAAAATAATTTAAGAAATGGACTGAAGAAAATGTAAGAAAGTGTTTTTTTAAACTTCACTTGCGAGAGAAATTTCAGATATTGGTATCTTCTATAAATAGCAAATACCAAAAATGTCGTAGTAAAATATTGCAGTAAATATCAAAAATATCTAAAATCATCTTTAATTTATTTCTCATCAACCTCTAATGGCTCTCCTATTTCTCCTTCCCATCTGAGGCCGTTCTTTGTCACCCTAGGTTAGAAAGGGGTTAAGCAATTAAGCAAAGCTGTTCTCTCTTTAACTGCATTTTCACTCAGTTGGAAGCAAAAGAAAAGGAACACAAATGATCTCCGCTTGAATAGCCAGAAGCCAGTTGGAAAACTGCATGACAAAAGCCCACAAAGCGAATGCCCACTTAAAAAGAGCTCACATTTTCAGGAAATCCAAAATAGTTACGACTTCCTGAAAAATTTTACAAATAGCAATTATTATGATTAAATATGAAGTTTCAAGTGGGAACGAAATTAATTTATATAAAATCGAAGTAGACAAGATTAACCTAAATTATTTGAAATCTGGATTTTAATTCACTATTAAAACAGTATTTATGTTATTGCACGCAAATGTTTTCCTAATCATAATAGACTAGAGTACTTTTACCTCTTTCTTCGAAATAAAAGTTCGGCTTTAATTCTCCATATTTAATTCATTATATTTAAAATTTTCTAAACGGTTAAATACTTTATAAATTATTCTCTGGAAATGATGGAAATGTACATTCATTTTGCACTGCTTATAATTTTATAGATTAAAAGAAGCAGTGTGACTATTATTCCTTTTCACCTTCCTCTGTCAGACTTATACGAGCGACACTTCCCCTTGTCGTGTAAATATGACATAGATATATTTTTTTTAATTAAATTAATTTTATTTTTATTATGACTCTCTTATATATATAGAGTTTTAATACATCTGGAGCCGAAAATAAAATGTGTTATGTTCTTTAATTTATTGTTCAATTATTTGTTATTAATTTAATTTTATCTATTTCTTTTATCTCTTTTTATGAATCTGTTTCGTATAATTAAAAAATAGAAAAAATATTAATTTCAAAGTAGCATATGCATTGGCGTGGGTTTTTGTCAGTGTGGGCTTTTACCAATGTGGGTTTTTATCTGTGTGGGCTTTTATCAATGTGCGCTTTCAACGGTGTAGTATTTGTCGTGTTAACAATTATCACAGTGGAGTTATTTTTGTGGGCTTTTATCGCGTGAACTTTTGTCCATTGTTCAATTATTTGTTTCAAAACCCACACCAATGTATATACTACGTTGAAATTAATATTTTCCTATTTTTTATTATACGAAGCAGATTCATGAAAAAAGATAAAATAAAAAATATATAAATTAAATTAAATTAATAACAAAAAATTCAACAATAAACTTTCCTCAATTTTATCGCGTGCGACTTCACCATATAGGCTTTTGTTTAGTCACCAGTTGGCGGATGTCCTTCTGCGAAATTGCTTGCTATGCACTTTCCAATTGACGACCTAGGTTAGCGCGATCCAGTGATAGAAGAAGATGCCTGCTTATCAGATCCCGAATGGACTGTATTGATGAGAGACTTGGCGATCTTGCCGAACAGGGAATTATCGGAGAAGCATAAACGCATGCCTTGCGACCGAGCATTATTTTGTAGAAATTTGAACCCAGGATTCTATTAAGAGATAGACAACGCTACGGAGCGTGGAATTTCGTCGACTTATTGCCGTGATTAAGGGTGTCAGGCTGTTAAATGAAATAGTACCCCATACCATAGCTCCTGATTGTCGGGCTATATAGCGGACAAAACTGTGAAAACAACTCTATTCCACTCCGTGAGATCCTAGGTCTAATGCGCCCGCCATCACGCAAAATGTGCCTGCTTGTGTATAACGCTGCGAGGCAGTTGGTGCAAAGGCCTCTGCGACTTCAGCCTCCGTTCACTGAGTCGCCTAACAATGGTCATTACTTCCATTGCTAAGAATGTAACTGACAACCTGGAATAATTCGCTGTTACTTCGGTACTCTCCCTCTAAAAAGAGTCAGATGCAATGTACATGTGTAGTTTATTATGTGCTTATTATTCTCTTCACATGGAATATTAACTTGTGTTTTATATCAATTTGTTACTTACTGAATATAATTTTAAGATTTTTTATGTTAACAATGTAGAGCAATTTTTGTATGATTTATCTACCTAACTATATTTTTGATGTTAATATCGTATTAATATACCGTTCTGCTTCACAAATGTATTAATTTATAGATAATTTTATGCTCTGCTATTAACTGTATTCATGTAGAAATATTTACCTAAATGTTGTCATATCCAAACTTTAGCAATGTGTATTCTGCTACATTTTGTGTTCTATAATAGTTAATACAATTTGTATCTTTGTAATATTGTGTCTATGTATACGCGTAGCTATTTTGTTTCTTTCTGTTTATGCAAATAATGGAATGCTCACAATTGAGTTGTCTGAACATACTGCTTTTCCTTCTTCCCTACTAGACATCTTCTCGTTATTTGACAGAAGATAACTACTTATTATTAATTGGTTGACATTTTTAGACGTGCATATTTGGTTCGCAGTCCAAGGGCAGGCCCTTTGGACATTGCACAATTGTAAAATCATTAAACATTTTGGATAATGGGGTTGTAGTCGAAAACCTAATTAAAACCAGTGGATGGCTGCACCACTATTCTCCAAAAAGAAAAAAAACATTCATTGGTATCCGGGTTACACTTCTGATCAATAATGAGAACACTTAAGGGGTGTAAACTGCATTATCAATATGACCTCGTGTTCTGTCGTCACAACCCTCTTGACGCTCCGTACGGCTATAATTCACCCATTACTGCCAACATCGGTGAGTGGTAGAATCGCCCTGACCCAAATATTTAGCGATTCTGCGGTTTGGCCAACCTGCTTTCTGTAATACAATTGCACTCTCTCTCTCTCTAAAATGCTGACATTTGCTTATACTGTTCGCGAACCTGAGTGTAAAACAATTGTACAGTCACCGTGGTTCGACGGAACTACATTCGCATGGAAATAATGCCTTAACATTGGAATCTCCTGTGTTTTACATATCATCCGGATGCTCGGTTTCAATGCGCTGAAGTTCCAGCTTATCAGTTACTGCTTCGAGAAGTTTATCATTTGCGTATTCTATCGAGAGGTATTGGTCATATGCAATATCTCCTCCCATTCAAATAACCCCTTCTTGATGCGTCGCTATTTATTCTACAGAGTGCATTATAGGGCCCTAAGGGAGTCTAGTGTCAAGAACTGTGCTCATTACAGACACCAAGCAAAAGGTTTTAGTGTGAAAAAAGGATAATGGATAGGAAGCAGCTGTTGCTGCTACGGGAAATGGCTGCTACAGAAATGGCTTTAAACTAAGAAACCTTCGTAGGCGCAGTCTCAGCTAAGAAAACTATAACGAAAGAGACAGTTTAGGAATAATAAAAATCGCTTAATAAGAAACAAAGTTGTACCACTCACAAAATAATGGAGATACTGCTTTTCGTTTGGTTGAAAGAAAGAGATATCAGCAAAAGAAAAGGTGAATTTATAGTTTAAATTAAATCCATGACGGATGCTACAACGTAAACAATCCAACAAGCGTTGGCTCAGATTATTACATCTTTGCCTAGCAAAATACTTAGGCGGATAGCTAATTTACAAAGCTGGGCGAGAGAACCGTACTATGGATAGCATCGC
>KK112266.1:299448-323232 GCA_000611955.2 Stegodyphus mimosarum | reverse complement strand
CCTAAAGTTTCAAGAACTATTGTATAAATACTCTTATTTCTTTAACATCCAAGCCTTAGCTAACGAAAACGAGAAGCAACGTTCCAAATCATATGAATATGCGTTGATTAACATGTAATGTACTATACGCAGTGAGCCTACTACTACGCTGCTTTTGAGAGGTTATGCTGGTGATGATGTAGAGTGTAAATCGCTTCTTGGTAAGCATTCAGAGAACTCAAAAGCATTACAAAAATTCCGTAAAAAAAAGATGGTATGATAGTATTATAGAGACGAAATGAAGCAACATAGGGCATGGAGTTCGTTTAAAAGAATGTCTGTTTAAAATTTGTGCCTGTAACATCAAGGTTTACCTGTATACCATAAAATTGGTCTGCTGCAAAACACTCAAGTATCTTAGAAGATATTTTATTTGAAGACTTTCCCTGACTGACATTTCAACTTTTCCTTGAGTAAGTTTAACTTTTTCATGACATAATAAATTGACAAAAGACTGTTATATATATAGATATATATAAATTATCAGTAAAGACATAAAGTAAGAAATTTAAAACTACTATTTCATGCCAACATTTAAACCTCTATCGGGCAATCTAAAAACGTGCTGTTATGAGGCTTTTAAACTTTTTGTGATTTTGTTGTTCAGTTATATGGGCTGTAAATGCGAAGAAAACGATGCTTTATAGGAAAGGGGGTAACAGAAGGAGTGAGTGCAAGAGCAGATGGTAGATTACGAGCTCAGTGTAAAGCGTAAAAAAGCTTGACAAATCCTTCCTGCGAAAGTTAAAAATCTGAATTTTTTATTACTTATTTATTTTACTTTAAATTACTGTTTTTTATTTATTTATTTATTTTAATTATGTATTTATTATTTTTATTATTATTACTATTATTTTTTATTATTATTTTGTTTTCCCCAGAAATGTAATGTTTAATTTTGAAATAAGAATTGCTTCATATTGCAGTCATTTTATGTCCAAAAACTAGGAATAAATTCCCACATTGAAAGTAAAAAAAATATATTATTTAAGAGCCTTCAAAATATTAAGAATGTTGAAAATTCAAGAAAAGATCGGTTTTCATCTGGATATTTCCCCTTCTTTCTGCCACAATGCAGCAAAATTCGTAGCGCATACATTTAATCTACAATGATCGAAAACATTTCTTTTTCCGCATTTACAGGCAAGAGAAGAGAAATCAAATTAGACGGCTTCATCCTTTTGGAAACGACTCAACGGTGATACACTGCTGAATGCGTTTTATGATATGGGAACAAAAAGTAGCATTTTCTGCAATA
Organism: Stegodyphus mimosarum; assembly: GCA_000611955.2. Lineage (NCBI taxonomy): Eukaryota > Metazoa > Arthropoda > Arachnida > Araneae > Eresidae > Stegodyphus > Stegodyphus mimosarum. The sequence goes on along the minus strand of KK112266.1, from coordinate 321,935 downwards.
CGTGATTTGTAGGTCGAAGTATCATTTTATTTCTGCATTCTCTAAGGGTCAGCAAAAACAAAATGCAGCAGAATGCAAATACAGACAAAAATACCAGATGATTTCACATTGATTTAGGCCTTGCAAATATAATTTCACTGCCAAGCCTCAGTGAGATCAAGCTCTCTATGATAAACGATAATACGCTCAGTATCGAATTTTAGAACGATGTGTTATCCTTAAGAAAGCCAGATTTTCAAAAACCGTCAAATGGTGACAGCAGCTGCAAAGTAAATGCCTGTGTACTGGATGTTTCTTCGTTAATTTGATTCTTAGAAATCCTCCAAAAGCGGCAGGTTTTCGAAAAAGAATACAGCAACGCAAAATATTTGCTCAACAGTTTGCTCTAGTCCAAATTGACATACCCTGAAGCTTCGCCAAGATGTCAGAGTTTATCGTTCAACTTAAGCAAGGAAATGCTAGGATTCCCTGCATCAACATCTATGTTTCCTCTTTTGAGAAATGAAACTCGCATTTCCTTAACGCCTGAAAGTTTACTTTTTCGCTCAGTCTTTCTGCATATTAAGGTAATCTTCGAAAAGTAAAGTAGTTTATCCACTTTCTAATACAATTGGATAGTTAACAGTAGTTAAATTTCTAATTGCAGTAAATAAAAAAAAATCTAAAAGCTTTCAGATTTTACATTACGCCCAAAGGGGCGTTTTTTTAATATTTTCTGTGTTACCTTCATTTATTAATTATCATGTTCTTCGCACTTAAACTATAAAATTCAATTCAACAGCAATATCGCAAAATAATTTCAAAATGAGCGTATCTTTAAAATCTCTACACAATCTTGCGCGCTGGAGATAAAAATGTTCTTTTTTTCGTACAATTTTGTAATTGCTCGCTTTGAAATCGTTGAGTTTGTTAATCAAAAAATCATTAATATGTTACAAAATATGAAATCGATAATAAAACAAATTCGAAATTTCAGATTTGAGCTTCCAGATCCTCATATTCGGAGGATGATTATGTTATTCAAAATGTGATGGCTTCAGGTACCGTTGTTTTATCATAATACGAGAAACATACATATATATATATATATTTATGCAGATTCTTCATTATTTAATTTCTTTAAATATAACACAGGGCGATAGTATTTGGTGAAAACAGTTAGAAAAGTGATATAGACATTTACAGTGAATCGACGCAAATTGCCAAAATGAAAATAATACCCTTAGGGGCTAAAAAGAACTGTTTAGACACAGATTAATTATTTAAAATCACAATCACTGTTTAAACATAAAATTAAACTAGTTCCATTTTCTGTCTTTTTGATGTCTTATTGATCAGATATTGTGAAATTATTCTGACTTAAATTTTTTATAGTAACTATTCGCACTGGAATATTCGTTAAGCTTTCCAGGACACACAAATAAAAGAAAAACAAATCTGAAAGTTTTCAGATTTTAACGGTCGTCCAAAAACGTTTGATCAAATTTTCTCGTGGAGCTCGCTGCCTACTGCAGTCGCAGTTTGCTGTTACACGCACTCCTACTAACTATTATTTGTCATTTTAGCTTTAATATAAAGTATAATTTTTTTGCACTTACGCCATACGCAATTCAACAGCAAATTTACAAAAATTTTGAAAGCGCATAGCAGAACACGTTTAGAATCCCCGATGCGGTATTAAGTGTTGGCATACATTTTACTTTTTTTACTAAGAGGGCTTTACAAATTTTTTTTAATCTTTTTATTATTAACGGTTGGTGCTTTTACTTTATCTATTAAATATCACGTTCTTGATGCTTAAGCAACATAAAATTCGATTCAAAACAAAATCATGAAATATTTAAAAACGATAAATTCATTTTAAATTCTTGAATTACGTAATTCTATCAAATTCTACAGAAGTAATAACAATAAGAATTTAGATGAGTTTATTGAATATTAATGAATAATTTAGATGTGTTCGGATTAATCTTAATGTTACATAATCAATTATCTTTAGCTTAGGATTTCATTTTACAGTTAGAATGGCACTGGTTTTAATATGTTTTAATAAATAAATCACCTTGAAGTGGCTATACAAACGTAATTTTTCATAGCATGTTTAGGTGGTTATTCACGTAGAGCAAACTACCCGAGAGATATCTAACTAAAGGTCGTAATGCTTTTGTGAAGGAATTTTTCAAAGAAATGTGCTTCATGTTTACCTTACACACAGTGAAAATCACATAATTTCCATATTATATTTATACAACTCCAAATTAGTTAAAGTTTAGCCTGTAAAAAATTGACTATTTACAAACTGATTAATAATTTGTATAATGCGGTTTTCTACCCACGTCAAAATTTATGGCATAGAAAAATTGCATTCCTTTGCGTAGCTTCTATGCTTGTAGTTTTTTTCTATTTTAACTATTACGTGCTCTACCTTTAGGCATTACACGGAAAGGAAGTGATGGTCTCTTTAAAGGAAACAACTCGTATCCACGCTACACAGGATGAAAACCACGAAAACGGGCATGCAGCCGAGATTCGAACTCAGAACCAAACTACCAAAATTCTGCGGCCCACCAGCGGCCAAGCGGTAAAGACGCTGAACACTGGTAGTTCGGTCCGAGGTTCGAATCCCGCGAACGGGCTGGCTGCATGGGCGTTTTCGTGGTTTTCCCCATGTGTAACGTGTATACGAGCCAGTTTCCCTTAGAAAGTCCTCCATGAAGGCATCCCTCCCTTTAGGCAGATAGCCCTCGTGTGCTTTGCCATAATTGAATAACCTAACCTAACCTAACCTAACCTAACCAAAATTCTGCTGCTTTTACCACTCAGCCTGCTTGTTGCTTCAACAGTGTTTAAAATCTTTGCGTAGCTTCTATAGTGTTTTAAATTTATGTTCAAGAAGACCAGTTTATAAACAATCCAGAACTTCAATAGTCAGTTGTGGGAGTACAAAAGAACTTCAAAAAGTATAAGAACAAGAATGTAGAGAACTTATACATAAATATAACTCATGTTTACCATTTGAGTTCTCTTGTTAAATATCTTGAGTTTAAAATGTCATTGCGAGTTCTGTATTGCTGTGTAGAATAAACACTCTTTAAACTGAAGAAATTTGATTATGTATATTTACCAATTTTTCTGAGTTTATTCCGAATTTACAGCAATTACATTCTTAATGCTGTCATGAATTTGAGATTGCCATTGATATTCCTAAAACCGTAAATTTAGGGGGATATAGATTTAGGGGGGGATACAGATTGATATAGATTTTGAATAAAATTTTCTTTACTTCAGCTATGAATTGGTGGATATTACTATTTTACTATAGAGGAAGAAGAATGAGAACGTGGACTTTGAAGACAACAGCGGGAAAAGATTAACTGAGTAGGACTATGCTTTTTGCTCTTGAAATGAATAGAAATTTATTCAAAATCTATATCAAACTAGCTGCCGAGCAATAATGTCGCTGAACGGCATATGTCAGCACGTATTCTCGGGTTCGAATTCCGGCGAACAGGCTGGCTGCATGGACGTTTTCATGGTTTTTCTCATGTGGAACGTGCACACGAGCCAGTTTCCGCTAGTCGTTTAGGAAGGCTTCCCTTCCCATGGAAAGATAGCCCTCGAGAACTTTGACAAGATGAAGCAAACTAGAAAACCACTTCTCTTTCGCTTTTACCATTTGTTTTTCCTCTGCCTAATTTTTATTTAACAATGGCGTGGTCCTCTTCCATACAGACGTAATAGAATGATGGTTTACATTGAATATGAATTCATTTTAAGTTATTATGATCTCCAGTTTATATTCGTACTTCCTTGAAAGAAGTAAAGAAAGTATTGTAATCGCGAAAAATTTCGGATATCATATTTCAATTAACATATCCATTTTGACCGTCTCAAGTCCCAGTAAACCATGTTTTTGCACGACATCTGTTCGGGCAGAAGAAAGGATTTTTTTTTCCAAAACGTATTTAAAAGGACTTCAGAAGAGATTTTTTCATGACATCTGTACGTACATATGTATATATCTCGCATAACTCCAAATCGAGAAACATCAGAACATTGGAATTTTGTATATGGGACTGCTATAACATGTAGTTGCGCACCTTCCTTTTTTTCCTTTGTGGTTGCAATCGGTCGCACAAAAATATATGTACATACCCATACTATTACCCGCGTCAGTGAGCTCAGGTTTTTTATTCTTTTATATTGGTAAATTGTCCATTTTTTGCTATAAAAGGGAATGAATTATGTTGTTTTTACTTGCTGGTTAATGTTTTACTGTTTTCAGTTAATCTGCATGCAACTGTTGTAGTATTATCAACAATTTAAAAGTTGTTTAAGTGCCACTAAGCCTAACAAAACCTCCATTTGTTTACATTTGAAAACTCTTGGTAAATAGTAAATTAAGTCAATTCTGCATCATTAGTGTCTTTTTGCCGAGTGGAGCCAAAAGTAAACTTTCAGTTCTGTGTACCGAAAGATCAGCCTTCTTGCACGCTAGCCGAATTGCTTGTTTTTGCGTAGAAAATCTAATTTTAATTGCAAAAATTGTTCTTTAACTTTATTTAATTGCATTTATGCTTTAATTTTTTCTATATTTTTCAGTTCTTAATAAAGATATTTTGCGGTTCCGTGTATTTTTGCCTTTTCGCGAAGTGAGAACTGAATTAATTGAATGCAAAATATATCTCTAACGAAATTCGAGGAAATAAGTTTAAACGAAAAGCAAGAAAAACGCGTATAATTTAATATTCTGTACAAGGAAGTCATATGGTGTACACCTCAGATTTTATAATAATTGACTAAGAGTATATCTCTTCAGACAGCCCAAAATATAGCCTTCCATTCATTGTTTATTTTTCAGCAGTATTTTAAAGAAAGGAAAAACTTATAATGCTGCAGATGATAACTAAGCCTTATTCCAATTGGATGACAGTGACGTTTATATTTTAAAATTGATGTTTAAATTCATGGAGAAAATCAATAAGCTTACAAAAATGTGTGAACACCCTTAGAGTCTTTTTGAGCACTCTCAGTGAAAAGATAATTACGCTAAAAGACTTTGTGTTCAGATGAGGAAGTGATAAAAATCACATCCGTTGCACTAAAATGGATGCCAAATTACAGTTTGGTTTACGTTTCTGAACAGTTTCAGAATAGTAATCAAGCGTAACGAAAAAAAACTTTTGAAAATGAAAATAAAAAAGAGCACATTAGAATCATCTGACTCTGAAAAAGACAATTAGTCTCAAAACATTTCAATTTACCTAGCCAGAAGTTCTCAGAGGAATTCAGTAGTACTCGAGTAGTTGTTCGAATTAAATGAAGAACGTAAAAACCTCCAGTAATAAATTCGTATATAAAAGCTGGAAAATCTTTTCATAAAAGCGTTGCATATCACTTATTTTAATAAATAAGGCATAAGCAAATGAAAATCTGCCTAAGAGGCCGAAAGAATTAAAAGCAGTTCTGTTAGGTCTTGTGAAATTTAATATTTCACAGAAATTTTATACATCTTCAGTAAAAAATACATAAATAAACTTAAATGCATTCAATCTTAAGTTTTAATAAATGCTCAGTTTAACGTAATTATATTTTTATTAAGATATTAAATATTTGTAATACAACGTTATAAATTAATTTTGAGGAAAGAAACATTTTGTTTACTAAAAGGAATATTCGTAGCAATTCCAAATATATTTAACTTATTTCTTCCTAAATAAGTAATACATTTCTCGGAAGTAAAAAGATAGGAACAAGATATAATCTCTCGAGTTTTAATTAATTTAGTATTTGTAAATAAATTAACTGAGGTATGTTTTAAAGCAAGTTTTCCTTTTTTAGCAATCAGTGAACTTGAAACCTTTCCTTTCGAAGCTAATAAATTATTTCCGACCGAATTATAATTTTTTCCCAGAATCAATTTATTCATCGCATATCTCAGAAGAATCATAAAGATAACTCTCGCGTATTTCTCCATTAGCTATTCTCTCATAAAATATAGAAACTTACATTTATGCAGCATTATTGAAAATTGGAAGAAAATATTTTAATTTTAACAAAATGCATTTGAATGAAAATGGTATGTATCTTTGAAAATTTGATCAAAACATTGCGATGGTATTGTTTCCCAATTTGATAATGGAAAGGTAATTGTTAGTATTTTGTATCTATTACATAACACACTGAAATTTACAAAAAAAAATTTAAATGTTCTATCTTATTTCTTCAAGAGAAGATTTGTTTTTTTAGTTTTTCTTTCACACATAATATTAGAAGCCACTATGTCGCGAGTTAGCAGTCTTTTTAATTAACTGTTTTGTAAGCTAGATGGTAGCATATTAGCTAAAACTGCACTATGAGACAAAACATGCAAATACATCTAGTTCGATTATTTTTCAACATCTTTCTCTAAAACAGAAATACTCGTTTTTTAAGCCTGAAATTAATTTTTTATGAAATTCGTGTTGCTAAAATGTGTTCATGTTTTCTGAGTTCGGTTTATTTATTAACCATTATTTATTTATTATCCAAGTGATAACGTTAGGAAATATGTCAGCACGTATTTTTGGATGGACTGTCATGTTTTCGTGAATTTGAAACTGAGCTAAATGGAAATGGTATTTTGAGTTACTTCTTGATATACATGTTTGGCAATGGAGAAAAAGGTTTTGCCAAATTAATCAATTGGCTTTTTACTGAGAATGCTTTAGATGTACTTTTTCCTAATTTACAATAAACACGCATGAGCATAATAGTATAACAGGCCATAGCAAATTGATTTTTGCCTTTCTCCTCTTATATTTATCTGAACACTCAAATGTAAAATGAGGTTGTTTTAGGTTTATTGTAAACAATCACGATAGTCATACTAGGGCTGGCAAAGGAAACTCAAAACCCTGCATCTACAGTATAATATTTTGTCAATATGATGTAACCCTCTTTTGGAGGCCAGTGTTGTAGAATACTAAAACAGTAATTACTCTTGTGAATGATTAGCAATATACGTCGTATTAATTTTGAAGTCAAACAAACAAAAATCAGCGTTATATTTTTAAATTTTCACAGGACTAGTTTCGATGGTTTTACCAAACCAACACCCTCAGCTGCCAACGCACAAATGAACGAGATAAGATATAGTGATTAAATAAGATAAGCTAAGAATGACTGAACAGTAATTAAGCTACTGCCCAGCCATTCGGAAACGGAAACTAGTTAACGACTCTAATTCATATCCATCTTTGCCTTCAGCCTTGAAGGAAATTATGTTTTAGTTCTAGTTTCATTAATAGATGGCGCCAGTAGCTTAACTATTGTCCAGCCACTCTTATCTTATGTTATCTAATCACTATATCTTATCTCGTTCATTCGCGCTTTGGTAGCTGAAGCTGATGGTTCGGTAAAACCATCGAAACTAGTCCTGTAAAAATTTGCAAATATAACACTGATTTTTGTTGTTTGACTTCAAAATTAATACTTGTTCGTCGTGTTATTCTATTTTAACATATGTCGTTTTCAATTATTAAAGGTATTTTGAGTATTTCTTTTTGAAAAATAGCTATTTAACGCCCTGATCAAGTAAATTGTTTTCCTACCTTGTTTTCTAGCACATGCTAGATAGACTGAATGATGAATTATTTAACTACATGATGGTGGAAATGGAAACCGTTTTCCAAACTTGTTCACTAGAATATCCCAGATAGACTGAATGGTGTTTATGTTAGTAGATAGTACAGAATATGGAATATGTTCAAGCACACATCCATGCTCTTTAAAAAGCTCTCGGTAATTCTGTGATACGAAATTTTGCGTTGTTATTCTAATACACGCCAATTCCTTTGGGGCATAAAATTCTAAGAAATGAGTGGGCTTGGTCCATCGATAGTCCTTGACATTGATGTGACTGACAAGGATAGCCACTGATTCCACAGACTTCTACAATACTGCGTCACAAATTTTCGTCAAATATAAATTCCCAACCAAAAGGCCACTGAACACTGGTAGTTCGGTCTGGAGTTCGAGTCCTTGTGAACGGACCAGTTTTCCTTATAAGTTCCTCAAGGAGAATCCATCCGTTTCTATGTGGGGCCAATTGGCGGAGGATGTAATAAAAAATTATATATGAATTGCCCATAAGTGGCAAGTATGCTGAAAATAAACTCATCTCTAAGCAATACGTGTTTTGCTTTCATATGTCGTCCATGTTCTGCGTTCCGTAAACCTATAAAAAATATTTTGATTTAGCAGCTTATATATGTAATTCTACTTTAACTCTCTCTTCGTGAATCTTAAACCTGCTACATGTTTCTTGGCTACAACACACTTTTCCAAATAATTTGCCTTAGCTTCTGTTAATAGTCCGAATGAATGAAGTTCTCATTTCTATGCATCCAAACATAACCTTGGATAGATTGACCTTTTGATGATCTTCGATTCATCAAAAGATCTTGATATTAAATAAAGCAGTGTCTTGGGCCCAGACGAGCACCATTATATTTTGTACTCAGTTGCGTCTCCATATCTGCCGTATAGAATCCAATGTCTGAACTCAGAGCCTCTGAAAGTTTAACCGTAAGTTTCTGTTTATAAAATTCAAAATCATTCACTGTCCCCAAGCAGAAGCAAAAGGCTTTCTTAAAACTTTACCGAATGTTTTCATTCCTTGTCCAGCATATGTGCCTATACATAAAAGGCTAACTGCTCCTAAAGAAGGTTTATTGGTAACAGTTTGCTTAAGACTGTTCAAGTGATTCAACGGCAAACAACAATTAAGAATTCAATATGCTTATTTAGAGGTTGCCTATATGATGATACCATTAAAATAAAGAAACTAAATATGTTTTAATAGACTAATTACATGATTTACCTAATCACCCTTAAAGCTTGTTGATATATTAAACGTCAGAAACATTATATGTACTACCTTTTGAATCTTTGGATTACAATTATTTATTTTAGTGTTTCAACCGGAATAAACTTTTGTTCTTAAACAATTACCACTTGATTGCTTTCAAATTTAAATCATATATTGTTCTCAATGGTTAGTGTCTTCCCTGAATGAGAAAGAGGATGAAAAGTGGATTAAAACTAATATTTAAAATGAAAACCTTTCATATAAAAACTGCAGGTTATAGTCTAAAATCTTGAAAAAGTGATCAGTAACTAAAATTTAAAAAAATTAAAGGAATAATGTATACGCATTTATACTCTCCATGAAAATTTCAAATTTCACATTAGACACTGAGATCTCGGAATGCTTGTTATAAAAGCTTCAAAAATATTTAAACATTTTAAAAGTACAAGACTCATGAACATTTCGAAATTTTAAATTATGTAGTTTAAAAAACAATTATTTATACAGGTATTTCAATTTTTCATTTAAAACTTCATATGCATGTTCTACTTTGAAACTTAGAACTATGTTAGCCAAACATTTGCGATAAAATTAAGAATGACTCAGCTAAGTATTTAAAACAAAGAACAAAAAATCGTATCTTTTAAATGAGCATTTAAAAAGAGAAGGACAGAAACTTAAAAAAAAATCTTAAAGGTTTCAGATTTTAAATTACGTATAAAGAGGCGTTTTTTAACGTTTTGTGTGTCACCTTTATTTGTTAAATATCATATTCTTCGCACTTAAATCATAAAATTCAATTCCAGAGCAATATCGCAAAACAATTTTAAATTGAGCATATCCTTTAGAATTTCCGATAAACAGTCTCACGCGCTGAAGATAAAAATGTTTTTTCTGTACAACGTTGGCATTGCTCGCTTTGAAATCCTTGAGTTTGTTGACCAAAATTTCGCTCAAGTTTTATAAAATATGAAATCGGTAATAAATCAAATTTCATGAAATTTCAAAATTAAATTTGAAATTTCAAATTTGTGCTTTCAGATGCCCATATTCGCAGCAGGATTATGTCATTCAAACTTTGATGACTCGAGGTACCGATGTTTTATCACAGTATAAGAACATACACACATTTATACAGATTCTTCATTATTTAATTTCGTCAAATATTATACAGGGCGATAACATTTGATGGCAACAATTTCAAAAATGAAACGGACATTCTGAGCGATTCGACGCAAAATCGCAAAACGAAAACAATATTTATTATTAGGTTAGGTTGTTGGTTCTTTTTATTCCACAAATAGAAAGGAAAATTTTAAATTGAATACCAAATGCGAAGCACTAATTAAAAGCGTGCGGTTACGTTCAAAGTTGTGGATGTTTCAATTTATGAAAGAAATCTCTTGCATGCATATTTAAAATTTAAAGAAGTTTTCAACACCTTTTAATAATTCAAATATAACAAAATTATCTTAAAAATTTCTTCATTACGAAAAAATTCAGTGCAAAAGACTACTTCCCATCAGACGCTATTAAGAACTCCTTTTTTCCATTATCACCAGACTAAGTTTGAAGTTTATGTAATTTTTAAATGGGATATTGTAATGTCTTTATTTTAAAATCGCTGAAAACTAAAAGAATTAACTTCCGTCCAAAAATAGAATTAAACCATTTTCTTGCAGTATCTGAAAGACTTAACTTACAACGATAGGAAAACAGTGATAATTGCTTTAATTGGGAGTTAGAGTAAATAAGGAATTTGGAACACCATCATGTAGGACATTTTAGTAAACTAGGGATTTATTCTAAATACTTTATAAACTTATAAATTCATTATTTTTTACATTGATTAGTTATGAATTAAAGACATTTATGCTAAGCTTATACAGCTGTTAGCTTTGCTGAAGCACGAAACATTAAAAAATGTGCAGTTTCCTCTTAAGGATTCGAATTCCCGAATTTCAAACTGCTAGATGCATGGGTTTTCCAATTACATCACGAAAGCGTGCAGTAAGGGGGTAGAAAATACTTTATATTCTCCCTCGCTTAAAAGGCTTAAATAAAGAGGACTCCACCACCAAATTTTTTCGGTTACGAATTATCGTCTGCCATCTTCTAATTCCCGCGACAGCTTAGAATCGTTTACAATTTTTGGAGCAGAAAACGCGAGAAAACGTCGATGATATCAGAGCGTCCAATTGTCAGCCGGACGTGCTTTTAAGACGTAAGACTTAATAAAAGTTAACTACACTTTATTTTTCAGAAAAAATACAATCAACTCCTAGCTCGGAGTATACACAAAGCCTCCACTTGGGCTTGAACTTAAATAATTATGAAATTAAACTAACTAAACTTAACTAAAGCTAACTGAACGATATAGCCGAAGCTATCAGGATTCTAAGTAGCTGGCTCCTAAATATTAATTAAATCGCGAAGCCAAGCAAGGGCCTAAAGTATGGCCGAGCGTAGTAATATCTAAGAGAGACTTAGCCAAAAGGCAACGCGCGCTAGTCAGGAAGGTGTCCGCCGATAAAATCGCGAACGAAAACGCCGCGGAGAAAACAACTCAAGGCGAAAGGCGTTTTACAAAACATCGTGGGAGAAAATAAAGCAAAGAGAAAACATTGTGGTGCAAAACATTGTCGTTGAAAATAAAGCGGTTCAAAAACTTCGCAGTTTAAAAACATCGCCATCGAAAATATCGTAGTAAAAAATAAAGTACCTGCAAAGCATCGCATGACGACAACACCGCAGGCATGCGTTTTTCAGGCTTTAACAATTGTAAAATTTAATGATTGTTTAATAATTGTAAAAACTCGCATGACTTGTGAGCGCAAGATGGAAAGAAGGATAATTTTCACTTTCATATTTGTTATTAACTAATAAATATTTGCTGAAAATGTAAAATGAAAACTTAAGCATGGAAAATTAACGCAATTTATAGCACTTAATTTTAAACTGACATAGTTGACTAACGAAGATCATTAATAATTTTTTTTATAATTTTTACTGGTAATTTTTCATGAAAAGTATAATCTAAAAAAGAACAGAAAAAGAAAGATAAGTAACTGTATGAACTTATCTACAAAAAATTGCTAATTTAATTAACGATATTATTTTCTTCAGTTTTGTTAATCTGATACTCTTATAGGGAAAATTATTTCTTGTTTTGTTTAAATTTCTTGTTTTTTTAAAAAATTATTATTTAATAAAAAATATGAAATTAAAAATTATCCTTCTTTCCACCTTGTTCTCATAAATCATTATGGGAATATCCATTAACAATTATTAAATCCTCAAATACGCATGTCTGCGATGTTATCATGATGCGATAAATTGTAAGTATTTTATTTTTTACCACGCTATTTTCGACGACGATGTTTTTAAACTGCGAAGTTTTTGAACCGCTTTATTTTCGATGACGATATTTTGCACCACGATGTTTTATAACTGCTATGTTTTTTCTTTGCTTTGTTTTCTGCTACGATGTTTTGAACCATGACGTTTTCGCCTTGCATTGTTTTCTCCGCGACATTTTCGTCCGCGATGTTTTCGGCGGTAACCAGTTAGGAAACCAGACTCTCTCTCTCGAAGTCGGTGAAACATCGAATTAAATAGTACTGTTACTCATTTGCATCTGAAATTACATTCTGGTAGGAAATTGTAAGCTGAAACTAGAAACATAGGATAGGCGCATAACTTAAAATAACTGTTAATAAAAATTACGATAAACCTTACAATGTATATATATATATAAAATCTAATTTTAATCTAAATTTTAATGAGCCTGTACAGGCATATACCTTCCTTTATATTTAGATTATTTTAATGTTTTATAAATTAAATAAGAAAACTAAATACCAAACCTTGAATTAAAAGTAGTTTTTTTTATTCATTAACTAATTTTCATAAAACTGATTTTTATAAAATAAAAAGCTTACAGCAAGCATTCCCCCCCCCCGAAATTATGAAACGCTCTCTCTGCTGAGGATCCCTGTCTTAGGTCGGTGCATGCTTAACAAAGTGTTTAAGTTTTTAACACCAGACGTGTTTTAAACGTCATTTTCACTTTTTGTTCGTATCACTTTTATATCCGAATCAATTTTCAAATAAAATGATGTTGCCACCAAATGTTATTTCCATGTGTCATTTTTAAAGAAATATGAGAGGTAGTATAGAAAAGGATAGCAACACTTAACATTCTGCCCGGAATTCTGAAGATATACTGTTTTTAAATATCTTGCCGTTTCGCTGCTGAATGTTATGTGGCGTAATGAAAGGAAAGTTATGTTTAAGTAATAAATTTTAAAAGACTGAAAGTTAATATTAAAAAGACAAAAAAAGGCTGTGTAAGTCATCATACTAAGAAAACTAAACACTGATGCGATGAATTGAGAGAAGAATGAAAAAAAAATTGCATTACAAAACGTAACCCTGTAACAGGAACTCTAAAATTATTCTGCTTTCAAAAATTGCTTGATTTTACCATTGTGTTTTATGTGGCGTAAGGGCAAAGAAACCGATTTTTAAAGTTAAAAAGACAAAAACAAGCAGTATCAGCCAGATTGACTCCAAGAGTAGATTGATGAAATATATGTATATATATATATATATATATATATATATATTAATGCCTTTTTTTTTTAACATTCACAGTACATTTTAAGGAAGATTTTTAAGTGATTTTTCTTATTTTTTAATTCGCTTAGCGTAACATTTTTACGAATCGCTTAAGCAGAATAGGTTTTTACAGAATAAAATTAAATATATTATCTGTTATAGAAGCCTAAACAGCGACAAGATTAATAATAAAAATTCATTTCTTGTGTGTAAAATAAGTTTTGTTTAAATAAAACTGCGCTCATATTCAAATGAAGCTTTTAGCAAAGTATTTCTTGTTAAATGAAGCAATTCTTATAGAAGCTGAAGCATATAGTTATAGAGACATTAGGGATTAACAGTAGGAAAAACAGATTCTGGTTTAAGAATTTTCTTTGAAAGTTAATGACTTCTTTCAGAAACATTCCTTAAAATCAGAGCCCAAAAATTATGACGTAAATTCTGCAAAGGGCAGTTCATAGATAAATGAAAAACGTACTGTGAAATATTGCAGACAATGCACGTTACAGCATCTTAAAAATTGATATAATTTAAATTTCACTAAATACCTCGTTTTCAGCTTCCCTCTTTCAGCTGCACAGTATCTGCTTTGCCCAAATCATTCATTATGGAAATCCTAACACATTCTTTGTGAAAAAGGTAAACTTACAGCAAAGTTATATTATTATAAATAAAAAAAATTTCAGAATGAATGCCTAATACCAAATTCACATAAAAATTTCGTAAAATATTCATCCATCAAAATTAAGTGGTACTTTGCGGATAAGTCTCTCCCTATGCCCTTGCATCAGATTGCTTTCTTTCAAACACATCCTCTAGCTCAAACTCAACCCCAATTGCTTTAAAAGAATTGGAATTTAATCTTCCGTAATATAATAAGTTTGGTGATCTCATCAGCGATGTATATCTTTGATTCCAATAATGATATTCGTAAAAAAAACTAGCCATCAGCTTTTTTTTTTTTTTTTGCTGTCGGTGAAAGTTACCGTTAATGATTTATTACCATCTTTACTGAACTGTCTTAGGTTAATAAAGAGAAAGGGTAATTCGTTTAAGTCATAAACCTTGTCTATGGGGAAACAAAAGCTGAAACTGCATTGAAAAACAGAAATCCGGTTTTACAAAGGATTTTCAATACAATCCTTGAGGATGCAAGGGGAGTTTCGGTTTGGAAAGTATGGGAATGGAAGCTGCCGCAGATGAGTTTACCTAAAAGAGATTGTAATGTTTTTACTAAAAGAAATTGAAAGCAAACGATAAAATCTTATGATATTGAAACGTTAAATAATCATCCTCTTTCTTTACAGTTTAATCAATGTGTTTGTTAATGTAAGCATAAAAGTTTCCTTACTGCATTGCACAAAATGAAAGATTTCAGAAATATTGCATCTAGAGCTAAAATGTATAAATACTTAGTTTTGGTTAAATATTTAAGAGAATTGAAGCCTGTTCCTGATCCGATATAGTTTCAGTAACTATGTCGCTTGATTCAAAGATAGAAGCCCCGAATCTCCCGAATTCATTACTCTCTAATTGTTAGAAGAAACAATTCTTATCGCACTTAATGAAAGTATAACTTTTTTAGCATTTACCTTCAGACTGATGTATCTATTCTAATAACATCACTCACAATAAGCAAAAAATATTCTCTTGAAAGTATTGGAATGAATAGAAGAAAAATTAAATTGAAAAAAAAAAGAATATGAAAATCTTCAGATTTTATATTACGCCCAAACGGGAGTTTTTTAACGGTTTGCGGATTGCCTTTTTTTATTAAATGTTATGTTCTTCGCACTTATAAAATAAAATTCAATTCAACAGCAATATCACAAAATATTTAAAACAGCATGTTTTCAGATTTTCGGGTACACAGTCTGGCGCGCTGGAGATATTTTTTTCCGTACAATGTTGCCATTGCTCGCTGTGAAATCTTTGAGTTTCTTAATCAAAAACTTATAAATGCTTTGTAAAATATGAAACAGATAATAAAACAAATTCCAAATTTTCTAAATTTAGTCTTCCAGATGCCCATATTCAGGTAGAGACGTACGTTATTCAAAATTTGATGCTCGAGGTACCGTTGTTTTATCCCAATGCGAGAAACATACGAAACATACATACATTTATGTAGACTCTTCATAATTTAATTTCTTTAAATAAAACACAGGGTTCTAATATTTGGTGGCAACATTTAAAAAGTGATTCGCCGTTTAAAGTGAATCAACGGAAAATGCCAAAACGAAATTAATAGCTCTTCTGGGCTAACAACTAATCAAATAGCGTAGGAAAAGTAATACCTTCCCAAGATGGAAGATCTACACCACACATTTCGTAGAAGAGAGGCGAACTTCGTTTACATTTCAGAGACACAAGCTGTTATCCTCATTACAAGAAAGAAGTAAAGAGAGTAAGGTAATGATAACAACAATACAATTTGAAAGTAAATAATAACATCATGTTTTGAAAATCAATGAATGAAAAAAATATATTACATTAAGTGCAGCAGGCAAGGAATACGAGCATCTATCGACTGAAAATCTTTGCCCATGGAAACGCAAATAGGCAACAAGCGTCTTTCATTGTACTACTTCGCAGCATCCATTTCCTGTACTCCCTTACAACTACAACGCTCATTCGTGAGGAATGGCAGCGTGTACTTAATAATGGTCTTTTAGGTAGACAGCTGGATGGACGCTTGTCCATAAAGGGACTACTAAATATGCAGTTTTCTATGTGCGCGGACTGTTTTCAAAGAAATAATTTTTTAAGGAATTTGCTATGGCGTGTTCTGGCATTATGAACTATCGAAAATTCTCGTAATGAACAATCATTATCGCACTGTAGAGTGGTAAAAACTAATAAGGAACAGTTTCTTATAATCTCAATGAAATGGTAGCGTATTTAATTTTTGGAATTATTAAAATATCTGAGATGAGAAAGCACTACGCTTAAAAGAATAAGGTCTCTTGATTTCATTTCTAGACAGCGAAATTAAACTCAGCTCTCAACTTAGTAAATGTGAAAATTAGCTCTATTTTCATTGGCATTTAATATAGACAGCAGTTCTCGACAGGAAAATTTCGCAATTTTCGGTGTCAATATTCGAGATATCTATCTGGCGCATTCGATGCAAGCAAATTTCCATGCAAGGTATTTCCTACTTACCGAATGTTGACGCCTAACTCCCTCGCCATTAGTTCAAGTGTTGCAAGTCACAACCATTTTATTCTTTGACTTTTGGTTCATATTTCTTCTTCGATAACTTCTATATTGTAGTGTTATTCACATCTTCGAAAGATGATTTCCTTGCCTGCTCGCTTTTGCCATGGGTATGGAAATACAAAAACATTACTATATTTCATGAATATTTGCCGGTATTATGCCTTTTTTTATCAAAACCTCAGGCACTAAACGATTTTTGATGAGTTTGATATTCACAGGCATCACTGATAACGGTGATGAAAACAATATATTTGGTTATTTCGTAACGACTGTGACTTGTAAATGTTAGACTTACATGTGTCAGCTTTCCTATAGGAGAAGAACAAGCTTTTTAGAGAACGTTATGTTACTGTATTCACTACAATCTACTTAAATTAGGTTAGAAGCTATATACGGCAATATATATATATTACATGTCCTGTGTAACTAGTTCTGGATTCTGGTGCATGAGTTTGGGCAAGAAGAGAGAGCAGAGGTTAAAGGATTAATTATTAATTAAACTTATAAGCAGAAGTGAAAGGATCAATTATAATTTAAACTTATAATAGTAAATGCTCTTAAATACTCTACAAGGTAAAATCTAGATCGGAATTTTAGCATACCTTATATGATTTTGTAAATTAAATCATAGTTTCAGAGACTTCTATCATGCCATAGAATAATATAGAAGAATATAAAAACGACTTCTTTGTGCTTTTGGCAGTACTTTCCTATTTTCTTAACAACAATACAAGTCCGAAATATACTTTAATATGAGAATGGTTTTGCGATCATGGAATTCGCAGTATAAGTACATGAATTACATGCTTTTTTGTATGTGGGATCTAGAAAATAATATAACATTGAAATAAATTTCAAACAAATTATTTTCACTTTCAAGAAAGTTATTTCTTTCACTTAATTGAGATTATTGTTTAACTTAGCAAAACAAGTTATTAATGGGAATTAAGACATGTAAAGACAAAAGATAAATATCAAAAAAAATCTTTTACTCTGTCATCTTGAAATTTACTGCCCATAATACGAAACCTTTTATCATTATGATAAATCATAAGTAAATAAATTCACAATGCGTAAATATATAAAATCTTTGAATGCCAATTTTAGTATCTCGTTAAATTCAATTTTTTTGAGTTAGAGTTTCTAAAAAGATTTCCTTCCTTTTACTGAACTTTTCTGTTATCAGAAAGAGAATTCATTTCTTCCCTTATCTGAAGAATCACGATCATTGTCAGAACTACTAATGCTGCTACTGGAAATGACAAATTAATATCCAACCCAGAACATGTTTAGATTATCTTTCGTGAGTTGTCTGTGTAGAGACATTAGATATTTTTTGGGAACAAGAGAGATGAAAAATATGCAAAGCCTTCGCCGGGGATCGAACCACGAACCTCTGAAATACCGGCTCAGTGTGCTGACCATTACACCACGAAGGCACGCTAAGAATGTGGGAGACATACCTTATATACT
Organism: Stegodyphus mimosarum; assembly: GCA_000611955.2. NCBI lineage: Eukaryota > Metazoa > Arthropoda > Arachnida > Araneae > Eresidae > Stegodyphus > Stegodyphus mimosarum. The sequence goes on along the minus strand of KK112266.1, from coordinate 303,769 downwards.
CCGATTTTTAAAGAGCGACAAGTGTTTTAGGGGACCTAGTCACCAAATCCTGGGTGTGGAGAGTCATCCTCCACAACCCTTTTAGTTCGGGCGCCACTTTAGAGACATTAGGTATTCTGTTAATGTGTTTTACAAGAACCTAAGAAACACATTTCAGCAAAAAGATATTTAAATTGAAAGTGTTATATTAATGCCTTTTATGAGCACCATATATAAACTAGAGCATTTAGTGGTTAGCACATTAAAAGTTGGGTTGTGATTATACATTTAAATACCCGAACAATCCAATGATAACTGGTGTGTGTGTGATGTACAAGCTTACTAGTAAATAAAATAAAACACCATACTAAATCTATAAGTCAAACAGACTTTTATTTTACTTTGAAAATTAATTTAAACTATTAGCATTAAGGTTTATGCCCCCGGGAGTCAAAACAATATTGTGCAATTAATATATCAAGGTATAGATTGTATTCGTCCTAAATCATAATTCATAACATATTGCTTTTAGATTAACCGGACATGATATTATTGAAATACAAGAAGACCTTTAACGAATTTGAACTAAGCATTTTAACATATTAATTTTAAAAAATCAATTAGGACAGCACCTTGGTTTTTTTAATATTTATTTAGCAATTTTCCAACAATCATTTACTTAACCTCCCATCAAGCTTTCATCCAAAATTCGTTACCTTACATAACAATATTTTCTATTAATAGTAATAAGAAACTGCTTTCAAACCGATACTTAACTATTGCATCGACCCAGGGACGCAGCACGCATCTAAAACCGGTATTCTAGAAATTAACTAAGAGATTTATCCCACAGTACTACTGCCAATAAATATACATATCTAATTAAAACTTACAACTTAAGCAGAATGAACATTATTAGCATCGATGATGCTCAGCGCATCTTAGATATCTAAGTTTAAGAAATGTGGCTTAACTGACTGCTTCCCCCATGACTCCGGTGAAACTCCCACAAATACAGGCTGGACGTGTAACGCATATATGATAAGAATGTTGACTAAGCCCAAAAGTCTTTAGACGATCATCAACAATTCCAAGTTCAAGTAGAACCGAAGAATTCAATAGTACAGGATCCCCTCCAAAGACGAACTAGCCCGCAGGCTCACTTGTAGTATGGAAAAACATAATTGTGTCGAACCTCCAGGAGCATGAAGTGAATGTGTTCCGAAGGAGAAAAGGGTGAGGCGAAAACAAAGCTCAACGGGAAAACTGAATTCTCAAAACTCTCCTCACCCTTTTGAAGATAACTGAACGGCATGTTATTCGAAACCGAAGAGAAGTAGCTACGGCATAAGGGAAACGAATGTTAGACGCTGAACAATTTTTACAAGGCAATCTGTACAGATAATTCTATCACCATTTTTATGCTGAAGCCAGAGGTAGCAAGAAATTATCCGTCGTCCCACGAAGCTGCACTACAGCTAATACCGGGAATGAAGAGACAAAAATCCAGTGCACCGGCTTTTTGTTATAAACGTTTAGCAATGGCGCCAAAACTCAAAAGAGTGACAATTCCTGACAAAAACACCCCGAAGAAAACAGTATAACAATTCTTACTTTTCAAAGCGTTAGTTCAACACCTTTCCCCACATCGCCAGAAACTCGCCAAATGAAAACACCTGTTGACAGTAAACCTAGAACTCTGCGGGAAGCACAAAGTGACCTTCACCATAAATCATCCCAAAGCAGACAGCAATTACATCAAATCCTACGAAAGCTACAAAATTTTGTTAATTAAATGAGCATATTTCGCAAACTAATTAAGCTATTAACTTGAAAGTAATTTTAAATTAAAGTGCAAATCTTTCTGTTTCTTCTAATATAATTATAATTACATAAACTCAAATTAAGTACTTTAAAATCCAGACATGAAAAACACCCTCCACTCCCATTGTCTGTTGTCAAGCGCGTTCCGGAAACGAAAGTACGAACTTACTATCTTACGTATAAAATTCTAATTAAATGTAAAGCAAATTAACACAGATATTAAACAAAATACATATCTTGTAGCATAATTTAGAATATAAATGAATTAATTAATAAATTAGCTTAATTTTGCTACGCAACAAAAGTATTCGTTAAATATTTTAAGAGAGCTTCCATGATTAACAGCCTCGGTGGAGTTGTGCTTTTTAGGGATTTAGGTTTTTTTGTGTGTGTGTGTTTATAGTTAGAAAATCAATAAACTCATTTAGAAAGTCTTACTTGCTCCTACGTTTAAGTTTATTTTTTATCTGCTTCTAGCAAACTATTCCTTCAGACAGAAACTATTTAAATAAAGCAAAAATTTAGAAAATTAGGCACATTCCTTTCACTTCTTGTGTAACTTGGTTGCTTTCGAATTCAATTGATAAAAAAATCAATTCAAAACATATTTGCTACCTAATTTAAATACTAAAGATTCTTATTTAATTAAGTTGTGATTCGAAATGTTGTGATTTAATACGCTCCTAATTTTGAGAATATTTAACAAGAAAGATTCGCTGTTGTCTATTTGATTATCTTGATTTTAATATGGTAATAATAATGATAATAATGACAATAATAAAAATAATAGTAATAATAACAATAATAATGCTACTAATAATAATTCAATTAAGTTATTAGTTAATACTTACTTACATTAGCTTTTAAATTTTAATTCACTACTCTCTTATATATTGTATTTAATGATATTTTTACTAATTTCTGCCAAATTGTTCTTAAATTTATTAATCATGCATCTCCTTAAAAATAGACAGTTTTTGTATCTGACGATACTGTATCATACTACCATGAAATCATAAAGCAAAATTTTTATGTAAAATTATTAAGAAATAGAAGCTGTATCTTTTAATCTATACAATAATTTTATGTAAAATGATTTAGTCTTTGAAAATACATAACATTAGTGGTGCATCTCTTATTCTTAAAATGCTGGTATTTTCTGTGGGCAGAGAATGTTCCCTTAAAATTATCTTGGAGAGTGGAAATAGCGGACACTGGACACTTAACGTCTGGCTTGGTTGACAGAACGTCCATTTAGTTCAGTGTTTCTCAACCTTTTTGGACCAAACGCCCCCTTTGTAAGACCCGCTTCTTAATTCACCCCCCTATAAATTTTAACAGATAAAAATTGTACAATAATCCCTAATATAAGGTAGGTTTGGCTTACATTAGACGTTAGTAAGATATATCCAAAGAATGTTGAAAGGAACAATAGTAGAATAACATTTATTAGTTAGAAATTTAATTTCATTTACAAAAAAAGTAAGATACATAAAGTAATGTGTTTTAATTTTAACATAACAAAGAAATTATAAACTAAATGAAATTTTAATGAGAACCTTGAGGTTGGTGATCTTGACAAAGTTTAATAATATTGGGTTCTAATTTTGACAGATATAATCGTAAGTCACCTTGTTGGCAAATGTTGAGGCGATTTCTTTGCTTAGTCAACATTTGAGAAACCGCACTAAAACCCTTTTCCACTAGGTATGACGTTGGAAATGCCATGATTAATATTCTTATTTCTATCCATAGTCTCTGAAATGTGTTAGTACTGCTAATTTTTATCCAAAATTCTTCTAAAGTACTATGTTCCAATGAATGTTTGTTATGATTTGATTGCTATTAATATTTCTTGAATGTGAGAAGGAGCATTAGTAGGATCAGCACTAAATGTATTAATAACCCAATCAGGAATATGAATATTTTCAACATCTTTAAACCGAAGTTTCATATCTACAATTAGGCTTTCCAAATGCTTATAATAAACTGCAATATTTTCGTCCTGTACAATTATATTACTTAAACAGGGAAATAAAGAAAAATCTTTTCTACCCATGTTATTTTTATAGAGACTTAATTTATTTATAAAACCAATAATTAAACTTTTCACTTTAATTATGGTCACATTGTTTCCTTGCAGTTTCAAAAGTAATTCATTTATTTTTGCATATATATCTGCCAAATAAGCTATGTCACTCTTTAAAACAGATATCTCCATTGGAAAATTATAATTTGTTGATTCTAAATAACTAATGACTGTATCAAATAGGTTGAACATTCTTCTGAGGCAACTTGCCTGACCAATGTATGACCAATTCTTCTGAGGCAATAGCCACCTGACCTCCGTGTGCAACAATAGGCGCTCATATTCTTCATCATTTTCATGGCAAAGTTGCCGAAATAATCTATCATTAAGTGGGTGTGCTTTTATTTTGTTAATTATTGATTTTACTAAATTCATTGTTTCATGTAATCTCCCGCCAATGGATTTGGCAACCAAGTGTTTATGAATTAT